>OU974069.1:40529871-41092371 GCA_918843875.1 Diadumene lineata
TGGTAGGTTGGTTGGTTGGTGGGTGGGTTTGTTGGTTGGTTGATTGGTTGGTTGGCTGGTAGGTTGTTTGATTGTTTGGTTGGGTGGGTTTGTTGGTTGGTTGATTGGTTGGTTGGTTGGTTGGTGATAATTACATATAACTTTGTCAGTATATATCTCTTCAACGTTTTAATATTGACATATGTCTAGAGACTCGATGTGGCTTTACTGGAGATTTGCGATTCAAAGGAACTGATGAGAGACGAATGCAATGAAAAAAGAACATGACACCTGATGATATGAAACAGCATCGAGGAGGCTTAAAATCACCACCCCCTTGCCCCCCCCCCCCCCCTACAAAATCAAATGGTCCATTTTAACTGGATCAAAATAATTGTAAATCGAGAACGCTACGATACTTACGACATGTTGGTGATTTAAGCGGATCACAGACTCCTTGTTTAGCCTGGGCTATACTCTGGCTAGTTGCCACAACGGCCGAGTGTTTTGGTTCGCCATCGTTGTAATTTGCTTTTTGATCTGCTGTCATGTAAAACACATACTCGGATCCCCTGTAAACATTAGTAAGACAAAGATTTTCTGCCCCAAAGTTACCAAAGCACATTAGTCTTGGAAGATTCTTGTCGCCTTTAATGACTTCAAGGACTTGAATGCAAGCATCATATTGTTGCCATTGATCTGGAGATGAACTAGTATTGACCACACGACCGTGCACGACTATCGGAGATAAGATCGTACGCTCGGTTACTGAGTAGAAAGGCACGAAAGGCACCACAGAGCAGCACCAAACACTACCAGCAAACAACAGAAACAATAACACACTGTAAGACTTCATGTTGAAGTAATGTGTTGTAAACAACAGTGTGATTTTAGTGGGATATAAATACTACAGAGTTCGATGAAGTCACGATGGGTGTTGATAACCTAAGCACTCCACAGGTAGTCCAGACAATATTTTAGTGAAATTTGACCACCCCTCTCCTCCCCCTGTTATAGGAGTGAGAGTGATTTTCGAAGAGCGAAAAAATAGCTAAAAAACTCGACAAAATCACCTGAAATTTCTCTTGCATGGCAATAAGTAAATAAAAAATACATTTATCAAGACAAAGTTTTAATTTTTATTCTATTCCTTGTACAATGAGCGAGAATACTAACGGCTACAAAATATTCAAAATGGCGATACAATTCAGGGGTGGTCGAATTTCACTAAAATATTGTCTGGGCTACCTGTAAGCACTCTAAAGATCTAGGCTTGGTTTCAGATGCACTGAGGGCTAGTGTATTGAATACTTCCGGTATGTCTGATTCGATCAAATGAACTACTTGACGTAAGTTGTTATGGACTATCAAGTTTCCACGCATTTCTCCCAGTAGCGGAGGGCAGTACCTAGCTCATCACGACAGCTTGCTACACACCCTCACTGCATATGTTTTGGGCTTAACTTGAACTGCTTAATTATACTATGACCACAACATATTTCATTAACCACATCCCATCTTCAGTAGTCTTGGATTTCCCTTCCTATTGAACTGACCTTTGCTGGCTGATTTGATATTTGTAAAGTAGTATGTCCGCTTATCGGGAATAATAATAACTATATACATTAGATGTTTATCTCCGATAGGAAAGAACTCTTGTAGTAAAAGAGCCTGACTGACTCAGTAATGTCAGATATTTTTAAAATGGCCGTCTCATCACGAAGAGGTTGTGTGTTTCCTGAAAACGGATAGGAGCGTTGTCCTGTCCTAAAGGCGTGTTACTTGAATTCATGTGCATGCAATCACGAACAAAAATTAATAGCATGCAATAAAATATTTTTCATTATTGCAGCAGAGGTAGAAATGAGGACAATTACCTCACAATCACCCCCTAAGCAACAGCCAGACATGTATTTTCTTTAGGATATAAAATTAGTTGTTTCAGACGTTTTTGATAGAAAATGAGTAATCAGTATATGTTTTACCCACTGATCGTCACACCCCGAGAAACGATTGAAGACACATTTTTAAAAATCATAAACTTTGAACCTGACCCAACACAATCGAAATTTAACAACAGGATACCATTTCTTTTAGATATGGTGCTTTCAGTTGTTTCAGGAAGGTTTGGTATGCACGGGTGTGACTTCAGTTCAGTTCACAAAAATACACAAAAATCACCGCCTAGATCTTTTGTCAAACTGGTCTTGACGGTCTTTGATGTCCCAAATTACAATTTACATGACAACTATTCACAAGGAAATTAATTTTCTCTGAAACAGGGAACCCAACCACGGAGGACTATGACATACAAAGTCTTTATCTTTTTGGTATTGACACAGGTACCCCTAATGTACTAGTATAGTTAATGAGATGGCTTCTCTGTAGTATTTTTGTAATTTATAGGGCCTCTAAGGATATAAACAGTGATTTTGTAGTATTGATTGAGTTACCCCATTCAAATAAAAGTATATCTATCTACCTACATCGATCTGATCCGCAACAGTTGATACCAGCGGCACTTTTGCCGGTATTATCATTATGTCGTTTTAGTATCCACAAAGTACCAGTGGGTTTGTTGGCCTTTTGGCTCCAGAAACATCAACAACAATTGTAAGGGTCCTGACCAGTTTAGAACAACAACAATGCTTGAAACCTGTTCCCGCGAGCAAATTCCCGCTGAAAACGGCCGTGAGCGCCAAGTTCCCGCCGAAAACTCTCTCTCTTTTTTTTTTTTTTGCGCTGGACTCTAAATTTTTCTTTATTTTTTTCTGAAAGTTACCGTAAAAATCGTTTTGGCAAGATTTGAGAAAATCCTGATGACTTTTCAACACAAAGAAGCGATTGTAAATGTTAACGTTTTTTTCACTTTTCAAAGCGAGTTTTGAGTCAATGACGAAATAACTGTAATTTTTTGCAAAATTATAAAACACATATAGTTTATTCTCCCTTATTGTGAAAACTACGTCAATGGCTTTATCAGTGTTTGATTAGTTAATTTTTTTGTGAAACACTGCCTTTTTTCGCTATTTGTTCTTCGAAAATGCAAAAAACATGGTTCCAACATTTTTATCTCGAAAACGGGCACGGGACCATACAGCTTTCAATCCATTTTTCGATTAATCGATAAATCCTCTATAAAATATCTTACTAAGAAAAAATCGTGATGAGTTTTTGCTTAAAACGGGTATTCTATAATTGCTCCCTTAAGGGTCCTGATTACTTAAGCAAAAAGTCATCACGATTTTTTCTTAGAAAGATATTTTATAGAGAATTTATCAATTAATCGAAAAATGGATAGAAATCTATATGGTCCCGAGCCCGTTTTCGAGATAAAAATTTTTGAACGGAACCATGTTTTGACATTTTTGAAGAACAAATGACGAAAAATGCATTTTTCACAAAAATATTTATTACTAAGAAACTAATAAAGCTATTGACGTAGTTTTTACAGGCAATCTCAACCAGACGGTATTTTACACAAATATGGGAAAATAAATTATATATGTTTTAAAATTCTGTCAAAATTTACAGTTTTGTTTTCGTCTTTGACTTAAAATCGCTTTGAGAAGTGAAACCCTAAACTACTTACCATCGCGTGTAATGTTGAAAAGTCATCAGGATTTTTTCAAATCTTGTCAAAAGAAAGATTTTTACAAAATCTTTCAGAAAAAATGAAGAAAAATATAGAGTCCCGCGCAAAAAATGGGGGTTTTGGCTGGTTGAAGTATAATTTTCGAAGGCTCTTTGTGTAATTCTTATGTTGTCTTTTGGCGGGATTTGGCGCGCGCACGGTGTTCTCAGCGGTAAATTGCTCGCGGGCACAGGTTTCAAGCGTCGTTGTTGTTCTAAAGTAGTCAGGACCCTTAACTGACTTAGATCACTCTTTTGTTGATCAACAAGGGGCCATTTTGCATGACCATACCGAGAACTGTTGTGAGATTGTGATGACGGGTCACTAAAGTGTACCAACTCAATCAATTCGTAACAAAATGTCTCAGAATTCTATTTATCTGTTTATTGAAATTTCTTATAATTTCCATTTCTATTTGTGAGTGTACCAAAAGCACAGACATTAAGTAAAAATTCACCCAAAGAACGCAAAAATTGTAGACCTACAGAATTATAGTATACCAAAGGACTATATGCTGTGTATAAAGACGCGCGTACTGTGCGGCGATTCCAGATGTATACAATTTCGCAAACGTACCCGAGTAGATTGTAAGAAGCACGATTCTTTTACGCTGATAAGTGCATATAAGTTCGTATAATAAACATAATATATCAATGCATGTTTGACTTGTGAAAATACTTATCAATAAATACATATCTCTACCGCACAAAACATTATAACTTCTCGTTTAAGGGTCCTGATTACTTAAGCAAAAAGTCATCACGATTTTTTCTTAGAAAGATATTTCATCGAGAATTTATCAATTAATTGAAAAATGGATAGAAATCTACATGGTCCCGAGCCCGTTTTCGAGATAAAAATTTTTGAACGGAACCATGTTTTGACATTTTTGAAGAACAAATGACGAAAAATGCATTTTTCACAAAAAAAATTATTACTCAAAAACCAATAAAGCTATTGACGTAGCTTTTACAGACAATCTCAACCAGACGGTATTTTACACAAATAGGGGGAAAAAATTATATATGTTTTGAAATTTTGTCAAAATTTACAGTTTTGTTTTCGTCTTTGACTTAAAATCGCTTTGAAAAGTGAAACCCTAAACTACTTACCATCGCGTGTAATGTTGAAAAGTCATCAGAATGTTTTCAAATCTTGTCAAAAGAAAGATTTTTGCAAAATCTTTCAGAAAAAATGAAGAAAAATATAAAGTCCCGCGCAAAAAATGGGGGTTTTGGCTGGTTGAAGAATAATTTTCGAAGGCTCCTTGTGTTATTCTTATGTTGTCTTTTGGCGGGATTTGGCGCGCGCGCGCGGCGTTCTCAGCGGTAAATTGCTCGCGGGCACAGGTTTCAAGCGTCGTTGTTGTTCTAAAGTAGTCAGGACCCTTAAAATCAGAAACCAAATTGATCATTTTTGGTCTATGAACTAGTTCAGTGAAACCGACCGTCACGCTACTCATGTCCTTTTTATATTTTGAGAACCACAACTTAACTATACCAAACACCCAAGAGGAATAACAGTTTGACTTTTATTCATTCATTTGTTTATTGTCAATTATCTGTTCCCTTGCTCCGGCTAGTGGTTTTTAGTTGCGTGCGAAGCAAGCGAAGGGATTGGATGTTTGTGTCATGTTTACAGTGTGTTTTTGCTGTGTCCTCTCCCCTAGTTCCCGCCACAGCGTACTCATTCCTTTAATTTGTACAAACCTCATAATGTTTATGTTTTGGAATAAAACATTAAAAAAGAATTTATAGATTTGACTTATTCCATAAATAGAGTAAATGAAGTATTCAGAACTGGAATGAAAAAGCTATTGAATATTTCATCAAATCCGTTAGCAAACATTGTTTTCGCTTCATTATTGTCAAAACTAGTATAGCTAATCTCTCTAAGAACCAATAAGTTGATGAATTCAGCATTTTAAGTTACACAAACTAATTGCTGTACTAGATAAAGTGATGCTTGACTTCTCGCTTATCGCATGAAATACAGGCAGGTTGAGAAGATTGTCACAAATCCTCAGCAATCAGTCTCTCCATCCAATTATTTACTGATACTTCTGCTCGAGCAATTAATCCATTTATAATCCAAGAAAACGCTACAAAATTGAGCAATTTCGTAGCGACCAGAATCAAGCCTTTATAAAGAACTACAACTTGACGGTTACCTTGATGAGCTAGGATATTACTTCCAAAAAATGTAACTTAAAACTGAAGGACTATCAATTTCCAACGGTTGTGGGATGCATTTGCTTGACATTGCAGGACGAGAAAGCTAAAAGGTGAGTTGTTTTGAGTTTAATAACAACTACTACATTACATCTATGTAAATATTATGGATTTTGTAACTATCACTGCAAACATACGCTCAAGATGGACGTGAATAACTGCCAAAAAACTGATGTTTTTGTAAGTACGTGATTGACGTTGTGTTGAAATTACGAAAAGTGCCCTTTTCGTGCTATTTATAAGAATTAATAGTTTTGATGCTAAATTGAATAATCAGAAATTCGTTTTTATGCATATTTTCGATGTTTGTTTTGTTGCACACTAGTTTGGCTCACTTTGGCGTGAATCCCTATTGAATTGCTGTTAATAATTGCAACGCACAGGAACGCACAATATTCAGTCATTATTTTGTTGTCGAGGTAGAAATTGTCCACAAGACTTTTCAGGCTTCTACATCACATCATGGATACATTAGTAAACGTAAACAGCTTCAGATATTGATAAGAGAAATAAGCCGATTTGTGGACATGTTTTCATTTAATTGAACTTTTGTTTTTATCGGTTTTTTACTCACGATTTACTGTTGGTTTTTTTTTTTGTATTTTTTTTAATAAAAGGTGGAGTTGATTACTGTTTTTTGACCTGGCTCGAACTAATGATTAATTGGTGATAAATGTTTTGGCCTTTGCTAGTTTTAGCTGCGCAATATTTTTTGTTTTAGACACAGTTACCAATTACGGTATTTTTTGAATTTTGAAATCCTTTAAATCTCCGCAATAGTTATCAGCAACCTAATGATACATGTATGCGCCATGTAGACTGAACTATAGTTTGCTTCGTTAAGATTAACTAACAACATTATTGCGAAACATAGATCTATAATACATTATGTAGAGCCTTTTTCGTATCAGTAGAAAACGGAACAAACAGCACCGTATCGTATCGTATCGTAACCTTATAGTTTATAAGAAAACATTTGACTCATCTGCCGCATCGTAGAGCTATCCAGTAACCGTTCCCCACAAAAACAATTCCATTGCAGAATACTGTGAATGTACATTCTAACAGAGCGGTTCGCCGTGTATTTTGGTTTCTCTTATGTTGTCTGTAAATTTTATCGCAGACAACGAACCAAGTTCGGTTCGTTTATCGTTTTTAAAAGATAATCATACCGCGCTCCCTTGCTTAGTATATTTCTAAGGTCCCGTTTACAAGAAAAATCGCTGAGCTTTTTCGCCGATTATTTTCGAAAGAGGAAATCATGATTTGGAACAGGTCTTGAAAGTTTAAGGGGAACAGCCTTAGACAAGTTGTTTCAATGTAACTTGGAATTGGTCCATATCGAATAGAAATGGCAGTACTTTATGAATATTAAACCTCATGAGTGTTTTAACAGAAAAGTAGTTAGAATTGTTCCATTGTGTTCCGGCCTTACGAGGCTCCATGGCTCTCACAGGAAAAAATTTGTGATTCCCAAAGTGGTTTTTTTGGGGTTATGTTTGGGAAAATGCTACAAAATCCAACATTGGGTTCAAGTTTGGGATTTCCAAAATGGGTTTATTTTGGGTTATTGTTGGGAAAATGCAACAAAAACCAAAAAAAAAAAAAAAAAACATTCTGGGAATCACAATTTTTTTCCTGTGTCTCTTGTATACCATGAACCTAAACCTCAACCTATAGCTATCCTCTGGCAAAGTATACTCAAAAATGATACCCTGCCATAGACTTCGAGCCGAGAACTGATACCCAATCGGGCGGCACAAACCCGTGTAGCAGATACCCCGCCCCCCCCTATCATTTTTTTATGAAACAAATTTACGACTAGCCGGCTTGTACTTGAAAAAGAAGAAGACAATGAAAAAACAACAGCAACAACAAAACAAATAAACAAACACTGAAACGAACGCGTTTTAAAAATGCTTCTTAATTTGCCGTCATGTTATAGTAAATTTCTTTTAAGAAAAACAAGCAGTTCTTATATTACGAAGTAATGTTCGTTGAATTGTTTCTCAACAGTGTCTCAACAGTAAGGCCAGCAGCTGATCGTGTAATTTATCATGTGTTGATTATCCTGAACACGACTTGTGCTATGAGTGTATTAAATTCAATCACATTGTAATGTTTTCAATACAAACTAGCGAGGGAGGGCATCTTAACTGTATGATAAAATCACAGAACGACGCCAAGCAATGCTTGTAAGCAAACTTTGAACAACTGAACAAAAACGAATCACCAGATTTGATTTTTTTGCTAAGTTTAACTTTTTATGTAGTTCTCTTTCTACTGAAGCCTCGTAATATAAGAACTGCTTGTTTTTCTTAAAAGAAATTTACTATAACATGACGGCAAATTAAGAAGCATTTTTAAAACGCGTTCGTTTCAGTGTTTGTTTATTTGTTTTGTTGTTGCTGTTGTTTTTTCATTGTCTTCTTCTTTTTCAAGTTTTTGTAGCTCTCTTGCATTTCCTACCTCTTGTCTTTGTACATGTTTCACTTCAATAATGAAAAAAATTCATTTTGTTCAGCTGTTGTTGTTGTTTTTGTCGTTGTTGTGTGTTGGTTGGTACATTTGGCTTTTACTTTGTGTCTTCCCCCTAAAACTGTTTTAATATGTATAGTATCAGTTATTCCAATATTTTCCTTTTATCTCATATAAACAGTTATTACTCCAGACAGGTGTATTTCTAATAGTGCACGAAAACGTGTCAGCCCCGTGATGATTCACATAATTGATTATATAGGTCCTAACAAGAGTTTTGTTGTTTTAATCCGCTCTCGTATTTATGGGTTGCATTGTTATCGATTGGTTATTTCCTATCTTCACAAGGAATAGGGGATTGATGTAGGATCTTGAACATGACTAGTTACGTTGTGGTGTATAGGTCGAAACCGTAACTCGGTTAACTTAATCATTGGATACCACAGTTATCACCACCAACATGACCAAAGACATCACCATTACCAAAAACATCACCAGTAGTGCATGAAGTCATCATCATCACTACTGACTGTTATTGGTATTGACATATACATCATCATCATCATCATCATCCCATTTCAATCATCATAGAAAACTTGCGTTATGCATTAAGCCTGGTTTACATCGCTAAAAATTGATAATTCGCAGGGTTTTTCTTGCATGTATCGCATGTATATGTTTTTTTGTTTTGTTTTTTTTTTTTGTTTTTTTTTTTCGAGAAAAATGTATGTTTTCAGGGGCGTATTCGGAAATTTTGAAAGGCGGTCACTAGTCAAAAAATGATCGAGAATGTTTTCAAGGGGGGTCCTAATCAAAAAATGATCGAGAATGTTTTAAAGGGGGGTGCTAATCAAAAAATGATCGAGAATGTTTTAAAGGGGGGTGCTAATCAAAAAATGATCGAGAATGTTTTAAAGGGGTGTCCTAATCAAAAAATGATCGAGAATGTTTTAAAGGGGGGTCCTAATCAAAAAATGATCGAGAATGTTTTAAAGGGGGGTCCTAATCAAAAAATGATCGAGAATGTTTTAAAGGGGGGCACTAATCAAAATGTGATCCGGAAATTTTGAAAGGGGGGGGGGCAGTAATAAAAAATTACTGATTATCAATCAAAAATTAAAAGAATTGTCTGTATTTGATCACTTGATTTAGACTTTTTGGCGACCCCAGCGATCGTAACGACATTCTTCATTCTGTATGTGCAATCCAAACGTTTTACAAATATGTAATTCAAAAACAAATTAGATAAATATAATTAAAACCAATCAATTCTGTCAATATGTTCTGTCTATACTTCAACCTCTCAACATAATTGTATTACTTTCTTCCTTTAATCAAAAATAGCCGTCAAGGAAATGATTAACGCTGTTAGGTTAGAGCCCGGGGTTAGAGTTGTTTCTAGATGGATGGCAACTATAGCCACAAGCCGTGGTTAATAACCCACCCACTGTCTGTAGGCCTGAGAACATGTTTTATATTCGTTAAACTAAGTAAACTTATTGTCTACCTGCAATTCAGTGGTCGTCCTGGAGAATTCTGGAGCGATTCAATTTTTTTTAACTAAATGTTGTTTTTTTACGTAATAAATTTCTAGCTGTTGTTTTTGGAGGATTTCCCAAACTAATTGCATACGAAATGAAACATGCTGATTTTTGTTATTTATGTTTGTTTAGTATTTACTTGTCATTTTTTTGTTAAATTGTTTGCCTGTTAGGCTTATTTTTAATGACTAGTTTTAGGGTTGGAACAGTTTCCAGTACTTTAAGTCTTTTCGCGGGAAGTAGTATTGAGTAAGCAGAAGGCGCTGATAAAGGTCTAAAATTGGACTGATGGATTGATGAAAGATATGATTGTTCTTCTGATAGAAGAGATGAAACAAAACATTTTTTCTTGGCTTTGTTCAGGTTTTTGAATAATGATAACATTGGCGTTTCTAAAGTTTAGGTAAATGTCTAGTTAATATAGTTAAATAGTCGTTGCTATAATTTGATTTGCGCATGTTCAGTATGTTACTATGAGCTCAACCCTCATGGCTTATTGCTTATATTTTACCCATAATTCAATTCAGCCAGCTGGAATAGATTTGTAATCGTTAGAATACAATCTTTTTGAGATGGTTGTAGTTATTAAAAGTTATCTAGAGACTAGAGAGCTTAATGGAGTCTTTTCTTAGTAAAATGCATATGCGTCACTTCAACGGACATTTCTGTCCAACTATCTTGAAATCACAAGATTTCCAATCTCGAGTTTTTCAATAATGTAGATTTGGCTGCATATAGCTTTTACATGATGTATTTTCGTGGTAGAAACACTGATTTAAACATTGTTTTCTCTGTGCGAAGTATTCCGCTAATTAACTCTCTAGAGTCGTAATGATAAGTCTTTTAGAGTTTCAATAGCCTTCTTCAAGTTTATAAATGATTTTAAGAAAGAGATGATTTGATACTGAACGATGTTCTCTTGCATTTATGCATAAAGTATATCAGTACTAACAATACATTCACTTCACGGATAACTACTTCGAGTCGACGAACTAGAATTGTTGGGCTTCATCCGTCTACCTACATTTCACATGTTTTCTTTGTTTGTTTGTTTGCTTGCTTGCTTGCGTGTTTGTCTTTTTGTTTGTATGTCTCTCTGTCTTGACTGTGTTTGTTTATTTCTCTACCACAATGATTTTTTCGTTTGTGTTTTTTTTAATTTGTCAATATTTTTTACCCACTTTTTTTCGATTCAATAAAGCAGTTTGTTATTGTGCTAATGACATATTGCTCTAAGCCAAGGCTGTGTAGTGCGGCTAGCTACGTGCCCGCCGCTATTGTATGTCCATCTGCTGCAGTTTTTTCCTGATGTATATTGATGAGATAGTGCGTAAAGGGTCTGTGATTTGATCTTGCCTTGTGATTGTTCAAAGTGCTTCATTTACAGTTAAGATGTCAACCATTTCAGACCGCGGTGTTCATTTTCTTCATTAGCGGTAACCTGACGCGTCAGAATCGCATCTCTCCGGTTCATTCCTGTCGCTAGTTCTGTATCCTTCTATTTTTCAATTAGGCACAAAGCTTTCAACTTTTCAATTTCGTATCTTATATTCATCGATGTTGGCCTAGATGATGTTGAAGTAAGAGAAGGAGAACTATATCACTATCTTAATAGTTTGTGAACTAATAACTATATAAACATTACAAGAGAACCATCTACAAAAAGTGTTTTTCAAGCAGTGGTTTTTAAAGGCTCTTGACAAAAAACACCTTTTATGACCGCCTTTGAACGTCGTCGTTAACAGCTGAAAGCCAGTGTAATGATCATCATTACCAGCGATCATCAACACCTAGATGAGTAGAATTTAAGACTGTAGACACTGTTCGTTTCTTTCTTTGTAAAAAAACTAGCTCTGACAGGGTTTTTACCATTTACCATTATGAAGATAGTACTGGAAATACTTCTAGTGGTAAGCTTGTCGAGCAAGCTGGCGGTTTGTTTATTATGTGATGCAGATAAAGACTGTTTCGGTGACTATGTACACTGCTGCGGTGGATATTGCAAGAAGTCCTGCAACTCCACGTGTGTGTTGTCAAGTGACTGTGGTTCGCTAGGCCATCTACAGGAGAAATGTTGTAACAACAAATGTGTCGACATTAACGAAGTATGTCCACAAATGGAAAGCAGGAAAACTCGTCTAACTTCAACACATATAGCATTGCTTGTAGTATGCATCGTAGTGTTTATTTTGCTTGGCGTTTGTGCTTTAGTGATGTACATCTGTAAGTGTGGTCTCTTTAATAGACGACGGCGACAATCAGTAAACGAACATCGCACGAATCCTGTCCATGGATCGACGCATCGAAGTTCATTGGACTGGAGACGATTTCTTCATCGCCACGGATGTCTACGTCGTGACGATGACTATTTAAACGCACAGATGTACACAAATACATCGGAATCTTGGGTCGGTAAGGATTTCATTCAGTCAAGTAAGCCTGTCTACTACAATCGCACGACGGAGCGACAATCCTCTACGAGCACTAGACTGTAAATGGTGCTTATTCGCAAACTAGTTGAGTTGGGTCGATCGGTGCTTCTAGATTATCCGTTACTAAGGTGAACAAGAAAAATTACTGACGTTTCGTACTTGAGGTTTTCGTCGGTATGAAGATGATTTGAATTGAATGAACTCTGATTCTTTTTCAAAGTATCGATAGTTTGTGAAAGTTGGATGGATTTTTAAAACATCATTACTATCCACTTAGCCAGTATTTTTATCCTTTTAAGTGACCGAAAATGTTTTTCCTTCAATTCTACTTTTAAGAACTGCTTTTTTTCTGTCAGTTTTCAATATTGAACAGTAGTAAATAGATGCTGTTGATAACACTGTTTCACTCTAGTTGTTTAATGCGTTCTTTGGCGACGACATTTCAAACCATAAAACGCTTACACAGCTTGATAAAATCCCTTTTTTTCTTAAAGATACCAAATTTTCAAAATATTCCACTGCTTTTTCCCTTCAACTTTCTTACTATTTTTATTAGTACTTTTATTTATTATTTCATCTGGCATTTTATTATTATTATTATTTTAGTTTCAGTTTAGCCTTTACGGATCGACACAGGCTAAGATTCAGTTTATTTCTTGGTTTTTGATCAATCACGCGTGTATCTAGAAATGGCATTATTGGACTGTCTAAAAAACAGGAAACAACAGACTGCAAATGGCCATGTAAATGGGCTGTACATAACATGAATTGGAGACAAATCGCGGTTTGTCCATTCCGTCGTTCTAAATTAGATAAAATATTTTTGAATTATTCAAAGTTTAAAATATACTTATTTTCTTTCAAAATTTGTCGATACCCACGCAAGAATACTTTTTTTGATATTCTGTCATTTTGTCCATGTCCATGTCCATTGTCCATTTCTTATAATTTTGCTTATCTTTTCTATTATTTTAATTTTCACCTATTCATTGTTTTATTTGGGTTATTTTAATATGATCAATTTTTGTGTAAATGATCGCTTAGGATTGAAACCGCAATGGCTTGGGGGTATTTGGAGAAGGAACGGAACTTTGACGCTATCAGCCACTTGAAGGCAAAACTTTATCCAAGAAAAAATAGAAAGCATTCAACTTCTTCTTGTCGTCATTAATTCAACGACACAATAGAAACGTATATGACAGCCATTATGGTTTTAAATCAAGTTAAACATAGAAAAATAGAATACATAGATAAAATATAGAAGTGCTAGATTGCATGGACGAACGAACAAACGAACGAATGATCAGAATGAATGATCGAACATGAATGATGTACATATAATGTTGTTTAGCTGTTTTGCTTATTTGTATTTGTCATATCCCAAGGCTAAAAGAGGTCGATATTGAGACATCGTTGTTAATGTCTCCCTTTTGGGTATTTTGATCTTGATGTAGAGATGAGATCAGCAGTTGTTTTACTTTACGATAATCGAACTTAATTCACTAACTGCATGTGAAATGCCTCATAACAACGACTTACTCAGAATTACATTTGAGAAACATCAAATTCAGTCGTAAAATTCACCACTTGCAATCTATCTGTCAAGAAAATCTTCTCAATGCGTAATTAACAGTACTTACTTGTACTAAAATGATATGAAAAAACGACAGAAGAAAAATTACAATCACTTATCAGATGAGACCGACTCTTGTGCAAAATTGCATGAATTCTTAGTTTAAGTAGTACAACGGAGAAAAAGAAAAATATGGTAATTCTGACTGGATTGAAACATTGTTGTGAATACACAAATGTGAGTTCAATACTTTAATTTTCATGTTTTTCATTGAATGCAAACGTCAATATATATTTGTATATAATCGATATTGATTGATATAAATAGGAGTTAGACCAAATACTAAATGAATGAAAAAATATTTGTATGTTTAATAAAGGGGAGATCCGTCATGAGAAGGGTGGCCATGCGTTGGATAAGTGTGTGGGTGGGTGGGTTGGTGGGTGTTTGGGTGTTTGGGTGGTTGAAATCAAAGAATAGTTAATTATCAAGACAAGAAAGACAATCAGTTTCAAAACTAAGGATTTGGAAATTTTGTGTTTGGCAGTTTTTATGAAAAAGGAAAGGATACTGTAAACAATTAATGAATGGTATAATGTGCGTGTGTCTGTATGTTTGTTTGCTTGTTTGTTTGTTCGTTCGTTCGCTTGTTTGTTCGTTTGTTTGTATGTCTGTTTGTTTGTTCAAAGATGCTGGTCATTTATCTGTCGAGAGGTATTACTGTGTCTCTGTGTTCTATAAAAGGATAATTAAATCTACACGAATTTCATCGACTTTTTATATTATTTTCATTATTGTCAATACTAAAACTATAGCAAAACAAATCACATGTTATATTACCATCATCAATGCTCATTCATACAAAAACTACCCGGCTTAAATCCAAGATCATCCTTATAATCTTCTTACCAACTTGATAAGGCGTCCATCATCCCCATCGCGCCGGTTGGTTTTGGGCTGACTTTGGGGAATCAAGCTAACTGTCTACCTTAAGCCATATTTACTGAATTTTTGTCGCAATTGCCACATTTTTTTAGCTTTTGAATGATATGTAATATATATTGAATCTTTAAAACAAATAAATAAACAAATGTTCAAGAAAAACGAACAACTAGTAAGAGAAAAACAAACAAACAAAATAGTAAAAAACAACAACAAATAGTCAAACAATTGTTATCCAACTTATCTTATAAAAAATAACGCGTGAGTAAGACTGGATCGAGTAAAAATATACAGCGATATTTTTCGCTGTCTTAAAAATTTATTTACAGCTGAATTATTTTTGAACGTTTTCTACAGAAAACGCTTTCGATTATTCTGTTAATAAAATAACGAAAACGTCGAAATTAAATTAAAAACAGAGTCAAGTAAACATGTAAACACAGAGAACAGAAAATGCTTTATAATCTCACAAGTTAACGTTTATTGACATATAAGCTTCAAACTAGCTCGTACAAGGAAAAAAATGAAATTTTACCTTAATACAACCAAATGTAATCCTTCAGTGGAAGAGCTGCAAAAATGTCCTTTAAAATAGAAATGTATAGCTAATTGAAGCAGACAACTACGATCTAAGAATGGAAACGAAAGCACTACAATCACTGCAAGTTCTAGACGGACACAACATTTACTTTGTTGCTGCATTTTGCATTTGACTTCGTCAAATTTTTCAAACAGTAGCTATTCTTTCATTTGTCTTGTTGACGTTCTCCCTCCTCTTTTTTCTCAAAATACAGCCAAAATTTGTGTAAAAACAGTCAAGAAAATGACATTGATAAATGGCTAAAACTGTAAAACGGCGTGTTTGTGCGACCTGCTAAAACCGGTTTGACCTGTATGAAAAATGAGCCAATGAGATAATGCAATACGTACGTCACACAATGTCCAACAAATTTTTTTAAGAAAACTGAAAATTACTATTTTTCGATTTTTTCGACCCTTTTTTTACGAGATAGTACAAATAGTCAAAGAAAAACAAACAAATATTCAAAGAAAAACAAATAAACAAATAGCCAAAAAAAACATATTCAAAGAAAAACAAATAAACAAATAGCCAAAAAAAACATATTCAAAGAAAAACAAATAAAAAAATATTCTGAAAGAAAAACAAATAAACAAATATTCAAAGAAAAGCATATTCGTCATCTGGTTTGTTAAAAAAACTCTCGAAAATGCACATAAAGTTTCTGTTTTTGTATCAACAAGACCGTGAACATCTCAGAAAATCTTTTTTTAAACAAAATTCTTGCCTTTGTGGACGTTTCGGGGTCTGAATTTTTTATATAATTTTAGGGGTTAGATGGATGTTTGATCTTTTGTTCCGTAGCTTTTGTTTGCTGCTACTGTACCACATCGAACTTTTATTTAATCCACCAAGAAAATAAATGTAAATGATTGAAAAGCCGTAGCTAGTGATTTCTACAAAAATCCTCGCCTGATTACTGCAAAATTCAAAATCCAATTTTAATCGCCATAACGGTCTCATAACTACTTCAAAAAAATTTACAATATCAAAAAGTTGATAGAGTTACAAATAGATCTTTTGCAGGACTTGGTCACATGCTTTGATATCACTTAGCAACGAGATTTTGGTGAATAACACTTCCTCTTCTAGCACAGCAAAAATATAAAAAAATCGATGTTTCATCGTTGAGCTTCAGTCATTTGAAAGCTCATATCAATAGTGAAATTAGATAACAGTGAAAATGAAATCTCTCTTTTTTGATAACCGGAGTACTTGAAACGTTCTGCAAAAATGCATGCTGGATCGAAATTATAGCATCAATATTTAAAAGTCGTAAATAATCATCAGTGGCATAATAAGATCAAGATCCGATGTAGCATTTTATCCTTTAGTAAATCTCATTAACGTTGCGGAGATAATTCACTAAAGTACCGACACATTTTACGGTCATGATAAAAAATAATAATAATGCCTGAAGAGAAATAGAATGATATTACAAGATAAAAAAACAATCTCTATTAGGTACACTTTGAGGGAATCTTAAAAATATCATTTCATCTTTCTCCGGACTGTTAGATAACGTGATTTCTGTGATGCTGAAAGTGCTGTTATAAAGCACAAGGTCAATCCAATAATTCAAGTTTCATTCCATTGTTGTTAGATAAAAAAAAGTTATCTCTCTATGGAAAAAGAAGGGTACTGAATCAAAAGCACCGAACGGTTCTTATTTATTAATTCTAATTCTTATTCATTGTTTTTATTTGAATTTTCCTCGTCTTTTTAAAGTGTTTTTTATTTTATTTTGGCATTATACCAACAACAAATCCCGATCCTAAATTCAAATATTATCCCCCCCCCCCCAAAACACACACACTTTTTAGCGCTAAAGAATAAAAATACAAATAATCAAATATAAATCATCCTCAAACTTTTCTTTTTTTCTTTTTAATTATCTTTTTTTTTAATATGGATGCATACCGTGGATGTCTTGTTTTTTGTGACATAAGAAAAAAAGTTAGATCATTTGGCTGTCCCACCCACCCTCCCCTCACCACTTTTCAACATACTACACGGTCCCTGCTTTCACACAGGAAAACCAACAAGCGTTTTAGACCTCTGTACACGTCCAGAAAAGTTAATTGTATGATGGGGCCAGGGGGGGGAGGGTGTCTCCCATGGCAACGGGGCTTTACTCATCGCTACCACCGCACGCTTCACTGATTTTCCAATATGGCGGCAGTTGAGACACGGACACTTTCTTGCAATTTTTGCGATTTACTACCCTTTTTGTAGTTTTTTTTATAAAGAATGTCTCGAAAATATCAAAGTACATGGTGACATTGCTATATGTACAATTGTTTGTTTAGATCATTCTTAAAACGTTGCTAAAAGTAATTTCTTGTTCGGGAATATCGCTGTTAGCCGTCGATCTGAAGATACAAATGTTCACGAGCAAATGAACGTAGCTAAGGAAGATGGCAGTTTTGCTCGCTCAAAATAGGAGGTTTTATAGCCAATATATCGATATATTTGAGTGTGAAATTTGGCTGGAGTTGGTTGCTTGGTTCGTCTCATCAATCTGTTGAGGTAAACCAATACGCTCAATGCAAGTGATGGGAAGAAAAGTACCAGGATCAAAACAAACATAACATAATGTAATGGATCGGATAAACAGGTAAGGTACTTGCTTGATTGTTGTATAGAATTCTCTGAGTATCAATCTAAGTTACATCAACGTAATTTCAAGAATTAGTAACTTCATCCTAATAAATAGAATAAATATTTCTTTGTTTTGATGTTTACAGCTCAGCGTCTCAATCTGCATTATAAAGCTTTCTTTCAAAATTAAACGTTATTTCTTACTCAAAATATCTAAATCAAGCTATATTCTTTACCAAAAACAAGAACAAATTATGCAATCTTCAATATGCGATTTCCAGGTGTAAAAATATGAAATTCTCTAATCGAAAAAACAAGGGTTTTCTTTAGAGTTTATTGAAAAAATAATAATAAGAAGAATAATTGTTGCTATCCTGAGCAAATATTGAACTCTGCATCCTCAACAGTTCTTTTTTGTTCTTATAAAATGGACCATACTGTCTGATTCCATTTAGTCTTGTGGTTATTTCAGGTGGCCTGTACCATCTCTTGTATAATTAATTTATTTATCAGAAGTCTTGTAAAATTATTTACTAGAGAATGACACAAATAAAAAGTTGTTATTGTTGTTGTTGACTATTCACGCTAGAACTACTCATTTATTTCAAGTAAACAAAGATAGACAATGGTCTAATTATATTCTTTTTGTCATGAATGTATTGTTCACAAGTAATTCATACAAAATGAGCCTGATATCTAAATACGGAGCAAGTGATCCTTCTAAATTACAAGATTATTGTATTGCATTGCATTGCATTGTATTTGTATCATATTTGACCTTTATGAGAGAGTTCATCAAGAAAATTACAAGCTACTGAAAATAGTTTCCCAAATAAAAATATTTTGTGTTTTTTTGCAGGCATCATTGTTGGATATGACCACTTGGTTCTTGCAGTTTGAGCAGTTGACAATACAGGGTATTATTCTTAAGACTCCAAGTTGAGCATCACTACAAGATTTGGCAGCACTTTTGCCTTTAGCTGGCTTGTGTCCTTGACTAGAAAGGCTTCCATAAAAAACCCTCAATTCTTTAATAATATCTAATCTGTTGTAATAAAAAAGGGCTGCATGCCAGCTCAAACACACCAATCATGCTTTCAAATTTTCTAGAACCAGCTTCTCTATTGCAATTCTTAATACAACAGTTATTTCCACCAAAAATCCTTCCATTCATTAATACCAACCCCAACACAGAATTCAAAGATATTTGCTCATGTAAAGGTTTGCCGGCACAAGAAAGCCAGTAATAACTTTTTGATATCTTTAGTTTTAAACTAATTTGCACATGCAAATCAGACACTGTTGGATATGGGGCAAATGTGAATCTGTGCAGGTTGTGTGATGTGTCAACAACATCCACTTGTTTTGAAAAGGTATTAAAAGGGAGAAGTTTGAATAAGTTTCCCATGAAAAATCCAGGGTGGTGAATGTCAACATTTTTAATACATGGGTACCACATAAGTATTCCTTGAATGAGATATAGTAATGCCCAACAAATATTTGAGTCTGTGCTATTTGGTGGTCTAGTATCATGTATTACTGCATTACCAAAAATCAGATTGAGCACTGAAAAACTACTCACAAAAAAGGAGTGTGGACAACTAGCAGCAATAATGAGCACCATGTCAATCAGTATGTAAATAGGGGTGTGGTAATTAAAAAAGAATTGTGAACAATTGTTTGACAGAATTATCAATATCGCATAAAAAAAGCAAAGTGAAAGTGAAGATAATAAAGTGGAAATTATAGTGCACTTCTTTCCTTGTACAAAAGCAGACAAAGAAAATCTTTGGTGAGAGTGGTTGTTGAGGAGGACATTATAAACTGGTTCTAAAATGGTTATCACAGTGTTAACAATAAGTTGACATGGAAATAAAGCTCAATCTATAATGTTGATAAAAGTAATGTACATTTGTGTACTTACTGGAAAGTAGCCATTTTGATAAAAAATATTCTATGGAAATTCAATAAAAATTATGAAAAATAGAAAATAGTGCCACATTCTTGGAAATACATTAGACAAAGCTATTTTTAAAAAAATTAGAAAACACGCTCTTTTTGAAATAAATAGTGATCACAGCAACTACAGAAAGCATTAATTTCATGCTATTGAGAAAACCTGCAAAATTTCCTTTCATTTTGACAAAATGCTTGTTAAAATTGAATCCATTTTTCTGAACAATCGATCTTTTGGGAATAAGGCAGTAGCTTCTTAGCAACATTCAAATAATTGCAATTAAAAAATGACATTGTATCAAATACAAAGATAGATGTACAACATCATAATAGCAAACAGAAAATAATGAGATCACAAAATCAAAATGAGAATCGTATAATAGAAAGAAATCAAAACACAGTATTATTCTGGGAAACGAAAGGTTATTCTGCATAGTAAAAATGAGTGTAATGTACAAAAATTATAATCGGCAGCAATTTTACAAATTATATGGCAACTTTTAAATAAATTGAACAAGCAGTAAACAACTTGAATTGTGATGTTAGTGTGTTAGATCAAGTGCAATTAATAATATTTAAGCAATTTTCACCAACTGCAAAAAAAATAAAACGTACAATAAGTCCCAAAATCACTTCACGATAGTGAGGTGAAAAGATGGCGCGAAACCGGTACTGTCGAACCGAAGAAGTATGTAGGGATTCACGTGTTGTGAAGGATGAATGACACAAAAAAGGATTGATGAGAAGAACCAGAGACTAGTCCTTGATGAAAAATACTCTAAATTAATCCTTAGGGACTGCTTTATAAAACGTCCTATTTGGAAGTAAATCTGTTTAGTTTTTGAGAGAGAAATTACAATTTTTCTGAAGAGATTTTGCGCGTCCCGAACTAAAACTTTTGATCCCGAGAACGTCCCGCGAAAGTAAAACAGACTAAAAATCACAATAAACAGTTTCAATAGGAAATTAATTGCACTCTACTAATACAAGACTATCCAAGAAAGACACACTCACAATTAATTTAACCACGATAGCCTCCTTGACCTTGCTTTTGAACCAATTTCAAAGGTGAAGCTAGGCGACAATGGCGACTACACGATACTGTTTACTAGAAGCCAGTCAAGCGTAGCGTGATTTGTTGGTGGTAGCGATGAGTCTGGAGAGCGGCTCATTTGCATACAATAGAGTCACCCCCTCCCTCCTGGATGGGGCCAATGTTTTTCAACTGAATTTAATAAATTCCAATGAATGTGATTAGTTTAAATCCCGACGGAGCTACATGATGCCAGTCTTGCGGTGGCCGTATCACAGACCATCGGTAAAGCGGAAACTAAACCAGTATAAAAATCTTGGTCTTGATCAGAATTTTTGTCTTCAGTCACTCATTTTTAATCACTGTTTTACAAAATACTTGAGTTTTGTGAGGTAAAGAAACATTCTGACGATAATAAATATATATATATATATAAGTTCTGACTATAATAGCTTCGAATTCCCATAAAAAGGAACATTAGTTCAAATCGGTGAAAAAGCGCATATCGTCGGCTTCCTGAGAGAAATTAATTACTTTTAGATGAGAAACTACCGACGTTTAACAGAAAATACTCATTTTCTTCAAGGCACAGTGTTTTTGGTTGCACATAGTTTGAGTTTGATGACGGAAGGCCATTCAAAAAAAAAGTAACGATAATCAACGTATGTGATTTCTATTTGTTGTTTTTGTATTATCCTTCTGCCGAATTAAACAAAGGATTACCTAGTGGATCCCGAGTGTTAGGAAACGCAAAATTGAGAAAATATCATAATGAAAATGTCATGAAAATTGATGATCTGGCTGGGAAATAAAAAAAAGTCAATTAAAACCGCCCTGCAGTGCACATAAAAAGAACAATCAATCATTTATTGGTAATTAACCATCCAAGAATATACAAAGTGTACAGCATTATAGTATAAATATTATAATTTAAAGTAGATTAATTAATTTCTTACCCCCCCCCCCCCCCTTAGGATCGGAGAATGTTTCCATTTTCTCATGATTCAATTCATTATTGATTTTGAGAATTTATTCAAAATCGACAACGACTCGAAGGCGTTCCACCTAAGGAAAAAAACTTCAACAGGAAGCTCAAAAACCTCCGCAGTAATGAATTTACATGGGCGAGTGTTTGAGCCAGGAAAACATCGTCCATAGTCTATAAGAGATGGTATTATTGCTGGATGAAAGGGATAATGCGACAATTCTTCGATTCTAGGGGGTTAAATGTTTTGACTGTAAAATCAATCATGTAAAACCAACCAACCAACGAATGAATGAATGAATGAATATGAATGAATATATAAATGAATGAATATATAAATGAGTAAGTAAGTAAGTGAGTGAGTGAGTGAGTGAGTGAGTGAGTGAGTGAGTGAGTGAGTGAGTGAATGAGTGAGTGAGTGAGTGAGTGAGTGAGTGAGTGAGTGAGTGAGTGAATGAATGAATAAGTTCATGATTATTATAAGTTATAGTAAATAACACACCCTTTAGTTGAGGTTGGTAATATTTTCCAAAGATTTTCACTCCCCCTCTCCCTCCCTCTCTCTCTCTCCCTCTCTTCCCCAAGTACTCGCTACCTTCGACTTATGGTCTATTTGGCCATGGGCTTTTCATAAAGGTGCCTTTCTTCGTACTTTTCCTTCCTTTAAATGAGCTTAAGACACATCTTTTAAAATTAGTATTTGATTTCTAGTTGTTATACATACGGATATTTTCCTTTTTAATTTACAGCGCTTAAAGTATATTTGTAGAAGCGCATTTTTAAATATTTATTATTATTATTATCATTATTATTATTCTCGGCATGAGTTACCATAGTCTTGTTGTTTTCTAATTTCGTCTTCGTGGTCAAACACCGCAGACAAATTAGCTAACTCCTCTGTTTGTTCAAGTGCGCTCATTTGTAATTTGATATATTAGACAGGTAGGCTTTTATTAACCATAACACTTGCCTAATGTGGTTATAATCCTTAGAACAATTTTTTGAGTAAATTCTACTCATTCCCCGCTTTTGAATGAGTTATATCCTAATAGTATTCGAAAAAAACATGGCCAACTTACTCTACGCGAGAATTGTGATTTTTGAAATGTGTAGAATTTCAGCTCCAAAAATGTCATTCTAAAGAGTTTGACTGCCTTAACTTAGCCTGTGTACATTCGTAGGGGGGAGGGGTGACAACATATGTACATATACTACCTAACTAAGCACCATTGCAAAAACCGCCTCATATTTGGAGTCTGTGTGTGGTTTTCATTTTCAGTTTTTCATTGTCTATTGTTATGATATTGTTATAGTTTTTACGTTTTTGTTTGCATCAAGGTACATTAAGTATACAAATACATGATGTTTCATTATTCGAACGATCTGTCAAGTGCTGCCAACCATTTCAACAAAACTCAAACCGGACTGCATCATTTCCAATCTTTTCGGGCTACCTGTGTATTTTTGTTTGACGTCTAGTCTAGACTAAGAGCGCAGCAAGAGAGGTACCCCCCTCTAGGTCCACTCATCCATAATGCACTTGATGATATTCCATCACAACGGAGTAATTTAGCTGCGCTCAAACACTCAGCTCTTAGCTATTTGCGTCTTTATTCAAAAATCCATAGGACAAACTCACACAACGCGGTTACAAGAGCTCCTTCGTCATCCAAAACTCTCTACCCCCACTTCTTAACAAAGGATGCATTTTAACGCCAGACTTATATCTGTACTCAGGGTTCTTTGTGTACCTAACTGTGCATAACGTATCCATTTGTTACGAGGTAAAACATCGAGTTATAGTGACGCACAGCGCATGCAAGGGGTTCACTCAGACCTAGGCGGTTCTACTCGCACGTACTTCTCTACCTCCCAACAAGACGTGCACACAGTCACACTGATGTCTATTTGTTTACTAACTAGTACTGTTTGTAGTTGAAAAATCAGTGACCTCTTTATTTAGAATGTATTGCGCGATTACACAAGAATTATGCAATAATTATCATACCCCGGTTATTTCATTTTGGATCTAGATACTCGAGAACCTATCATTTTGTAGAGCTGTTCCAATTGAAATAACGAGGCAGTTACCATATATCCTTAATTAATAGCATACATTTTAACTATTTGATTGTGCGTTTCATTTAATGACGCAAGAAGTCCATACTAACTTGTTGTAAAGTTACTGAAATTGTTTTCATAGAGCAACTCTGAGGCAGTCCACTAAACATTAAATAAATAAATAAATAAATAAATAAATAAATAAATAAATAAATAAATAAATAAATAAATAAATAAATAAATAAATAAATAAATAAATAAATATATAAGTAAATAAATATATAAGTAAATAAATAAATAAATAAGTAAATAAATAAATAAATAAATGTTTGACAATCTGATCCACATAGTGATTAATCGAGTCTCTCAGTCAGTTTCTCTGTCGTTCAGTCGTTCAGTCGTTCAGTCGTTCAGTCGTTCAGTCGTTCAGTCGTTCAGTCGTTCAGTCAGGTATTGTGCAATTTAATACGATGATCATGTTATCGCTTGTATAGTAAGTGACATTGTGTCCGGTTCTCATCCATTTATTCTAAGTTAGAATTCAATGTATGTGTTGTCTGTAGCCTATAGCTACACTTGTCAATGAGTGGAACACTTGGTCCTGATTCTGGCGCCAAAACAATAGTACAGTTCGACAGACCTTGACATGCCAAGTTTTCGGTTTGACTGGGATAATGGGTTCTTAAAAAAAGTCCGAAAACATCACGAAAAGATTTTAAAATATCCATTTAAACCTTTTTTCGGTTGGAGCAATAAAAATGTTTTATATTTCAATTGTAGATATATAAAGGTAACTCGTCAATGAAGTCTTGAATTAAAAAAAAAATCGCGACCGCGGAATGGTCAACTGTACAAGACTGCAAAGGATCTCGGGTACTTCTATTGCAACTCGTAAACGAATGATTACGAAGCTGGAATTGCTCAACATAGCTGCAAAATGGACTATTGTAGCTTTCGTGTATTTTCTAGCTCAATTGTTTTCTTAAGAACACTAATAACAGTCTGTGTTTCTTGTCTACTTTATGTACACTTGTCAATAAGTGAAACATTTGAAGCTCATTTTAGCGCCAGAAATATTTTAGTTGATGTCAAGTCTTGTTTGAAGGAGAAAGTGCTTGTTTGAAGAAGTCTAAAAGCATCACAAAGAGATATTTTTGGTTGGCGAAGAGGTTTATTTAAGAACACACAAGATATTTTTCTTGAGTACTTTAATTAAAAAAAAATGGTTTTAGCTTAGATTGTTTAAGATTTGAAATCAGTATAAGAAAAATTATATGTTTTTTATCTTATCTCGCAGTTCATTGTTCGGCTTTTTTAATGGTTAAAAATATATATATATATATTTGTATTCGTTTTTGTTTTTTTTAATTTTTTAAGTTTTGCTTATTTCTTTGCAAATTTGATGAATACTAGCGCTAGCGATGTCAATATTTAGTAAATCGTCCTACATTTATTAACCATTCCTTACAATGATACAGGGGAACTATATGTTCAAATGTGAATCTTAATTCACAACGAAACACACAAATTTGATTTTGTTTGTTTAATGTTGTGTCATTATTGTGAAATGTTTTTCCAACCTTTCGGAATTCCTACATCTTAAGAGTAATTATATTAGCCTAGAAAAAGATCGATTAGTTAATTGCTATAAACAAATTTATATTTTGCACACAAAGAAACATTCATGGTTAGTGGTTGGAACTCAGCTTTTTTCATGAAGTTTTAAATGTTGAAATATAAGCAGGAATTCAGGAATTTGAAATTTGCTAACGATAATATGTTATTATTAGGATAATAATAGATTATTAGGTTTCCCATGATTTGAAAAAATGTAAAGAAACAATTAATCATAATAATTTACATAATTATAAAACTTTTCTGAAAATTTAAGGTGCGAAATTTCAGTTTCTAAACGCTCACTTGTAATTAATTCACACCGTCTAACTGTATTCCAAAACAAGCGAAGTGTTACGAACAAGCTGTGAAATTACTACTGAATAACGTGTAAATTCTGACAGCTTCAAAAAGTGTACATAGAATTACATTATAATCTGAGCTAGGTTGATGTATGTAAGCTTTTTATTTGACCGCTAAGAAAGTTTGAACTAGAATGTACTAAAAGCTTGAAAAAAGAGACGTGTTGTTGGGTGATCTTGCCGCTAGCTGAAAGCACCTAAAGGCATTCTAATGGAGTCTTTCTTAAGGCTGTTTTAGTTGAGTTGCTTTGTAAAATAATAACAAAAAGAGATCATTATTTAGTCTGATATATGTAAACAAACAGCAGGAGAAAAAAAAGGTTTCTTGAACAAAAGACTTTCGATGACTGCATTCCGATAATGGCGACATAAAAGTGAACTAAGATTTCCGCCTTGTTTATGCGAGAAAAAAATAATACCGATGATATTTTAATCATATTAAGTTGTTTTATTTCAAGAAACATTAAATGGAAAATGTATTTTTTTGTTTTAACAAAATTATATTTTTCATTATGATGTTTTTCTGTACGTCCTTTTTGATTTGATTATGTCTTGGTAAAAGCCAGCGGGGAATCTGACAACAAAAACAAAAAATTCATTGACGTTTGTCTGTTTAATTCTTTCCAATTAAACCTAATTACAAACAAATGTTACTAAATTAAACATATTTTATCAAGTTAATCAGGTTTGATCACGAAATTTGACAAAACTGCGACAATTCATGGCTTGCCGTTTCACCGAAAAAAACAGTTGCAGATGCATGCTAGCATGAAAATGTTTAATATAAATCTTGACATATTAAATTTATTTTGCGTGATTGGGATTAACTTAATTCTCCTCGTAAATCATAAAAGTAAAGAGACATAAAACTTTTCTTAAATAGTTCAGGATTATAAAGATTATGAAAATTTTTCGACTATGCAGTTTTACGTAAAGAAAATTCACGTTTAGTATATTTTCTCACGGTTTTTAAATGCATATCATATAGAGTTTTTGTATTAGTACGTGGCAAGTTTAATGCAGCATGTTGGTTAATTCTCAGTTATTTTGTTCTGCTTATGATTTTCTTTGTACTGTTTAGCTAGGCTTGCACGCGAAAGATGCGCCCTGGTTGTTGATGAGCTTAATAGTTGAATAGACCCATTGTTGTCAAGCATTGTTACAACAACGAACCACTAACCAGTAAATATCACAAAAAAACCTCAAAGCTATCTAGCTTCATAACGACTCTTTTAATCTTACATTTCGTGACTTTGATTTTTCTTAGTTTTGAACTTCAGAAGTTTTATGCTGCATATTCATTAAATCAAATAGTAAGTCTTTGGGCTGACAGCTGGTTGACATGTCTTTGTGAAATGTGTCTTAACTTCTGTCAAACAAAGTTGCACCCCGACGAGTGAATTTATTCTATGTATTAATGTATTTGCATTTAACGCATGGACTATCTTGTGTCTTAGATATACAGGTTCCCTACGTCAAAAGAACAACTGCTAACAAGGCAAGGACGAGGCAACTTAACCCACACACGACAAGAAAAGAACTTCGGGCGACTTCTGAATAAAAGAAACAGATCTCAATGCCGGACGGTTGGATTGTCAACAAAAGAAACTTCGATGTGTACAAAACATCAGCGTCGTCTAAAACTTGAAAATCTAATGGAAAACAGTTTTATTTTATCTTAAAAACCGATGCCTTACAGAATGGACAGAAAAAAGTATGGTGACTTACATTCTGAGCTCTTGAAAAAAAGACTTTACGAGAATGTTGTAAGCAGTTTTTTCACAAGTAATACTCTGCCGCGAACTGGCGATGGAATTCTTAATGGTTATCTAGCAGATTTTGTAACAATCGGTAATGTGCATGGTTCTAAATTCTTTAAGCCTCACCCAGTTTTACAAATATCGCCACGAAAGCTTCACAAGACCTCCAAGGATTTGTCCGGGATTTACTGCTTTCAGGATGCGTTGGAAGATATTCCGGAAGAACGTTCTGACTTTGGGGACATGGTTGGGTCTTGCCCAGACCACAGGAATGAAATATTAAAGTACTTTTGTGAGACTTGCGATGAACCGATCTGTCTTGACTGTACCATGGTAGATCATCGTAAACATAGGTTCTTTTACTTACGAGATGTTTATCACAAACAGCCACACATGGTAGGGACATTGTTGACACAAGGAAGATCACAAATTGAATCGACGAGAAAGTGTCTAAACGACGTAAAAACTATGCTTACTAACTTGCGACAAAATAAAGAGGAGACTGAAAGGGCAATACAAGAACACGCTCAAAAAATGATGGAAGTACTTAAACATCAAACAGAACAATTACTAGTAGATTTACACCAAGCGTATGAAAATAAAGAAGTGACTTTACGCAAAGAGAAACAACATTTAGAGTTGATGTTGGAACAGCTGAATGGAAGCTGTCATTGCGCCGAAAAAGCCATAAAAATAGGAAATGAACTTGAGATTCTCGTCATTCAAAAACATCTTAAGCGCAAACTTAACGACGTGAAAAACACTCGTAAGGATTTTAGTTCTTCATCTTTTCAAAAGGTGTGCTATTTTACTCAAGAAGGTTCGGAAAATCAACTTAGGGAATCATTGGGAAGGATTGCTGTGTCTGACACTTGTCCTGATTTATCGATAGCTAAAGGAGAAGGACTGGTACGAGGACAGAAAGGATCTCCAACTAAATTCATGATCACCGCAAAGACGTTCAGCAACGAACCAGTTAGGAACGGCGGGGACCCTGTGTCAGTCAAAGTCCAAACACCAACCAATGACATTATTAAACCAAACATACAAGATGAAGGGACTGGAAACTATTCCGTCTCCTTCACACCGAGCGAGAGTGGTAACCATCAAGTTGATGTCGAAATCAACAAGAAGCCAATCCGAGACAGCCCTTTTACTTTGCTGGTTTCCAATCCCCGTGATTACAGTCAAATAACACGTCCTAGTTTAGTGATTGGGAGCATGGGTGAGAGTAACGGTAAACTAAACTTAC
The DNA here is from genome assembly GCA_918843875.1 of Diadumene lineata. Classification (NCBI taxonomy): domain Eukaryota; kingdom Metazoa; phylum Cnidaria; class Anthozoa; order Actiniaria; family Diadumenidae; genus Diadumene; species Diadumene lineata. The sequence continues at coordinate 40,558,886 of OU974069.1, forward strand.
CCCTGGGCGTTGCTGTCGATTGTTGCGGTAGTATTCTGGTTGCAGATTGTCATAACCATAGAATACAAGTGTTTGACTGTGAAGGTCGTTACATACGATCTTTTGGTACGTACGGCGATAAACCAGGTCAGTTAAACAACCCAAGTGATGTCGCGATTGACAGTGAAGGAGGCATTGTAGTATGCGATAAGGACAATCATAGAATACAGCGATTCAACAAAGATGGTATATTCCAGTCTAAGTTTGGTTGTCATGGGGACGCAGCCGGTAAACTAAAGCGTCCTTGGGGTGTTACAGTCAATTCAAACGACGACATCATTGTAACAGATCGTAGAAACAATAGACTGCAAGTATTCGACAAGCATGGCTCACATCTTAAGACTATTGGCTGCTATGGTAACGGCCCAGGCCAACTCAACCAGCCATACTACTCAGCTGTCAACGCGGAGACTGGGGATATTTATGTCACAGACTCCAACAACCATAGAGTCCAGGTATTCGACGACAACGGTAATTACTTGCGGGAGTTTGGAAACGAGTTTAGTTCCACGGATACTAAGCTTAAATACCCGACAGGCATTGCGTTCGATGCTGATGGTCACGTGATTGTCGGTGACCAATACCATCACAGGGTTCAAGTGTACAAGAGGAATGGTACACTAGTCACCAGTATCAGCGCAAAAGCAGGGTTGGACAGTAACTGTTATCCAAAGGGATTAGCTGTGACAGCTGATGGTCGCTTGATGGTAGTAGATAGCGACAATCACCGAGTTTTAGTACTATAACTGACTAATAAGATTTATTTTTAAGTTCATTTAAGACGATAGCGCATTATTTGTCAAAAAGGTTTACTTAAGTTCAAATATAAAACTCAAATTTTACCAGCAAACTGCATGTACATTTGAAAATGGAATGTATAACCTAATAAGGCTTTATAATACATGTAAAATATATCATATATATAAAATAGGTATTATTCATTCAAAGGATAACATATATTTATTTTCTTATCGGAAGGCATTTTTTTAAATTGAAAGCTATGTGATGTCACGCAAAAGATGTCACTTTTTATTAACTGGACTCGCGTGATCATACCAAAAAAGAACAAATCGTGTTGTTAAAACAGCCTTGGGCGTTACAGGAGATTAATGCGTTTACAGTCGTGATGGTATTTGTATTTGCAAAGCGGCGTTGCGTGAGCTAGTGTTCCGTTAAATCACGCAATACGTTAAATTACGTGACCAACTGTAACGCATTTCCAGGGCACATTTGCGTTTTAACTATATACTTAGTAAGTCATAGCAAAACAGGGGATGCAACGTTTTCAGCGCAAAGTCCAGATCACTCTAAACACTTTTTATATGAGTTAAAAACGTATCTCAATGATGTCGAGTACAGCGTTTTTAAGCAAACTCAACCTTGCAAAGGGTTAAGTGCGTGCTAAACTCCTGTTACACCACGAACAAAATCTGTCTTTGTAGTGTTATAACTGGTTCGAACGCCCAGATGTATGTATAAAAACACACATGTCTATATAAAGAAAATATTTTATTTTAAATATATATTTTGTACAATTGTATAGCATATTGCCAACCATATATAATATCCAATGCATCAACACCTAAATACATTAGTTTTGTTATTCAAATAAATCAAACTTTTAAAAAAATTATCTAGTACGTCGTTAACCTTTGGATATGGAGTCAGCTTTACATGGTTTATTTAAAAAAAGCTTCCCAAAATTTCAAATTCTCGCCCATTCAATTCAGATAATGTAAAACGAAAGCGCAGGATTTCAATTATGATACCCCAACTGACCCAAGCGATTATTTATGCGTTGATGTCTTATCTGCGGATTTGAACGTAGGTGCGATACACGTTAATGTTTTGTGTCAGTAGTGGTTGTTGACTTCAGAAAGGCTGTTGGTCATAGTTACATGTACCCAGTCTCGTAAACAAGTGGAAACTCATTCAATACGAGCACCTAGTATCATAATCTGCTTGCATGATGACGTCATCAACTATAACTACCAGAATGCTTTGCCCACTTTCTTTTTGGATTTACTACTTTCACATCTCCATAATACATTCTGATTATTGGGGGTAGTTATTGTGATTGAAATCATTTGTATTTGAATAACAATTGATGTTATTGGTATCACAAAATCTAACCCTCAAAAACAGAAGGCATTATGGTTATTGTGAAAGTGAATTGCAATGAGCAGTGCCAATAGGCGACTTGCAGATCACGTGACCCTATCTCCCCTTAATAGAGCACCTTTGTCAACATGAGTCCTAGAACTAAAAAGAGCATGTAATAAGTAGTAAAAGTGCGTCAAAGTTCAGTTTCTAATACACCACACAATAAATTGAAAACCATAAAATTTCGTTTGCAAAAATAAGTTGGATGGTAACATGCATAACCAACTCGTTACTTTCTGAACAGGAAAATCAAAATCCTGTTATCTCTGATATTTGACTGCAGCATATGATAAGTTCAACGTTGGTACTTTTGTCAATGCTAGTATGCTCTTTGCAATTCTGGACTCATTTTTGACAAGGTGGCACAATAAAAAAGGAGTCAGTTAATTTCTTAGTGCAACTCACATGTTGTTTTATTAATTATAATTAGAATATAAAAGAGAATTTGCAAAGAATGTTGGTAGTTGTAGTAAAATGGGGCTTTTATTGCCATCTTTATTTTGTCTGGTTTGTGGTACTGCGAACATTTGTCTCTGCAGTTTCTTCAGTGTGAGTAGGTTTCAGGCTCTCCTCTACTCCCCAACAAACCCTGACCATTGTGTTCTTACAAGTTTGACATATCTCTTTCAGTGTTTCTTGATACTCTACATGTTTGAATGTAAAAATAAATGGATTACTTGCACTGTGGAGGTAGATCGCCCAGAATGATAATTGGCTAAGAAAGTCTACCGACGCAGAAGGCTGGACAACTACAAACACTAAATACACAAAGAATGGAGTCCTACACACGAGTAAAGTCAGAAATATCAGTACGACGGTAACACGAAGCTTTGTATCAGCAGAAATAGCAGTCCCCTCATTCGGTGCAGATAAAATGGACGATGTTTTCGCCATGCGTTTATTGTGCTTATGCAAAGCTGCAAAGATACTTGAATACGAGAATATCATAATAAACAATGGCAGCAAATAACCGGCTATCATTAACGTGATGTCATATGACATCTCAGCCTTGTGGTTGCTATGGAAATAATCACAGTTGAAGATATTAGACGTGAATTCATAGCGCCCCCAGTGCATGACGGGACCGATGGCAAGAAAACACGAAATGGTCCAGACTCCCAGGATCATCAGCAGACATCGGAAGTTGGTCATCATTTTCTCAAAGGGAAGAACAATAGCTACGTATTGAAATATACTGAATGACGACATGGTCAATATGCTAGCCAATGAGAAGAGAGTATTGATGAAGCCATTAAAGTAACAGAATATCTCTCCAATGTGCTGAAAAACAAACATGTAGCAATATGGTGAGTTTGTGCTTAAACTGACTTGGCTCAGGTTGCGCTCTGTTCAAACGAGCCTGCTTGTCCACGCAGCCCTCAGCTTCTCGCCCATTGTGGCCTAAGTTTGATTCTCGGCTCTAATGACAAGTGTTGTTTTCTCTATATCATACCACGAGGGTTTTCTCCGCGTTCTCCCTCAGCAACAATCAAAATGAATGCAAAGATGTGTGCACATTCTTGATGTAAGGGTACTAAGTAAGCAGAGAGAGAGAGAGAGTCCTCCCAATTAGTCAAATCATCTTGCAATATCATAATATATAATCCTTCTTTTCAACCACCACTATCACCAACAGCCATATCATTATAAGCCACTAAGGATAGGAGTTGGAGTGAGCACCTATCGTTAGGGTTTGCATACACTGAGGGTTAGGGTGTCATAAAAATAAGCATAGTTTAATCTGCACCAAAATGTCTTCATATCACAACTATGTCAAAAACATAATTGTCCGTTATCGTCAGCAATAGCAACATCAAGATCTCGATCATGTACTGACGTCATGTCACCGTGGTATTTTCCCGGCTTACCTCTTTATGAAATAGCACAGTAGCGACAGCAAACGGCATACAAGATGCAGACATACCAATATCAGCGATGGCTAGATTCACCAGAAATAAGCCTAGTTGGGTCCTTAGAGACTTGTTCCACGATACAGCCAAGCAAACAGCAAAATTACCAAATATACCTATTAATGTTGTGATCCCAAGCAGTAGTCCAATTACTAATATGACGACAGATAAAGACATCCGTAAAGTTGTTTCTAATTCATTGATATCAACCGTCTGCTGGCGAAATTTCAATTAGTGAGATCACTCTATATCAACGTCGAAAATGTACCATTTTATGAATCTTTACTAGTATTAATATTCTTGCGTTTTTTTTACATCATTGTTTTTAGCATTTATCTCGTTTTTTTTCCCCACGTCGTGTTAAGATATAAAGATATAAAAAGTATTCAAGGCTCGACAAGTAGTTGTACTTGTGTGATTCAAATGGAAACGCCTGGTATGTGTACTATCAAGATCTTTCAGTTCTAAATCGAAGTAAATTTCTAAACGTATCTCCACAGTGAGATGCCGATTGATCTTCAATCAAGCTAAGCTTGAACTAAGCCAATAAAATATTTGCCCATCAAGAATTTCATTGGAATTATCAAGTTGATATCGTTGTCAATCAGATCTCGCCATAAGTCATAATCCAAAATTTTCTTCCTTCGTTCTATTTCAATTTTGCTTTGATTTGAAAGGACTGAACAGATTTCCTCTGTTTTGAATTTGATATTCCTTGATTTGCTTTTCCTCCTCCTTTTGTTTACGAAGCAATTGTTTTCAGTGAGATCGTTGATCCCTATAAGTAGTTCAGTAATCACGACCAGTTTGTAGCGGTACTCACTGAAAATCAACCAAACTTCACCACTTGACACTTTCGCCGTTTGTCGTGTGACTTGATAAATTCAACAATGTAAAGCAGCTTTAAGTTTCAAATTGTTTTTTGTTTATATGATCAATAGATCAGCAAGGATTATCTAAGTTGCAGTTTTTGTAGCATCTGAAAGCATAGCTTGTCGGTGAGTAAGTGGACACCAGTCATCCACCTGTAACGAACGTAAATGAACAACAAGCTAACGACGATTGACAAAAAGAAACCCCTAGAACTAAGACGCAGTAAAAACGTAGTAAAATCACTATTCTTAACTAGAATAGAGAAATGAAATCCTCAAGAGGGAAGAAACAGGCAAATTAATAGCTTACTTCTAAATAAAACTGAATACTAACATTCAAAAATGGTTCCGTTTCGTAGCTTATCGGCCATTTTTGACTTTCAGTTTCAAGTCCCCGACGAATAAAAGTAAAGTTACTATGCTTGAATATCGACTCTTGCTCACTTCAAGATATAAACGTGTTGTTGAAATAAAGCGTTCTTTATGCGACTGTTAGTAATATGAATCAAATTTGAGTTCTCGGCTTATTCACTTTGACAATAATTAGTACTGCGAAATGTCAATGGCTCCTCTCATCATTTTCTAGAACAGTCAGATTGATGTAGTGTTGATTAATGTCCGCGTGAAGTATATATATTTTGAACTCTTTTATATATTCATCACCATAATTAGACTGTCGTGTACTGTCTCGCAATTTCAAAGCCATCTATCAAGTTGCTAAGTTACCGAGAAGTCGTTTTAGAAATCTAAAGTTAGAATTTTAAATCAGCTCAACTTCTATCTTGAAGATTAACAAAACACATAGATATCATACTGCATTATAAAAAGGACAATGAGATTGGTAATCTTCAGTTTGTTGTACAAAATTCTCATAAGTTATGAAAATCACTTTAATGACATTTGTCACAAGCCCGTCGGTTCCCTCCCGTTCACCTTATATCGCACTTTACAGGGAGTTTCCGGCTATGGGTCACAAGCTATCCCATGTGTACATTTTAAGAATTGATAGTTTGCACAGTAGCCTTCTGTACATAAAGTGTTCCCAGGATTAAAGAGAGCTGCATAAGCAATCCAAGAGCTTTCCTTGGGAGGCCCTGAATACAGACTATATAAAGTCGATAGATGGATCGTGATTTGATGTTATAAGGCAATATTGCTGCCACAATAAAGCTGTGTATCTAATGATGTTATAATTAATTTTTGTGTCTGGGGATATTTATTCTTGTTGTCAGTATCGATGGGAAGAACGTCTACATGACCAAGCTGTTCCTGCATACCTGACTATCGAGCCGCGTACCAACTTTGACTTATGAGTTCTCAACTAGTAGTCAGTAATACGCTATTTACAATCCATCACTCAATCTTTGCATGCTGCTCAGAAAATTTCATTCACAGTGTTCGTTTTAGTTTCCACTAGCCAATTCATTTCTATAGCTGAACGTAAGAGCCATAAGCCATGCTCATAAAAAATGTAGATTGAGCATTGCAGTAGAAAAGCTAGTTGTGAGTTAATATCAGTTAGTGATATACTTGAAGATGAGCAATGACCTCTTAACCACAAAAAGAAAAAAAACGTTTGCCAGTGCAACTAGCTAGCAGCTGTGGACAGCTGTTTCGGGGGCCTTTTGGGTCTTGTCGCGGTTATTTTACTGCACACAACGTATCTACTGCACATCCTCAAACTACAATTATATAACAAATGACATAAATAAACATTGATTCATTCCTTCATGTCTTTTAATCATTCATTTATCATTTCCTTCTATTTCATTCATCTAGCACATTCATTATCTGTTTTTGTTCTAACAGGACCAAAAGTTTGGAACAATATTACCGTTAAAAGATGTTGCCACGAGGGATATCGTGTAGCGCAGTCTAAATTGGTTATTTTGCCGTGGAAATATTTTGTAGCCCCCGTGATTATCGGTTATTTTGCCGTGAGAATATTGTATGGAAGAATTTTAGTTTGCCGTGACAGTTAAAAGTCACCGTACCGTATGTTGTCATGCAGTAAAAGCCCGAATACAACCTTGGCTGATTGCGTTATTATCAAAGTGGTATTTTGTATAAAATCCGCCTGACCGCAGTGTTTTTTTTTTATTTCTTTCAGATAGTACATACACTACTATGAAATCTAAAAGCATTTTCATCAATTAATGAATGTATATTACACTGGGGGAGGGGGATCGGAGGAGTTCTCATGACAAACAACCCGAAATTGGCAGTCATTTTTTTATAAAAGAACAACAATTTGTATTTTTCAGGCTGATTGTGTTCTTATATATGGTTATCATTTGAACAAAATTCAGTCCGAGTGTTCTAAATCGATCTGTCCTTACGTGCGGGCATTTGTACTGTACTTGATGATAAAGCAACCCCCGGCTCTTTGATCTGCAGCAGATAATGTTTTTATAATTATATATTTGAAAAGTCGGTAAATTTTCACAACCAAACGATATAAAGCGTTTGGTCGCGACGGTTCTGAGGGTTTAGAAAAATGTGTGAAACATGTTCGTTCAAGGTCTCTGGTATAAGTAGTCTTTTAGTGTTGGTCTTGAATAACTCAGCTTAGTGGTCAGATTGCCTGTTGCCGCCGTCCTTACTTGAGGTACTTATAGAACGAAGAAGCTGGGAAACATCAAATATTGAATACAGACACCCAACCGAACATCTTGCTAAGGTAAGTCTAGTGTGTCTTGATTGCATGTAGCTTTATTGTAATTTATTGTCTATCTTTAGAATTTTTTGTGCTCTTTTCCGTATTGCATGCAACATTCTCAGTGACATGACGGTCTTCGCTGTCATACTCGTTTCTAATTCATCTATAAATATTGGGGTATATTCTTCTGTCAACGAGCTACTAAAGTAATGTCACTTTTCCCATGTGATGTTCAACATCTGTTTGTGTATTGCACGCTCGTACTACACATGTTGCACGTCAACAAAAGCTTACCATGAATAAATGCATTCTGATATATGGATTTTAGCGTATCTAAATATATATCTATATAACTTTTTCTTGGTCATTTCTGTACTGATCAATCCCGGGGTGGGACCCCGAGGATAAACGATCGGTGATGCTCGTCCGAATTTTTTTTAAATACCCCTAAAAGATAACGGGCGTTTTTCAAAAGGGCGTGGCTTTACAAATTGTTCATCTCTAAAAGATACCAAAAGCACGAGTCTCAGTGCTATGAATAGATTGGTTCAATCAACCAACCAGGTTTTGGAAAATCTCATATTCTAAACTCTGAAAGAGACCAAATCGTTGATTTTTACCCCTAAAAAAAGATACTTCCGGAGTCTCCTTCTCTCCCCCCCCCCCCCCACTACCGGGTGATCAATATTTAAACAATCTTGTAAAACTGTTGTTAAAAATACAAATATAATGTCCGTCGACCCATCCATCCATAAGGCGATCAATCAAACATTCCGTTGACATTATGTCTACATGCTTTGCGTTTCGCATAGTACCACAGTTGTTATTTGGAAAAAGCTGTAAAACACTATGAACATTCCAAGACTAGATACTAATCTAATTTGTGCGATCCACTTGTCTGATTAAAAAACCATTCTACGCCCATTACAAGTCTGGTTTAAATGATTGTTAACTATGAATACTTGTAAATCCAGACAAAGCCGAACTGGGAGAGCACACGTTTCACTACCGAAGCAATACAGTCCATCATGGCATCTCTTCGCGTTCTCAGCCTGGCAGTCCTTGTTTTTGCCATAGTAGCGTTGAGTCAAGTCGATTCCAGATTCATAGAAGGATTCAGACAGGACTCAGGTGATTTTCCTTTGTATTTGTTTATCTGTTTTATATGGAATTGCCTGGTAATTATAATTTGTCTTATTGCATTGTTTGGCATAAAAACTATGAAACAGTTTGGACTAAAGTGAACATGGCCTGAAGATGTCAACAACCCACCAAGCAACGGCCTGTCGCGGGACTTTAAGTTGCCTTAAATCGCCTTAAATCATCTTATGGTTTCAGGGGACCCTAAAAATCGATGTCTACGAAACGCCTTATGGGTCGCGAACTATTATAGTTACTACTATAAAAGTATACATTGTCTTAAAACTGAATAGATGGAGATTACAATTGTATAAAAATTATTTTGATAAAATTGATTCTTATTTTTTTCAATAAGTGTTTTGTGATTCTCGACCGCCTCTTTTCCCTAACTTCCAGGAACACGGGATTTCAATCGATTGTGTTGAAATTCTGCATCGATGTAGCTTTAGATGTCGATACAAAAACGGTGTCTCAGTTTTTTTATATCTTGCCGCGCTTGTGAATTATTACCGATTAATGCCAAAAAATGATAAAAATGACGCTTTTCAACTTTAACAGCGAATATTTTTGCAAAGAATACGTTTATAGAAAAAATGAGACACCGTTTCTGAGATCGGACTTTCCTCTAAACGATAATGTCATTTGTTAGTTTATGTAAAGTAATCCTGTGTTCCTGGAACTCCACGAAAAGAGGCGGTCAAAAATCATAAAACACTCACTTAAAAAAAATCAATGGATCACACCAAAATAATTTTTATACCATTGTAATCTCCATTTATTTAGCTTTCAGAAAATGTATACTTATGTGGTAGTAACTATAATATATTCGCTTGCTATAAGGCGTTTTGTGGACATCGGTTTCTAAGGTCCCCTGATACCTTGAAATCTCGCTTGAAATTTTTCCTTTGATCGCTTTAAAACGCTTCACGTTACCTTAAGTTGCAGTAAAACACGGCGACTTAAAGTCCCTATGAAACTAGGATCGTCAATTTATTCAGCCTATTAACGACTGATAGAATATTTACTGTTATTAAATCTGCCTGCATATCGTTCTGTCTCCCTGTCTGTCTGTCTGTCTGTCTGTCACTGTGTGTATCTATTTGTCTGTCTGTCTGCTCGTAAACATATATATAATGCATAGCTAACCACAGCTATGGTTTCATGATTGCTAGACGTACTATATTATTTTCAACGCCCCACTGAAAATAGAGAAGAAAATACAAAGCAGTTACTTTTCATTGCAGTTGTTAGAAATTAGGTACCATGCAAAGGAATACATCAACAGAAAAAAGAAGATCAATCAAGCTGGTTTAGCAAAAATTTAGTCAAAATGCATATTTTAATAGTTGAGGTTTTTTGAACTGATGTATTATTACGTCACTCCGCAATGCCCTTTATCAAGCAAGAGAAGGCCACGACGCAATGTAGCACAAACTGCGATAAAGCGAGTCTTTTGCTTGTTATTAACTCGTCTATTATCGTATTATACTGGCACAAACAGCGATAAAGCGAGACAGTCTTTTGCTTGTTAATAACTCTATTATACTAACACAAACTACGATAGCGAGTCTTGCTTGTTATTAACTCCTCTATTATACTGATTTGCTTCTAGGAAACTGCATGAATCAATATGAAATGATCTGCAGAACGGTTAGTAAATATATGAAACATCAGTTAACATCATTTAAAATTTCATTCGTAAAAAAACAATAGTCTAGTAAAATAAAGCCGCAGTCGGAACAAACAACAAGAATACATACGCTTCCGACGTGCTGTTAGGGTAGGTAGGGGATGTCGCTCCTATTCCAAATGTATGCCAGGATTGTTCCGGTATATTGACCCATTTGTAGTTTTGTGTGGAATGACGTAGAGTCAGTATTACCCAATGACACTTTTAACCCGGTAGATGGTCTGCAGGAAACTGAAACTGACGAAACCAAGAAGAAAAATGTGGTAAAATTAGCAAAAGTAAAACGAGAGTGCTTTTATTTCTTTTCGATTTAAGAAATTGGTGAAAATAAATTGAAAGTGGTCATGCAATATGAAGAAAAGACAGTGAAACATTGAAAACAAAATATATAATCTATATTTGTAAAGCTATTTATGTTTTCCCTATCGTGTTTTGTTAGAAATGCTCTTTACGTTTTTCTTATTTTATCCTAAAGTGAACCAGTTTGTCTACACCACAATAACCGGATTTATATATCACTCTATTTGTACAACGTTATCAATTATTCATGATAATGCGCGAAGTATTTTTAGGGAGATCTCATCAACAAAAAACAATTTCGATCACTTCTTCAAAAAAATCTTGATTTCATTATTTTAGCCAAGAAAGTAACGAAATGAAGGAATTAAATAATAGACTAATGCTCTGATACGACAAGACCATATAGATCTGAATTGAACATTTATCGCAATTTAGTTAAGTAGTGTAAAAATTACCCCTTTCAAATTTGCCAAAACCTTTTCGAAGATCAACAATGAAGGAATGAATAAGAAATATGATATTTAAATGGTCACAAAACAAGAAGACAATACAGCTTTTACTTACAATCACTTGTTTAAGATGTTCAATATACCTTCAAATGATAATTTCAACAATTACATGTAACGTAATTTTTTGTTTTCAAAGAACAGCGAAAATAATCATAAACAGTGTAAAAGGGAAAACACGAGATCTTTAATTATCAGATCAGTAAACTGTACATTTCATGCATGTCATCAGCTAAAATTTCACCGCGATCGCAAAATTTGCTCATTTCCGAAAATTTGTAATTTTATTTAATATACAGTTTACATCTTAATAGTGGCTAACACGAAAAGCCTTAGTTTATTTAGCCACTATAATAGTCAATGACTCGTTTTGCAAAGGCAGCATGGCCAAGTGGTCAGAGCGTTGGTATCGCAATCCGGCGGTCCTAGGTTCGATTCCCGCTCTGGCCACAGAAATTGTATTTGTCTGGGTTTCGATTTTGTCAAAATATAATTTCTCGGTCATGCTTTGTATATAGCCAACTGGTTTGCCTCCTAGCCAGTTGGGATTCTTAACAATTATATATGTATACCAACACTGAAAAACCCTGTCAAGGGATTTGTTGCAGACATTATTATTTTTTTAGTGTTTCGTGTTGATCTTTATATTGTAGTTTAATTTCAAATAAAATGGTTTCCACGAGTTTTAGACCATTTTTAAACAATAACAATAAAGCCTTAAGATGAAATGTTCACGACTGACTAGCCTCGTTCTCCAGATTGTCCGCAATTTCCGATTTAGCGAATATAATTCCGTTTAGAAAAACGAAATAATCGACAAATTTATGACGAATTATTATTATTCAAATCTATTATCTAATGCCTTGTTCGCTAGGTGATCAAAAAGGCTTACTGTTCTTACCCTGAGTACGACAGGTTTGGTAATTTTGCAAGAACGCACTGTAAACGATTCTGTGGGTTATGCAATAAATGATCCTGCATGTGCCAAGGTAAAATAAACTATGCAATTTTCTTTATTATTTCCGTTTCTTTTTGGTGTTTGATTGTTTGTGTTTAAAACTTTATTTGAAAACTACATGACGACCACAATCTCAAAAATGATGAGAATCCTCTAAACTATTATCATCTTCTTTTTATTTTGAATTTTCAGCAACAGCCAAGGCAAGCAGACATGTATCACGATCGTTCTAGATGTGAGCGTGTGTTTATAAAGCTATGTATTAACTAATAATAGAATAAAAATAATTAAAGATCAGTAAGAAAGCACTCGATCTGTTCATTGCGATAGCAACAACTAAACCTTTGTCATATCACAAAAAAGTATTGAAACATGTCGATCTGTGCTGCCAATTCTAAGAAATCAGTAAGTTAACCGACCATATAATTTATAAAGATTTGGGAATATCGTACTATTCAATGACTCTAGTTCTCTAGTTGCGCCATGCTGACGAGGCTCAAAAGGCAGTCCACTGCTGCTAGTTACACTGGAAAACGTTTTTTTTTCTTTTCTGTCTTTCGTTTTTTGTTTGTGTGTGGTACATGGTGGTACACAAGCCATCTACTGCACATGCTCGGCCTACATTTTTTCATGAGCCGAACGCACATTGCTGAACATGGCTGATTAACTTAACTTTCCAATTCATTAATTACTGAATTCATATATAAGGCTTATAAATTGCCAAAGTTCTATTGCCTACGAACTTTGAACGCCTGAAATTGATCCTATCAGATCGAAATGTTTCAGTATTTTTTTGCGATATAAACTACAATCAACGCAGGGGCCACGCGAAGGGGGGAGGGCTGAGGGGCTAAAGCCCCCAATAATTCTTCCAACATTTCATCAAATATCATTTTAACCATGAGAAATACCTTTTCTCATATTGAAATTATTAAAAATGTAAATATTTGATGCTTTTTGTGCTCTCAATGCTTCTCAGAACGCCGGAAATCGCATTTCTTATATTTTTAGAAATTCTGGGGTAGATATAAATTTCGGCGTTGGCAAACGTACGCCCCTCCACAACCGCCCCCCCCCCCCCCCAATCCAAAATACGTGGCGCGGCCCCTGCAACACTGTTCATTGCCTGATGGTGGTTTTGAAATCAAAGCAAGAATTTATTGCTTTGATCTGTCTTAGTGGTTGAATATTTGGGGATTATCGTCATTGATTCTATCAGGCACAATACATGTCAGTTTTTATTACACGGTTTTGGAAAATCATTTCAAAATATATCTCTTTGGTCGTGCGATTGAGCCACTTATCACGTCCATCAACCAAAGTAGAATTGTATTTATAGAGGATAAACAAAATAATCAGCTATATTCTGTATATTGGGTGCTAATAAAGCATAAGATTTTTTCCAATTAGGCCCATAAACATAAATATGAAAAATTTACAAAAGTATTCAAATGCTATTCTAAACTATTACATTAAAGTATCACTAAGCTAGATATATACATATATATTATAATGAAAAAAAAATAATTTAGATAAATAAGTAAACATAAATAGAAATATATGCAAGATACAATAAAAAGATACACTGAATAAATATACGTTATGCAATATAATATAATATAGTCATTAATATATCTTATTCGTTAGAATCATGTCTGAAGCCTTAAATTGATCTAGAAAATGCTTCCTACACCTTTGATTAAAAGGTTTTAATGACTGAATTTTGTGCAATTCTGGAGGCAGGGCATTCCAAATAGAAGGAGCTACATGAGAGAACCTGCGTTTTCCAGCATTGGTTCGAGATTTAGGGATAATAAGGTTGGAATTAGTTACTCCCCTGGTCTTATAACAATGCTGAACCTTACACAAAAGATTATGTACACATGACACACCATACTCCCATCACATAAAACATTAATGAATCATGTAAACCCGATCAAGCCTCAAGGGTGGAGTATAGTGACCGCGGTTATTTTACAGAAACCTACAAGACCTTAATAGCATCTTTCGCAGGTAACCCATGGCTTTCCTCAATTCAGTTTGGGATTCCTGTGGAGTAGAGATTGAATCTCTCCCTTAGGCTATTATTGTTTACACAGGAAACGCGAAGAGCAGAGAAGAATGAAGAAGAAAGACAAGTTGTCTGTGTTAAGTTTTATTTGAAATCCATTGTCTTGTAATTGTACTTGTTCAAATTTGCTACAATAAATAGGACGAAGATCGGTTTTCGAACTAACGGATTGAGAGTGGGAGTTTTGACGTTGATTAGGATTTCTGAACTATTTGTCACTGAAAAAAAAGTTTTGAAATATTAATGTGAGGTACACCATTATATCTTGTTAAAATAGAAAAATAAAAGTTTTTTGCCGTCGGCGCCCGTTTTTTGTATATTCGGTGTTTTCGGTTCTAAGGGCAGTGAACAACAGTCAACCTTTGTTCTCAGTTGTCAGCGGTTCATTTCCTTAAAGACTGTAATCAATTAGTACGTATGTGCGTTAAAAGAAAAAATAAATGAAAGTTTGAGTTGCGCGGTATCACCGTAGCGGTATTTGGCGCGCTTGCGTTGTGTCGCTGTTTGCTTATTTAGAAACTAGAATGAAGTCACCTTGAAATGATTGAGAAGAATTTACTGACTATGCGCTCGTATCTTGTAGGGCTCATAATCTGGAATCTTGTATCTTTTACTTAATTTAGCAATAAAAATTTTCAAGTTGTCACGCCCAACTTCGTAAAACTACTCTGGTATATTTTAGGGGTACTGTTGATAATTTCCGACAATCATTTCCTCGCTACGATATATGGGAGTTCCCTCTCCCCCATGGTTTATACGTAGGTATATCTGCAAATCGAATCGATAGATATGCGAGTCATCTCGGTCTCTCATCCACACACAAGTTCTACACACATCTCCTGCGACCCGCTCACCAAATATGTCCATGAATTAGCACACGATTAGTCTCTTTTACAAATGAGGAAACAATCGGGCAAGCTAGTCATTGTTAAGAGACATGTATGAACTTACAATATAAACATTTCCAATATTGCTTCACTTCATTATGGTTCTCGCATGTCAGGCGCGCAGCGCGGTCCTTTTTTCAGGTACGCACAAGTACATATGATCTAAAAAAACTTACGTAATTTGAACAAAAAATACTGCGATCTTGTTTTCGTGCTCGAAATAGATGTGCAAGCAAAGAACAAAGGGTCTTGCCCTTGGTTGCGTACAAATAAAATAAAAATAGAAACAAATTTCATTTTTTTGGGAAGCTGCGCCCCTGCATGTTCGTTGCCAATTGATAGTTTATATAATTCCTCTTTTCCGTCTAGTTCTTCTTTTTACTGTTGCTCTTGTTTGTTTGTTCCATGGAATGTTCTTGTTTTCTACTTCGTGACCTTAATCACTTATTGCGTATTTGTGTTCGCTAACCACAATTCAACTGTGATTTTTCGTTTAATTTTTCTCGGTTTTTGTGGAAAACCAGTACTTGAAACTATATGAAATCATGATACTTGATTTCACAGATGAATCCATCTGGTCACTTGTCTCATAGTATATATAAATCCTTGGGTTTTGAAGGAATTCTACATCACTTTTTACAAGCCATTTACGAGGTGTTACAAGCGACTTCACAATTATCATCTAAGATGGCCTCTCTACGTCTCTTGGTTTTATTTATGGTTGGAACCATTTTGCTGTGCCAAGTTAGTGCCAGCCCACTATGGGAAGACATTTTAAGAGAACATGGTAAAGTATCTCAGCTTTTGATTTACACCCATTTAAAATAAACGTTGACGGATAGAATGCCGAATGCTAATTAATTTATGGTAGTTTTGGTATCTACGTTCTGTTTCGATTGCGAAAAATCGAGAACCGGCTTCCAGTTTTTTTTTTCGACAACGTTTTTTTTTAAATAGTTGTAATACTTTTTGTAAACGTGTTTCTAATTCTGCCGTTTGATAACTAACTGCAATGTCACCTGGTGTTGCAGTTGTTGTTGTTTATCAAACTGATTTGGAGTGATATTTGGCAGTGATATTTTGTTGTTGTAGATCACACCAAAGTCACATGCTATGCTGCTATCGTTTGTCAAATTGCCTATATTGTACAAACTTTGATAATGATGGTGATGTGTGTGTGTTTTTTGTTTTCAACTTGGTTGTTTGCTTTTGTTCCTGTCGTGAATGGTATTTTTATTGTGATGTTGGTGTTTTTTATGGTATTTCAACTCTTTTCTTCTCTTTTTTTCATATACAGCTCAGGATCCAGTTCCAGGTATGTATAGAGTTTGAATTATCTTTAGATATTTGGCGAAAAAGAAAGAGATTTTGAAAAAAATAGAGTGTGGAACGAGAAGAAAAGGTTTGCGAGAGAAAAATTACGGGAAACGTCACTTTCTAGAAATTATCGGTCACTCACTTTTTGCATGTCAAATGTCGATGTTCTGTGTTCTCTTATAAGTTAAAAGCATTAACTATTTTTCCATTTTTTAATGCCTTATGATGATGACTTGTAATTAACGTTTCTCTAGCTGTGTTACTTGTTGGTGTGTGAAGACGGGAATCGATTTCCAAATTAACCAGTCCTGATCGGAGACTGAGACGCAACGACGGATGAACATATCGGATCAGAAATAGCTAGCTAACTTTATGTTACGGTATCCGATAATTTGGTCATTTTCCAAGTCCGTTCAAATCTCCTCCCCCTGTACAGTTGGAGATTTATAGTATACCTTTAACATGCATCATTAACTGATATATTGGTACTCTTTCTCACTCAAAGGTTGCCATAACAGATTCAGTTCCTCAATTTGTGGGAAGGTAAAACACTTATCCTTTTAGTTAATCTTTTTAATGGTAGTATTAAATTAAAGATGCATCATGCATATATTGATACCAAACCCTTCGCGCACGCGTCTCACGGATCAATTGTTATCCATCAGCCTTGCGTGAACGTTTCACGTACAAGTTGTCAAGGATCATAATGTTGTTTTCTTGACTAACAGGTTGTAAGACAACAGGACTGTGTCAGGACTGAGAGCCGAATGGGTAGCTTTGCAAACAGCAACTGCAAGAAAATGTGTGGCCTGTGTTAAGGTAAATTGATCAACATTGTCAATACAATCTGGATGAGTTGCTACCTTCCCAATAGAGCTCACTCAAAATTTTCCCTTTTTTCTTGATAAATCCTATTTTCCCCCTGACGCGGGTGAGGTTTGACTTTTCAGTTTTCCCTGTGAATTGAATGCCCAAAGCCAGGACTAGATTGTCAATGCAAATTACTGAATGTGTGGATGAAAACAAAGTAGTGTGGGCATTTTCATAATTTCTCTTATTTCTGCTGTTGTCGTTTTTTTAGCAGACTAACAATTTCATTTACATGTACTCTGATCGCGTTGTTTATTGCATTGTCAATTATAATTATTTTCCATTACTTGGTTCTTTAGTTTCCCTTGGACAATAAATAGCGAAACGGAATGGATTCAAGACAAAGACAAACGTAGTACTAGTACATGGTTATCCACTAATATAAACAATGATTGTTGAAAAATAAAATATCAGACAGCATGACAAACGACTTGTGATTTATTATTATTAATTGCTTATAATTATAAATGATCATTGACTAAACATTTCATTATACACACAAGAAAGTTTTTTATGATCCATGATTGTTCTTGCATTTCAAAACTCGAGTGCTATCGAGCATTCGTACCCAGAATTAATGTGTGAGAGAGAGCCAGGAACTGTATCAGGTTTACTGATACCAGGCCACGAGGTCGTGTAGATCTGATACACTACAAACTCGAAAAAACTTTGAAAACCTAACGTAAATTAAGTTTCCCTGCTAGCAGAGTCTCTCTCGTTTGTGAATCCTGACGTAAAAATAGAGAGACTCTGCCGACTCGAGCCGCTTATCCTATCGCGCATGCTCACCAGTTACCAAGCAACCGTGACATATTTGACATATGACATGTAAATGAATTTGACAACTTACAGACCAATCACCCCCGTCTAAAATGTCTAAAAAAAACTCCTCCATCGTCACCAAAATTTAGAACATTTGGCTCACCAAAGGGCCGGGTCGCGTTAGAGGACATACATCGACACGTCCAAAATATTCGAAATCTAAATATGTCGCGAGACATATTATAATCCAATTATATATGTCCAGAGAGTGGTCGCGTTTAGTTAGACATAAACTAATCGATAACTGATATCCTATTTCAAATTATATTTTGGCGCGTAAAATGAAATGAGTTTATGATAAACAAACATGTTTCACGTTCTATTTCTAGAGCACGTTCATCATCTGGATTCCACCGTTCTCGCTGCTGCTTTTTAGCTGTACCGCCACGTGGAGGTTGATCTCCTTGAGTAGTACTATTATCACTCGTAGTTTCTTGTTGTTGTGGTTGTTTTTCTACTTGCTGAACAGTATGGACAGTATGCGATTGTTGAGCTGAATATTGTTGTGACTGTTGTTGATCATTGCAATAAAAAGGCTGCGATAAATCATAAAAATAGGGATTGAACCCGTAGTTGTAGTTGTTCGCCATGATCGATCACGAGTAGAACGTAATAGGACACTCTAGTTATAACATATATTTGATATGTGATGTCAAGGTTTTTGACATCAGCTATTGTTATGTGGAGTTATGTCCAGCTATGGCCTGCTCGGAGGCAGGACATCGGAACGTTTGATGTTATGTCTTTTGGTCATGTTATGTCCTGACTCGCGACATAGAGGTCGCGTTTGTTATCGCGACGTGTTGACAGTTTTTATGCCTATGTAAATACTTATATCGATATATGTCCTCTAACGCGACCCGGAGACTCCAATAAAAGCCGTTCCGGTAGATAAAGATAAAAGTTGTTTAATTTGCAGCGAAAAATTTGTTTCTGGATCAAAGCAATCAAGCTTTTACGTTAATATTTCCAAAGGCTTGAGCGAAATAATTGAACACGTAACAGGGAAGTCACCAAATTACAACAAAGAATCTGTAAGGGTTTGTAAAAAGTGTTACAGAAAATTGGAATCTTTAGAAAAACGATTATCTGCATTACACCTAGCCTCTAACACAGGCATTCTTAGTGAATTTTTATGACGACACTAAGAATGCCTGTGTTAGAGGCTACATTACACCAAGACAGAGCAGTTTTAGTGGGACTTTATAATCGAAATAGGACACTCATCTCCGCATCCTCGACAGCTCGATTCAAGTGTCAAATAAACAGTCCAAGTACAAGAGACGTTGACGCCGAAAAAGACCAAGAAATCAACCGTTTAAAGAAACTTCGAACTTCGCCACCAAAAAGGCTTAGCTTTGATGCTTGCCCAAAAAATGGCGAAAACCAGGGAGAAGAAAACAAAGAAAACTACGAAAATGCAAACAACAAAGTGAACACCGCAAAAGTCCAGATAACTCGTTGATTTATTTAATACACACAATAATATCGAATCTAGTGGGGCTGAGATCGGTAATAAACTGAACTCTTACTTCCGGTCAAACCGGTTTTCAAACGGGTTTCGTTCGTCCACAGTTGTGGACGGCGGCATTTCAAACAAAGCGGCTCGAGTCGGCAGAGTCTCTCTATTTTTACGTCAGGATTCACAAACGAGAGAGACTCTGCTAGCAGGGAAAAATTAAGTATCTTTTCATCAAAAACTTTGGGATAAAATACAGTTTTAATTAGTATGTCGATCAACTTAAGAGTAATTAATGAGTTCAGTAAGTAAGTGATTTTTAAAGCAAATCATTACCCTTGACGAGTTCTAAACTATTGCTACGGTTAACTTTTTGATACAAGTTCTCATCGATATCTTTTAATGGCAGAAGTATGAAAAAACATTCACCCGCGAACTGCAAATGATATACATGTATTATTTATCCAAATAGAACAAGACCCGACGCGCTGGCGATTTTTTTTACGAAAAGACCCCGTGAACCCTTTCTGTAAACTTAAAAACATTTCTTAGTTTTTCATTACATTAGTACGGTTGTCCAAGTGCAAAACACAAATAAATTCCGGGACGGAACCCCAACAATTTTTCACAGATGAACACAAACATTTTTAGAAGAGCACAACAAATTACAATTCCATAGAACACATGATCTGAAGCCATACTGACCCTGATAAAGCAAATTTTCTTTTTCTATAAATTGAATTACTCGATTATAGACTATTTTTTTAAAAAATACGATTGAAACCATACGGACAATAATGAAATAGTTCTATAATTTGTTAGATCGGTATCATCATCAGACGTAATTGCAGTAATTTTAGAAACATTCAGTTTTGACGGATATTTACCACTAGATAAAGAAAGATTAGAATAGTTTGGCCAGGCCAGGTGAATGCTGATAACACATTTTTCAGACTTTAAGATTCTTGTTGGTATAGAATACAAGCCTTAGGTTTCACTATTATCAGACAGACCCTCTTTTTCTTCTTCAATTTCAATGTTGCCGAGAAATGCTTATTCAAAATGTAGGGCAATCGTTTTGCATCATTTTCAACTGTTCCATTATTATTACATCTTTCAAGGCAGATATTTGTTGTTGTTTTTTCTTTTCTTATTAATAAGTGAATTAATTCCATCCCCAATTTTCTTTATGTTATGTAAATCATTCTCAAAGTACGATTCGAGGTAGTCCTTTTTACTGATACGAGTACTGGCATGCCAGTTATATAGTCACCATATTGTTTGTTGCATTTTTTGTCCCCTTTTATCAGCAATTTGTTTTTTATTGTGATAGATTTTTTCAAAACACGAGTGATCCATGGTTTAGAAAATTGTTTATATTTTCCTTTTGAAATCAGTATTCAAAAGAAAAGAAAAGAAAAGAGTTCGCAGCTATGTGTCTGGTTAAATATTCTCTCAGTGGAAAATATCTACCGTTTACACGTCCTAAAATTGTATATGCTGGCCATAATAAATTGCTACCTTGAATCTTTTTGATTTTTGTTTTGTTTTTCTTTGATAACTCATAGAATAAGTGTTAATTTCCATTCTTCTTTTCTATTTTTATTTTAATTTTAGATAAAAAGATCACCACTCCTACTAACAATATTTTTTTGTAAACATTATGATTTCAAATTGGTACAGGACCACTAATTAATTTTTTATCTATATGTTTGCCCTTTCTCCACTGTATTTCTCCTCTTCACAAATTCTTTTATAAAATAACCACACACTTCACTGTAAAATAACTATACAATTATATTGAAAAATATGCAGACAGTCACTTCTGTTTCACTTGTCTACCGAAAACAATTTAGTTTCCAATCAATTCGGCTTTCGATCAGAACTAACTACAACAGATTGTTAATTTAATTTCGTATTACTCCGACGAAGGACTAACGTCCGAAACGTCAGTTTTCATGTATCATTCTACGGTGTACAAGTTATCATTATATTTACAACTGTTAATTTAATTGATTTGTTAGAAGGAATAACAATGAATTTAGACCAAAACAACTATTGTGTTGAATTAAGTTTTTCTCGACCTCTCGCAAGGCATTTGACACCATTAGCCATAATACTTTATTAGATAAGCTTATATACCATGGTATCACAAACATAGATAACGTCTGGTTCAGATCATATTTAGAAAAAAGTAAAAAAGAGGTGTTAATGGTGTTTATTCTTATGAAGGGGAGATTCAATATGAAGTTCCCCAAGGTTCCATTTTGGGTCCTCTTCTGAATTTTCCAAAGACACTATGCAGATGAAATATCGGTTACATCCACAGGAAAGCATCTTAGTGTCTTATTATCTGCAATAAATGCAGAACTTCACAATTTTTATGAATGTGTATAAATTATCTTCAAAAAACTTTGGATGACCTTATATCAAACTCCAGAATAAATCCATTTGTATATAATGTGTCTTTATATGAAGATATTACCCCGGATATTACTCCTTATTACTCGGAACTGACGATGCTCAAACTACCCGATATTATCAACATGTTTACATGTATGTTTTTCTATTATCACATCTGTGAACACAAACAGGCAAACGTCAAACTATCTCTTGTTTCTGAACAAGAGTAAAGAACAACTTTAGTTCATTTCATCTTTCAGACTTAATATTAGGAAATTTTATTCGAAAGTTCAAGGTAAATATTTTATTTGGAATATGATCACTCTTGAGATACGACAGTGTAAAACAAAAACGCTTTTTAAATTATCCCTTAAAAAAATAAATGGCTCAATATAAAGTGCATCATTAATACAATTGATTTCTAATGCATTGAGAAGCTAGGAATTTTCTCCTAAATTTCTTTAACTGTATAGTTTAATGGTATGATATTCAGTATTCGTAATATATTTATTTTATAATAAAATGTATTTCTGTAGTGTAATATAATATAAATTGTCATCTAGGCCACTAATTAGACTTGTCTACATGACGCACTGTCTACTTTTTCTACATAAATTGTAAAATAACTATTTTCTTATTGGAGAGAATTGATTAAACAATATGCTAGAAACGTGCATAATTACAATACACGGTACGCAATTTAGTAGACAAAACCTTCATAAGACGAAAGTAAGAACAAATACTGGCAAACAGGTAATTTCTATTCCGCCAAACCTATAATCTCTGGTCAAGGCTTTCTCCTCTAAACAGCTTAAAATGTTCCACATTACTTAACAGCATTTTTAATAGTCCCTTCCTTTCTTCCCTTTTAACTATCATAGTAGTTAACACGACTTGACAATACTTTATTTTCTTCACTTCTCGTGCACGTATTGATATGTTAGTTAATGTATATGTTATTCTTGTATTGTTTCTCTTAATCTCTCTAATTGAAAGTAGCAACTAAAGACTGTGGGCTTCTCAGGGGTTTTCTCGATATGATTCTCATCACAGGAACATTTTCGTTTGTAGACTGCATTGGAAGGAAGTGTATTATGGTCGTTCAGGCTGAACAAACTTGTGATCTTTGGAGCCTGCTCTAGGTTGATGATGACGTAAATCTCGCTCTCGATTTTGTTATTTTCAAAGCCTGATGATGCAGGATACTCTCTGAAAGCCTGTTTAAAAATGTAATATATACGTAGTCGAAACATAAGCTGTATATAAAGCTCTGACAAATTTCTCAAAGATTCATTGAGTTGCCAGTATGTTTAGCTGGTGTAACTTTTAGCGTTTGTTTCTGGTTTGTCTTTAGAGGATTCGCGTGGTTGTTGTTTATTTATAAAGTTCTCGAAGGTGGAGTTTACGAAACCTTGTGGATAAGGGGAAGGGGATGGGGGTACCCGAGTAACAGGGTCAACCGACAACTATATCGTGATACTAGACGTGTCACCACGTTCTACACCACTTTTTACAAGCCATTTACGAGTTGTTACAAACGACTTCACAATTATTACTGATGTTATCTCTCTCTCTCCTTAACAATACACGAGGTCTCTCACGTGACCAACTGCTTTAGACATGACGTTATCTTATTTTGACTTTTTACAAGCCATTTACGAGGTGTTACAAGCGACTTCACAATTATCATCTATGATGGCCTCTCTACGTCTCTTGGTTTTATTTATGGTTGGAACCATTTTGCTGTGCCAAGTTAGTGCCAGCCCACTATGGGAAGACATTTTAAGAGAGCATGGTAAAGTATCTCAGCTTTTGATTTACACCCATTTAAAATAAACGTTGACGGATAGAATGCCGAATGCTATAAATTAGTCGAATAACAGGGTGACTTTCTTCATTTTTTTAACGCATTTTGTTATCTTACGTTTTGGTTCAACTGCGAATATCCGACAACCATCATACGGCGTTCAGCATTTTCTTCAACGACGTTTTTAAAAATACTTAGGTAATAATACCTTTATTGACTATTGATTGGCAATCTAGAAGACTGAAAAACTCCAATTATTATCATTTGATTAAGAAGATACAGCCAACTGCAAAAATTCCGTCGTTTTGAACATATATTTCTCACCAAAGAAATTATGGGATACCTTCCAATATATTTTTCGAGTTGCCTAGCTATGTAAGCCAAATGTAGCAAAATTCAAAAGCAAAATAATCGTTCAATTCAACATTAACGCTTTCAATGAAATTATATTCAATTCAATTAACTTTGTCAATTCAATAAAATATGCTCAATTCGAAAATGAAATTACTACATTCAATTCATTGAACTTTTTCAATTCAACGATTCCGAAGAGAGACCGGTCAAATTTGTTCATACGGAGTTTAGAAACAAAATTAAAACACCAAGACGGTCATCATCGATTTTAAATTTTCTATCAACTGTGCACGCGCATGTAATTCCCTTTACTTTGGATTGGTTTCGCATCCTCCTTTAAATCTATTGGTTTATTTAAAACAAATTGTAAACACATCCATTTTTGCCCTGAAGAAGCGCCATTAGCGCCAAAGCTTGGCTATATGAATAAAACGTGGAAAAAAACAACCAATTTACTAGCTTCATTACCTTTTTGGAACACTAGTAGTATAGTAGGGATGGAATTAAACCCCAGAGCAGGAGAGCAGGAAAGCGAGCAGGAGATTAGCGAGCAGGAGATTAGCGAGCAAGAGATAGCGAGCAGGATATTAGCGAGCAGGAGACACTCGAACAGCAGATTAGCGAGCAGGAGATACCTTCAAGCAGGAGACAACTTCGAGCAGGAGATACCTTCGAGCAGGAGACACCTTCGAGCAGGGGACACCTTCGAGCAGGAGACACCTTCGAGCAGGAGATACCTTCGAGCAGGAGATACCTTTATAAGCAAAGCTTATTTTCTTCAAACAGTCACAATATCCTTGCAGGACGAAAATAAGCTTCGCTTATTTCTCAAGGCATCGCCAATCCTTCCTCGGGAACTCCTTGGGAACTCCTCGGGGGGTATTACTCGATAAATGCTCGGGATCTACTCCATAACTTGTCGTTAACCGCTCGGGATATACTCCTCGAGATCTCCTTGTCACGAGACCGACCCAGGCCCCCACCTTGGACACCCCCCAGTCCCTCGAGTCTTCCCAACAGAGGACAAAGTATTACACAACTTATGTTTAATAGATATCCAGAAATATTCATATAGAACATATATTTATCTTACTTAGTATATTTATGCTCAATAGATATCTAGAAATATTCATATAGAACATATATTTATCTTACTTAGTATATTTATGTAGAGATTGAATTACAATTTGATTGTTTACTTATCGTAATGTTCAATGTTCTGGCGGCTCTTTCTTCGGTTTATAGCTATAGCTTTCTGTGACTTGTATAGAAGTGTTGGATGTCGTTTTGGTTATTCGTTGGGCATGACACCAAGATTATTCCAGTCGTCGGTGGACTAGCCAGTGTAAACTCCTTTGAATGTAGAATAACCCCTCGCTGTCAATCCTATTTCGCTGTAAGCTTTCACGTTTTCGTCACTTATACAATGAAAGGGACACTGAGTGTGTCTGCTCCTCTTTCTCTCTCGATTAGGGACTCTTGAGTGAGTCTGCTCCTAATTATCAGAACTCTCTGGAATCGCTCTAGCTTACGCTTTCGAGCGTCGTTGAACGTTTCTTTTTTTAGCTCTTCATTCACTGAGTTCTTGCTTCTCTCTCTGTCGCCACCGAGCCGCGTTGGGCGTATATATACCCAAAAAATAACAATAGATCAAATATATTTACACAGGATGAAAACAAAAACTATACTTACTTTAAACGAATACTATTGGACTAAGGTATAGATGTATTGTTCGTAAGGAACGCCCTATTATGTACTTAATGTAATGTACTAAATGAAATAAGCTAAATGAAGCTTTAACTACTATTATTATGCAAATTTAATATATGATTGTATAGGCTATCTTAGTAAAGCGTTGTATACGAAATGAATTTCGTCACACTCCTGCTCGGGATCTCCTGCAAGGATATTGTGACTGTTTGAAGAAAATATCCTTCTCTTATAAAGGTATCCCCTGCTCGAAGGTATCTCCTGCTCGAAGGTATCTCCTGCTCGTGGGTATCTCCTGCTCGAAGTTATCTCCTACTCGAAGGTATCTACTGCTCGAAGGTATCTCCTGCTCGAAGGTATCTCCTGCTCGAAGGTATCTCCTGCGCGAAGGTATCTCCTTCTCGAAGGTATCTCCTGCTCGAAGGTATCTCCTGCTCGTGGGTATCTCCTGCTCGAAGTTATCTCCTACTCGAAGGTATCTCCTGCTCGAAGGTATCTCCTGCTCGTGGGTATCTCCTGCTCGAAGGTATCTCCTGCTCGAAGGTATCTCCTGCTCGAAGCTATCTCCTGCTCGTGGGTGTCTCCTGCTCGAAGGTGTCTCCTGCTCGAAGGTGTCTCCTGCTCGAAAGTGTCTCCTGCTTGAAGTTGTCTCCTGCTCGAAGGTATCTCCTGCTCGCTAATCTCCTGCTCGCTATCTCCTGCTCGCTAATCTCCTGCTCGCTAATCTCCTGCTCGCTTTCCTGCTCTCCTGCTCTGGAGTATAATTCCATCCCTACTATACTAACCGTGCGATAAATTTTATTTGATTTCGCATGCGCGAGAAGGATGCGCAGTAGCCAGGGTCCCGAACTACCTTACATTTGTCCGTCAATTTTATTTTTATTTTAATATAGACACAGCTTATTTTTTCTCTTTTTTTAAATATAGAAATGGACCCTAAACCAGGTATGTATAGAGTTTGAAATAAAGAATAAGTACACTTATGACCAACATCCTATCAGATTTTTAGTTTGAACCGAATTAACTGCCAGAAAAATGAAGCTGTTGACAAAACCTTGGGAGCCTTTGCGATCGCTATTTAATTCTCACTGACCCTCCCCATGAGGCATTGCTGGCGTCACCAATTGTCCAAACGACATCTACAATGAATTCGAAACAGAAGGTGCCGTTTGAGGCAGGAAAAACATTACAGCAAATTAATTCTGTGTGGTATTTTCATATACAAGTTAAAAAAGTATTCAAAAAGTAATCTAAGCAGCTAAAAACAATTATACTGTATTTGATGCTTCGAAAATACTAGAAAAAATAGTTTGATTTCTGGGATATCCAAAATTCTCTTCTAGCAAGGATACATATAATTAAAATGTGCTTTAGTTCTGCTCGAACATTAAAAAGTACGAAAGTTTTAATCAATTCATAATGACTGTGTGAACAATGTTTACAAAATTCATTGACAAAAAAATATCACTTCCCCAATTTTCCAATCAAAGATGTACAAATAAATACAAAATAAACATGTATATATTTTTATTTCTGTTTACAACACAGTGGTATTTCCATTATTTTTCCAAATATTTGAAGGCGAAAAAACGTCAAAGATCTCCAATTATGAAATGTGATTAGGCAGAAAGGCGAAAATTTTCGCGAGCATTTACAGGCGATTTACATACATAACACCGCAATATAGTAAAAATAGCATAACACTCACCTTCGTAGCAAAGTTGACACCTAATATTGCTTCTTTCTTGAATAAAACCGGACGGCAACATGCGCCTGTAACCACAACACTCGTCAACATCGCCATTTTCGAGGCTGTGTGCATGGCTCTTCAATCAGGTTTTGCAAAGAAATTTTATGTCGATATTCACTTGAATCGAACAAAGGATACATATTCGATATCAAGCTTAATGTTTAAGTCTAATGTACCGGTCGTAGAAGACGAAAATGTAGATTTTTGAGCATATGTATTCGAGTATATTCACATGTTTGAAACTCCTTGAAAGGATTAACTCAAGCATGGCGAGCATGCGCAGCAAAGTGGCCCCTTGTTGTCTAACAGTAGCGACAGTGATCAAAGAACTATTCTGCAAACTCACTATTTGTCTAGTTACCGAAACCCATAGAGCCCTTTCGACTCCTTCACAACACGAAAACGAACGATTTAAGTCGAATCTGACTTACTTTTTTACGGCAAATGTAGTCTTCGTTTCTTCGGTCTCTAGCCATTTAGTTCATTTTGAGTTTGGCATTTACTATAGCCCGACTAAATATCTGAAAATAATCTCTCCGACGAACTCAGTTGACAAAATATGACGCTAACATCATTAACTGATAATCGTAGACGTAAGCATTTGCTATTCATGTGCCAACCAGATAGTGATTGGTTGTTATTTCAATACTGAGACTTATTGTTGTTTTGGTTGGCACATTAGCATAACAATTTGTTTGTTGGTAAACATGATGTACCGCTATATATAGTTGTTTGTATTGAGTTGCCATGGTTACGAGAAACTATTGTCGGGTGTGATTCGTTTCCAGGTCCCGCTCAGATTGTATGAGTCTTCACGGTTGTTCTTTCCTTTGGTGATTTCGTAGATTCTTAGGTTAGTCGTGAAAAGAATGAATTTGTCTTGTGTTGAACTTGTATGTGGTTGAAGATGATTGAAGGCAGGATCAGCTACAGCAGATAAATAGTGCTGTCTGTTGTTTGTTGCTCGTTTATGTTCCTTGATTCTTCAGTCAATGGTGCGTCCTGTTTGTCCAATATAATGCTTGTCGCGGCCGCATCTGATTAGGTAACTACCCTCCTTGGTAACAAAGAAAAACAGATCATAACAAACGCATTACGAGAGATCGGACACAAAAACCGACAATTTTTTTTTCTAAACCGAAGACCCGCGCAGACGAACCAACTACCGACAAAAACAAGCCTGCCGCATTTACATGCTTACCCTAAATCACCAAGACAACCGACCGCATTGCGAAAGTGTTAAGTAAACACAACATACAAGTTTCTTTTAACAGAAAACACAAGATCAACATAAGGTTATTTCGGGCACCATAGTTAACTATGCGGGCACAGGTAGAAACGCTCATATACAGCGTTTATCATAAACGACATAACACAAATGCAGAACATTCCTCGTAACGTCGGATGAAAATACATCGGATCAAAAATACCCAACTAATTTATGTTACGGTATCCGATAACTTGGTCACTTTTCACTCTTCAGTCCGTCCCCCTTCCTCCCCTATACGTGAGAGTTTTGTAGTATACCTTTAACATGCATCATTAACTGATATATTGGTACTCTTTCTCACTCAAAGGTTGCCATAACAGATTCAATGATCACATTTGTGGGAAGGTAAAGCATTTATCTTTTAGTTAATCTTTTTAATGGTAGTATTACTGGAAAAGATGCATAATGTATATATTGCTACCAAATCCTTTGCGCACGCGTATCACGAATCAATTGTCATCCATCTGACTTGCGTGACTCACAGATTAAGAGTTCAGTCATGAACGTTTCACGTACAAGTTTACAAGGATCTTAATGTTGTTTTGTTGACTAACAGGTTGTTACAATTCAGGGCTGTATCAGGACTGACACAGGAGGTAGCTTTGCAAACATCAACTGCAAGAAAATGTGTGGACTGTGTTAAGGTAAATTGATCAACATTATGAATACTATCTGGACCTTTCCCACTAGAGCTCTCTGAAACTTTTCCCTTTTTTTCTTGATAAATCCTATTTTCCCCCTGACGCGGGTGAGGTTTGACTTTCCAGTTTTCCATGTGATTTGCGGCCCAAAGCCAGGACTAGATTGTCAAATTACTGAATGTGTGGATGAAAACAAAGTAGTGTGGGCATTTTCATAATTTCTCTTATTTCTGTTTTTGTTGTTTTTATTAACAGACTAATAATTTCATTTACATGTACTCTGTTCGCGTTGTTTATTGCATTGTCAATTATAATTGTTTTTCATTACTTGGTTCTTTAGTTTCCCTTGGACACTTAATAGCGAAACGGAATGGATTCAAGACAAAGACAAACGTAGTACTAGTACATGGTTATCCACTAATATAAACAATGATTGTTGAAAAATAAAATATCAGACAGCATGACAAACGACTTCTTTCTTCTGATTTCTTATTATCAATTACTAATAAATTTAAACAATCATCGATTAAACATCTTATTACACACACAAGAAAGTTTGATTTTCCATGTTTGTTCTTGCATTTCTAGAGTCGGCCACAATAAATTGAATGAATCAATCAAGTCACGGTTCTATAAAGATTTCGTTGCCATTCACGGTATCTCCATAGAAAATCCTATTTCTAGTTGTCAAACTACCAGCGAGAGAGAGAGAGAGAGAATGAATGAATGAATGAATGAACTTTATTTGCAAACGGTATTTCATAAAATTAAAAATTTGCTTTCCATGAAAGCCGTTTTATACTAAATGATTATATTATCAATAAATAATTACAGTACTATTGTAGTTGTCTTAAAAGATAATTAAAGTAATAAATTTGTAGTTCTAAGAATTTGTCTTTTAAAAATTTGAAATGAATTGGAATTTCTCAAATCCTTCGCAAGGGAATTCCATAGCGTTGCCCCAGAATATAAGAACGAGTTCCTCAAGTAATCAGTATTTGGTTTTGGTAATCGCAAGGTTGTAGCATTATCACGCAAATTATACTGGTTTCTGGAGCTGGCTCTGGAAAAGCTGTCCATTAGGGAAGTTGGTGCTGTTTTGTGAAATATTTTGAACATAACTAAAGCCTTATGTTATAGATTTGCGTGTATGTTTATGATCTTATCAAACAAATTCTTCCATTCACTCCATAATAAGTTCGGTTCTGTTCCCTGTTCAATTTTTGGATCCGGCCAACTCGCTTGACTGAGGTCGTCGATAAATTTTTCTATGTCAAAATTTTTAAAATTCCTACTAGTGACGAATTTATGTTTATTAGCTTTGTTCATATTATTTGAGATTTTTCTTATGCCAAATACAAGACTATGGTCACTTATGCCAGCACGACAGACTCCGATTGTGTTTATTCTTTCAGATCTATTGGTCAAAATAACATCAATTAAAGTACTTGTTTTTTCAGTAACACGAGTAGGTTCATTAATTAGCTGTTGTAGCTGGTAAGTTTCCATAATTCTATAGAGTTGTTTGGTCTGATAGTTTGGTTTCTTGGAAGCCATATTACAATTTAAATCTCCAATAATTATTATATCTTTATCATCATCATCTAGTTTTAAGATTATGGAATCAAAATAATGAGAAAAGCTTACGTCCACACTAGGTGGGCGATTGCAGGCGATTACATAGAAGCCTTTGCTACTTGTATTAATTATTTCAATACATACAGCTTCGATGTTTTCGGGTATAATATTATTATGTACTTTATACTCTAAGTGTGATTTAATGTATATACAAACCCCACCGGCGTGCCTCAAACGATCCTTTCTAATTAAATCATAATCACTCATTAAAATTCGATTGTCATTTATTGACTCATCTAGTCGAGTTTCGTTGATTGCTAACAGATCAAAGGAATAAATACTATTGAGAACTCTTAGTTCATCAATATGCTTAGTAATACTTGCTATATTCAATGAGCCAAACGTAAAACCCCTCTTCGTTGAAAAGTGGTTATTGTTGCTTTCAGGTTTATTAGAATGAGGCAGCTGGGGGGGAGCTAGTGGAACGGTCCTCCCGCGAGGGGTTCAATTTTTCCCTGTCTTGATGTACTTGATAAAATTACTTATAAGTAGGCCATTCCCCTTTTTGTTTAGATGTAATTCAACTGAAGACTTCAAATCGATGTTGTTTTGGTCTAAGAAACCCCATTTTGACTCTGCTGTTATTGATTTCAGTAAATTGTTGGTTTCGGTTATTTTCTGGTTAAGAGAAATATCATCATTTCTATGAATTATACTTGAGATCGTTACCTTTGTTCCTGGTGATTTAGTTTGAATGTCATTTGCGATGTTCTTTATACCATGAGCTATGTGTTCAGCTGAATGTGTTTTCGTGTTGTTAGTTCCTACATGAAGGATAATTTCGTCAGGTTTTTTCTCTATTGTAGGGACAATATAATACTTGATGTCCTCCACTTTAGCACCTGGAAAAGAGTGGTTTTTGACTTGTTTCGTTTTTGACATTTTCCAGCCTTGGATCTGAGAGAGAGAGAGAGAGAGAGAGAGAGAGAGAGAGAGAGAGAGAGAGAGAGTGTACAGAGTTTAAACTGGAGTTATTTGCACTCTTGATCGATTACCCCCGCAGTATTCATTCGTCTACTTCACCATCTCTATCTAAATGATGAATAGCTGTTTTCATACAAAGCATTTTACGGATTTGATCACGGAAGTAAGTGTTTTTGAAGCCATATATCCAAGGGTTGGTCACGCAACTACAGCTTATGAGTAACGCAGCACCAAGGTCTATGTGTGTCGAAATATGTTCAATTCCCGCCACACGTAAGAAGTGAATCACAGACACTGGTATCCACGTGATGAGATACACACCCACTAGTAGTAACATAGTTGACGCAACTCTCATCTAAAATCACAAACAACTCTATTAGAACATGTTTCTCTATATACGTTTACAGAATGAGAGAGAGAACTTTTTGTACCCAGAATGTGTGAGAGAGAGCCAGGAGCTGTATCAGGTTTACAGATACCAAGGCCACGACCGTGTAGGTCTGATACAGTACGAACTCAATTTTCTATAAAAGGCATCTAAAACCCAATGTAGGTTTGTAACTTTTCATCAAAAATTCAATAAAATTTTATTTGGAGAAAATAGAGTTTTAAGTTTATATAAATGAGGATAAACTTTTATTAGTATAGTAATTCTTGAACCTGTGTTGTGTAAGTACTGTTTAGAGTTAACTTTTTGAGGCACCTTCAATGATATTGAAAAAAAAACATTTACCCGCGAACGCCATTAAAAACAAATTTGTTAGCCTTGATTATTGTCAGACCATTGCCTATAAGTTTCAATTACATTCAATTATCTTCGAATTAACACTATTCAAATTTTTATTAGCTTCTATTTAAACTAAAAATTACTTTTACGACTAGCGTCGATTGCTGCCTTCGACAAGTCAAGCAGCCATTTTTTTTGGAATATCTTGTTAATCAGCTTCGATTTTGTACCCCAAATGTCAACAGCCATCCGATCGTTTTAATAAGTCTCAATCTATATATATTAGCTTCGACCAGCCTTGATTATGAATCGTCGACTCGACTGAAAAACACTTGTGAAGTTCTTATGCTCATGAGAACGATGGCTACGATGATTACGACAATGACGAGAATGATAACGATACGACGATGGTGATGATCATGATGCTAATGATGACGATACAACGATGGTGATGATGATGATGATGCTAATGATGACGATACGACGATGGTGATGATGATGATGCTAATGATGACGATACCACGATGATGATGATGATGATGATGCTAATGATGACGATACCACGATGGTGATGATGATGATGCTAATGATGACGATACGACGATGGTGATAATGATGATGCTAATGATGACCATACCACGATGGTGATGATCATGATGCTAATGATGACGATACGACGATGGTGATGATCATGATGCTAATGATGACGATACAACGATGTTGATAATGATGATGATGATGCTAATGATGGCGATACGACGATGGTGATGATGATCATGATCATGATGCTAATGATGACGATACAACGATGTTGATAATGATGATGATCATGATGCTAATGATGACGATACGACGATGGTGATGATCATGATGCTAATGATGACGATACGACGATGGTGATAATGATGATAATCATAATGCTAATGATGACGATACGACGATGGTGATAATGATGATGATCATGATGCTAATGATGACGATACGACGATGGTAATAATGATGATGATCATGATGCTAATGATGACGATACGACGATGGTGATGATGATCATGATCATGATGCTAATGATGACGATACAACGATGTTGATAATGATGATGATCATGATGCTAATGATGACGATACGACGATGGTGATGATCATGATGCTAATGATGACGATACGACGATGGTGATAATGATGATGATGCTAATGATGACGATACGACGATGGTGATAATGATGATGATCATGATGCTAATGATGACGATACGACGATGGTGATGATCATGATGCTAATGATGACGATACGACGATGGTGATAATGATGATGCTAATGATGACCATACCACGATGGTGATGATCATGATGCTAATGATGACGATACGACGATGGTGATGATCATGATGCTAATGATGACGATACGACGATGGTGATGATGATGATGCTAATGATGGCGATACGACGATGGTGATGATGATGATGATCATGATGCTAATGATGACGATACAACGATGTTGATAATGATGATGATCATGATGCTAATGATGACGATACGACGATGGTGATGATCATGATGCTAATGATGACGATACGACGATGGTGATAATGATGATAATCATAATGCTAATGATGACGATACGACGATGGTGATAATGATGATGATCATGATGCTAATGATGACGATACGACGATGGTGATAATGATGATGCTCATGATGCTAATGATGACGATACGACGATGGTGATAGTGATGATGATCATGATGCTAATGATGACGATACGACGATGGTGATAGTGATGATGATCATGATGACGATACGACGATGGTGATGATGATGATGCTAATGATGACGATACGACGATGGTAATAATGATGATGATCATGATGCTAATGATGACGATACGACGATGGTGATAATGATGATGATCATGATGCTAATGATGACGATACGACGATGGTAATAATGATGATGATCATGATGCTAATGATGACGATACGACGATGGTAATAATGATGATGATCATGATGCTAATGATGACGATACGACGATGGTAATAATGATGATGATCATAATGCTAATGATGACGATACGACGATGGTGATAATGATGATGATCATGATGCTAATGATGACGATACGACGATGGTGATAATGATGATGATCATGATGCTAATGATGACGATACGACGATGGTGATGATCATGATGCTAATGATGACGATACGACGATGGTGATAATGATGATGATCATGATGCTAATGATGACGATACGACGATGGTGATAATGATGATGATCATGATGCTAATGATGACGATACGACGATGGTAATAATGATGATGATGTTGATGATGATATGATGATGATAATGAAGGCGACGTTGATAATGATAATGATGAGGTTGATGATTAGCCTCCGTTGCAGACGTCTCATTTGGTTTGCCGAACAAAAAGCTCCCACACTTTTCTTTCGGCGAACCACCACACAAGACTTATTCTGCAACGGAGGCTAGTTGATGATGATGATGATGATGACGATTATCGACGATGCTGACGACGATGGTCATACTAATGAAATAAAATACTGACGACAATGAGAAAAAGAAAATGACGAAGAGGAGAGAAACAATTAAGAGCGTATTGCCAGCCTTTGAACAGAATTTAATTCTGAATCTATGTCCTTGACTATAGTGTTAATGCTATCAAAATTGAAAAAGTCAAAAAAGTGGTTTAATAAGGGATCGATAAATTGAAATCCAAAAAATGTCTGGAGTTAGGGTTTAATTAAATGAAAATTTTAATTTTTTTTATAATTAGAAATATGACACTTTTTGGTGCCAAACATTCTGAAATTAAAAATAAAGAAGCTAGAGCAAACAGAAAGGAAAAGAAAGGATAATCAAAAAGAAATGATCAATTGTAAGACTTAAAAGAAATTCGTGGTATCCCAATTCACATTATTATTAAACCAGAACTGCGAAAGAAGACGAAATAGTAGTAATAAAATACACTAAAAGCTTTCAAAGAACAATTAAATTTTAAATAAAAACATGACAAACAAAATAGGAACAGAAAGACGCACTCATGACGAATATAAACAGAACTTACTTCTCGATGACTGAGCCTTGGCCTTGCTTGTTTTGTTGGCACACTATTTTGAGGAACGATAGCATTTTGTACCGACAATCGTTCTTGACTGAGTCTAATAGTAACAAAAACACGAATATAACACCAAATCGTCACAGAACATGGTACTCCAATAAGAATTATCACCAAAATACTAGTGTATGAATCTGAGCTGCCATTAGCAATAAAACACGTTGCTCTTGACGCGTTGAAATCGTACCGTCCTAAGCCAAGAAGAGGTGGAATAGCAGTGACGATACCAATAAACCACACAAAACCAACCATTAGTTTAGTGTGCCGTCGACTAAAAATGTCTGCGCTCTGACTTGGTTTGACGATTATGAAATATCTATTAATGCTTATTAAAGTAACGCAGAGAAGCGAAGTGGAGAGAAATACTAGAGTGTAGAATCCATTGATTTGACAAAAGATGTCATTTCCAATCCATTCTCTTGTTATCAAGACAGTGCATGATATTGTCAGTGAGAAGACCAGTCGAAACAGATCCGAAATAGAAAGATTCACAATTAGAAAATTCGGCACTGTCCACAAGTCACAATTTTTGAAAACGACGAAACAGACACATAAGTTTCCAAATAAACCGAACACGAGGATGATCGCAATTGAAGTGACTTCCAGAACTTGAAGTGAAACGTGTATTTCTGGAAGAACCAGGCTCGACGCAGAGCTGTTTGTTTCCATCATGTTTCTTGCGTAGCTGTTTCTTTTGCAGTGATTTTTCGTCTTGCAGCTGTATTTTCAAGTTTAATTACTCCCATAAAGACGATAATTCCTCTGTTGTCCTTCTGAAGCCATTGTTAGCAAATGTTTCAATTACAAAAGTGCTCGTTTTCAATTTCGAATTCAGCTGATAATAAGCTTCTCTTTAGAACCAGTCACGACTTCATTTGAAATGCTCATTTAGGATATATTTTTGGTGAATTGCCAGCTTGCTGTGAGGGTGGTGAAAAACCTAGACATACAATTAAAAGTGATTGCACTATTTCCGACATTGCACCAAGGAGACCTCCATTGTTTACACGAGAAAAAAAAACATCAAAAGTTTAATTCCAGCTGGGCATTTTGACAAAAATTGCTACTTGGAAAACCATTTTGTGGTGTGGTACTCGATTAAAAGGAAATTAAGCCAAGTGGTGGAACAATTCTGAATGTGAATAACTTATTTAGACTACTAAGATAAAAACTAATGACGTAAAAAGGTAGGAATTGAATGGACAAAGCAATTAGTGCCAGTTTTTTTAGGTGAACACGTTGGAGGTTCTTGATTGCGATATAGTTGTCATTTCACAACAATTTGTCAGGCTTTTCAATTTGATCTGATATGTTACATCACCTTTTTCAATTGTTATTCAGTTTAAAAAGTCACTTGATTTTATATTTTTATAAGTTCAACTATAAGCTGTAAAAAACTATATTTTAAATATTGCTTCACTAATGCGATGCAGATTTTCCAAGACAACTAGTTTTTGGCATAGTCAATGCATTAATACCGTGTATTTTCAGATCTTGCCCATTAAAGGCTGGGCTGAGACGGTTTTTATCGGTTGTCTTTCACAAAAAAGAAGACATTCAAATTCAATAACAATCTCATGTTTCTATACGAACTCCTGCACTCAAATTAGATCTTTATTTTCTTTAGAATATTGATAAAAGTCATCTGGCTTGATATAAAATAATGTTTTCCGCGATTTGGCTAAGCAGCGCGCACCACAAGCAAAAGTTCACCGTTACAAAAACGCCGAAGCGTTAATTAACATCTGGTTTTTAGGCGCTAGCATCGTTCTAAGTAGTACTTTATCCTCCATACAACCGAGTATTTACACAAAACACAGTTAATATTAGCTCAAACTACACAACGACCAATTGTATACATTATGAATAAACTTGTCCTTCGTTTTGATTGAAGTGTTTTCTTTCGATAACGATTTCAATCATGATAGCGAACAGCGAAGATAGAAGCAATAAATATTCTCATTAAATCTAATTATTATTTTTTACTTCAAAGAAATCAAGATGAAGAACTGGAGTTTTGGGTAAAGGGGAAATGAAAAATCTTGGTTTATGTCAAACGTTTTCCCGAAACTGTGCTGGACCTGGGACGGGTAGTTTTACAAAAGTAGTTGATGAATCTTCCTAAAATAATAAAAACGCTTTTAGCATGATTTCATTCATTACCTTAGTAACTTAAGGAAATCACAAAGTAAATATTGCAGGAGTGAACAGCTTCCGTGATGATCTGTATAATGTTTGTGGCAGTTTGACGTATTCTGCCATTTTTAGTTCCATGCACGTTACATACAATAATGATTTGTCAGAAAATGAAAATATAGTCGTTTTCGTATGATTGGCAAACAGTACCGTCGGCGCGATTTCACGGCGATTTAGTTGCTATTTTCTTCAGAAAAATACAAAACCAGCTTCTAGGGGACTCCCCTAGGGAATTTTTTTTCGCTCTTTCTGATTAAAGAAAATGTCGGGAAAAAAGTCGATAGCGCTAAAAAGTTTAAAATACGTGGGGAAGTATGTGCCGAAGAAGCTTTGATAGCAAACTTTTAAAAGCTTGTAGTAATTTGTGGAAAGCGCCGTCTGTTCCGGGTTTTAAAATCCACGGTTTCACCCCGACACTTCTTCTTTCAATCGTCTACGTACAACTAATGCGACAAATAAGTGCACACGCATCGGGAGCCCCCCCTCCCATATAGAAGTTGCTTTCGTATTTTTCTGAAGAAAATATCGCAACTTAATCGCAACTAAATCGCCGCGAAATCTGAGTATGTTAAAAACAGCTGCGATATCACGGTGACGCGAATTTTGGAAATCGCCGTAAAATCACTGGCCGTTCACACGCGTTAGTTTTTTTCGCCGCAAAAATCGCCAGTGTGAACGGACCTTAAGACGGCACTTGCTTCGATTGGACAACCACTAGAGCGCTTTTCGAACGACTGTGAAACGGTACGGTTAGGATACTCTACGATTAGCCAGATTATTCGAATGTTTTCTACGTCTACGATGCTGTTTCCCAGTCATGTGATAATGACTCTAGTATAAATGTAAGTAGCAAGTGTGTTAAACACTATGTTTCGTAAATTAATTTGAAAACGCAACTTTATTTTTCTAGTGAGGCCTCTAGTGTCCACACTAGTCTGGAAGAATTCAAAGTACTTCAATTTAGCTACAGTCCACACTTATTAGATGCGAATGTGCATTTTCAAGGAACGTTGCTAATCCTTGACTTCAAGCTCGGAATGAAAATTTCCACAAGGCTGAATTAACAAACAAACAAACAAACAAACAAACAAACAAACAAACAAACAAACAAACAAACAAACAAACGAAAGAACCAACAAACGAACGAACCAACAAACGAACGAACGAACAAACAAACATTACAAACAAACAAGAAAGTATAACGTAAACAAACAAACAGATAAACACACAAAAGAACGAGATCTAACACATTACAAACAGAAACAAAACAAAATGAAAAACACTAACGACCACGGGTAAAAAAAAAACAAATTAACAAAGAAACGTAGAAAAAATTGTACATTGAACATAAACGAATGTTTCGCCTTCTGCAATCCCAGAACTACGAAATAATATACATTTTATTTTACATTTAGAGCATACATATTAACTTTTATAAGAACATAATAAACACTACCACTGAGTTGTGACTAAAATTTTGGCAATTATCTCAATCAAACAAGAATCGAACCTAATAAGATTTTGTTTTAGAAACTTTATTTCTAAGCTAGAAATTGATCTGAATTGTGCATAACTTCTAGTTGTCATATTTTGTTGATGGCTTAAATTGTTAGCAATGTTCTAGACATTCATAAAAAACAACAACTCCAAATACTTAAATTAAGTAGCTAGATTGGATTGCAAAGCGCTATACAGCACTATACAGACAAATCTAGTTCGCGTTGTTACATGTCTATCAATAACTTGTCAATGTTCGCTATTCTTGTGATTCATCAGAATCATTATTTTCTTTTTGAACTTGTGGTTGTTCAAGACTAGAAGTGTCTTTGCGAGTTAGTGTAAGGTCATCTTCTATTGGGACTATTAGGTTTTCTTTGGCCATCAGATCATACTTTAATACAAACGCTGTAAATCTTGAACATAAGTTGGTTTCACCCTGAAAACAACATAGTAATTAGGAAACTGTTTCAGCTCTGGGATATTCACTTATGATTAGTTATTTATTACGACACCAGATTTATTTGTGTGGGAATAGAATTGGCAATTTATTTATCTTTTTGGGTACTTTGGTTTTTAGGCCACCTTTTTCCCCCACCCTTCCCCCCTGCGGAGAAAATTCCCCCCTAGGGGGAGGGGTGGTAACGGATGTACACAGGGTAGTACTGATCTGATCCACCCGACAATTACTAGCTCATGGTACAATCTAATTCTATGTTTAATGTCATCAATACCTAACGTCCCACCAGGACAGTGACTAGCACATGGTACAATCTTATTCTATGTTTAATGTCATCAATACCTAACGTCCCACCAGGACAGTGACTAGCACATGGTACAATCTAATTCTATGTTTAATGTCATCAATACCTAACGTCCCACCAGGACAGTGACTAGCACACGGTACAATCTTATTCTATGTTTAATGTAATCAATACCT
Source organism: Diadumene lineata (assembly GCA_918843875.1). Taxonomy (NCBI): domain Eukaryota; kingdom Metazoa; phylum Cnidaria; class Anthozoa; order Actiniaria; family Diadumenidae; genus Diadumene; species Diadumene lineata. The sequence continues at coordinate 40,599,541 of OU974069.1, forward strand.
AATGTCCCACCAGGACAGTGACTAGCACATGGTACAATCTTATTCTATGTTTAATGTAATCAATACCTAACGTCCCACCAGGACAGTGACTAGCACATGGTACAATCTTATTCTATGTTTAATGTCATCAATACCTAACGTCCCACCAGGACAGTGACTAGCACATGGTACAATCTTATTCTATGTTTAATGTCATCAATACCTAATGTCCCACCAGGACAGTGACTAGCACATGGTACAATCTTATTCTATGTTTAATGTCATCACTGATACCTAATGTCCCACCAGGACAGTGACTAGCACATGGTACAATCTTATTCTATGTTTAATGTCATCAATACCTAATGTCCCACCAGGACAGTGACTAGCACATGGTACAATCTTATTCTATGTTTAATGTCATCAATACCTAATGTCCCACCAGGACAGTGACTAGCACACGGTACAATCTTATTCTATGTTTAATGTAATCAATACCTAATGTCCCACCAGGACAGTGACCAGCACATGGTACAATCTTATTCTATGTTTAATGTAATCAATACCTAACGTCCCACCAGGACAGTGACTAGCACATGGTACAATCTTATTCTATGTTTAATGTAATCAATACCTAACGTCCCACCAGGACAGTGACTAGCACATGGTACAATCTTATTCTATGTTTAATGTCATCAATACCTAATGTCCCACCAGGACAGTGACTAGCACATGGTACAATCTTATTTTATGTTTAATGTCATCAATACCTAATGTCCCACCAGGACAGTGACTAGCACATGGTACAATCTTATTCTATGTTTAATGTCATCAATACCTCATACTTATCGTATATTTCTCTGTGATGGAAAAAAGCGTGAGAAAATATCCTATAAATGCGTCTACACACAGAGCCAAGTTTACCCACTGAAGACTCTTTAATGCTGACTCTACTTGGGAAGTATTTATTGCTGTTTAGAAGTGATGCTGCACCGTCTAGCGTATGTCTGGTATAATCTATTGCTGGACACTATAAAAAAAACAATAATCAAAATAAATCAAACAGAAAAACAACTGCTGATAAACCTAGACGTTTCATTGCCATGATGTCATCATTATCAAGAACCTATAAACTGAAAACATTTGCATAAAGTAAGTTGAGAAAACTAAACAAACAATAATCTGTTGTAATCAAATAGCAAAATATATATCATAATGGTACTGGTTGGATGATTGTCCAGTCAGTTGGCATAACTATTGCCCAAGTGCAAATCCTGGTCCAAGACAAGGACGCATACGATGCAGTGTCATTCTCCCCAGATGACGTGCCACAAGGGTATTGAAGTAAACATGATATATTCTACCCGTCAATTGAACCAACCTCTTTAGGCGTTTTATGAGCAGCGCACAGGAATATCCATTGTTCAGTTGCCGTCATCTGAGTGCATGTTGCTGGAGTACATTCATCCTGACAGTCACAAGAAATTAAAAAAATAAATAAATAAACATGTTACTAAAATAGACTCATCCTGATGGTCACAAGAAAAAAATAAATATGGGTAAACAAAAATGGTGAATAACAACCAGTTAAAACTATAGCTTGGAGTATGTCACGTTAGTGGAGTCCATTCATCCTGACAGTCACAAGAAATGAAGTAATCAAATAAACAATGGTGAACAACAACCAGTCAAAACTATAGCTTGGAGTATGTCAGTGGCCTTGAAACAGCAGTATGTACTAGAAGAATACTAATAAGTGCTTCTTTGAATCACCATTACTCAAAACCTTGTATATGTAAAAACTGTATATGTCACAGATACATCAACACATACAGACTGATGTATGTTTGTAATAAGTTTTGACCATTTCAAATAATTGATTGGTTATTTATCAATTTATTATTTCTTTTATAGTCACCTGTAGAAGGACTGCCAATCCATTCAACTCCATACAAAACTGCCTACATAAAACATGACAAACACAACATTGATAAATGATACAAATGTACTACTTGATAGTACACTTATACTGCTTTAGATGCACTGATCTTTTCCTGAGTCTATAAGGATTGTGAAATAATCACCATATTTTATATGACAAAAAATACAAGTACACAATTAATTGAGAAATTAAAATGTATGTGGAATTACAGAGAATGTTTTATGGTGAAAAGTATGATCAGTTAAATTGTATTTGAATACTTTGATGACTACATTTCAGCACAACATTCACATATATTGTAGCTTGATTGATGATTGATTGGTTAAAGTATGTGAGTTCTGTAACCAACCTAAGATGTTCATATTTCCATACACCTTCATCCTGCCCTTCAGGTGCTTCCAGAATACTAGTGATATTAGTACAGTCTGCACGAATCTGTTGCTGTATATACTGGATAAAACATACAGGAAACACTATCAGCCATACACAATAAAAAGAGAGATCAATCATAAACCCACAAACATGTGATGAGTAAAGAACACCACTCAATATTTACAGCTCACCTAGAGCTTTATTACATATTATTACAAACCACAGTGTAGTACATATCCAAATAGAGATTATAAATTCATTGTTAAAAACACAAACTAACACACAGAAAGACCTGTGATTACCTGTTGAACTGCCAATGTACTGTCCATTTCTTCAAAGGGTTCATCGGGCCATTTATACAACTCCTGAACAAAGAAATATTTAAAAGTCTGTGGTCATACATATACATTACCCTATTTTAATTTAGGTAGTTGGGATCCACACTTCCCGTCAATAGAATTAAAACACACATTTTTCTACATAAAGACTGACACATATGAAAAACAAAAATGGGATAAAAAATAGGGGTCACCATGCCTGTTTTGGAACTGTGTGGATGGTATAGGCCCATTTTTGCCTGCAAATTTATTTAAATCCCACAATAATTGTTGTTTGATTTCACATGTATGAGCAGGATGGTCCCCAACTACCTTGCTTACTGCACAGTGTCTGATGGGGTTGAAAAATGGAATGGCCTAGTATGGAACAAGAAGACACCATTGGCTAGTGTGGGGCCTTCTGTGCAAGAAGCTACAGGTTCATTTCTAGAGGCTTCATATCCTTTTTCAAACTCTTAGAGTTCTGTGTAGCTTTTAATAACTGTGATTTGAAACATCGAAGTAGAGGGGGGCAAAGGGTGCACAGTCGGCTTCCTGGGAGAATACTGTATGGTAGAAGAACTAATGATGCTAACTAAAGCGGCTTTGCTTTTTATGTCAGATTGTCAAACATCATATTTACACAGTGTAATAAACATGATGTACAGGTTTTGGCTTTGACTACCATAGCCATTGATTCACTCGGAATTGTATGAACGAATGAGTTAAACAGAGAATTAAAATATACACTTATTCATAGGAGCATTAACAATGACCGAAATAAACTAATAATCAGCAAATTAAAACAAGGGCCATATGACAGCTACATTTGTTTATTGTACTAAGTATTCTAAATATATAGGTTAAAAAGACTAATAACAATTGCAAAAAAATGGTCATAATTATAATTCAATTACTTCAAATAAAGTCAATGGCAATAAGCTCACATATTAAAGCGAAAAAAAGTGAAATGCGCTCGCATAGTTTTCACAATAAGACATTAAAGTTACGTTATCACAGTCCACTTTTAACGCTTGCAAAAATATATCCATTTGGGTCCATAATTAACCAGAAAAATGCTTCAGCAACGATTGAGATGGTTAAAATTATAAAACAAACAATAAAATTGAAAGAATACTTACAGAAGCTTTTGTTCCAGGCCGATTTCTTCGTATGATTGTGTGCTGTGCTACATCAGCAGCTGCCATCTTGAATTTTTGCTTATCCTGTGGTCAGCGGTTACGTTATAGAACTATGGTAAGTACTTTGTGTATGCAGCACCAAGTGTATCAAAAGGCCTTATTTATAATACGATAGCTATAGCTATACTATATCAATAGTTATCCTCTATATCCCTCATTATTCCCTATATCCCTGGTTATCCCATATATCCCTGGTTATCCCATATATCCCTGATTATCCCATATATCCCTGGTTATCCCATATATCCCTAGTTAACCCATATATCCCTGGTTAACCCATATATCCCTGGTTATCCCATATATCCCTGGTTATCCCATATATCCGTGGTTATCCCATATATCCCTGGTTATCCCATATATCCCTGATTATCCCATATATCCCTGGTTATCCCATATATCCCTGGTTAACCCATATATCCCTGGTTATCCCATATATCCCTGGTTATCCCATATATCCGTGGTTATCCCATATATCCCTGGTTATCCCATACATCCCTGGTTATCCCATATATCCCTGGTTATCCCATATATCCCTGGTTATCCCATATATCCATGGTTATCCCATATATCCCTGGTTATCCCATATATCCCTGTTTATCCCATATATCCCGGGTTATCCCATATATCCCTGGTTATCCCCTATATCCCTGGTTATCCCATACATCCCTGGTTATCCCAGATATCCCTGGTTATCCCATATATTTCTGGTTATCCCATACATCCCTGGTTATCCCATATATCCCTGGTTATCCCATATATCCCTGGTTATCCCATATATCCCTGGTTATCCCATATATCCCTGGTTATCCCATATATCCCTGGTTATCCCATATATCCCTGGTTATCCCATATATCCGTGGTTATCCCATATATCCGTGGTTATCCCATATATCCCTGGTTATCCCATATATCCATGGTTATCCCATATATCCCTGGTTATCCCATATATCCCTGTTTATCCCATATATCCCTGGTTATCCCATATATCCCTGGTTATCCCCTATATCCCTGGTTATCCCATATATCCCTGTTTATCCCATATATCCCTGGTTATCCCATATATCCCTAGTTATCCCATATATCCCTAGTTATCCAATATATCCCTGGTAATCCCATATATCCCTGGTTATCCCATATATCCCTGGTTATCCCATATATCCCTGGTTATCCCATATATCCCTAGTTATCCCATATATCCCTTGTTATCCCATATATCCCTGTTTATCCCATATATCCCTGGTTATCCCATATATCCCTGGTTATCCCATATATCCCGGTTATCCCATACATCCCTGGTTATCCCATATATCCCTGGTTATCCCATATATCCCTGGTAAACCCATATATCCCTGGTTATCCCATATATCCCTGGTTATCCCATATATCCCTGGTTATCCAATATATCCCTGTTTATCCCATATATCCCTGGTTATCCCATATATCCCTGGTTATCCCATATATCCCTGGTTATCCCATATATCCCTGGTTATCCCATATATCCCTGGTTATCCCATATATCCCTGGTTATCCCATATATCCCTGGTTATCCCATATATCCCTGGTTATCCCATATATCCCTGGTTATCCCATATATCCCTGGTTATCCCATATATTCCTGGTTATCCCATATATCCCTGGTTATCCCATATATCCCTGGTAATCCCATATATCCCTGGTTATCCCATATATCCCTGGTTATCCCATATATCCCTGGTTATCCCATATATCCTGGTTATCCCATACATCCCTGGTTATCCCATATATCCCTGGTTATCCCATATATCCCTGGTAATGCCATATATCCCTGGTTATCCCATATATCCTTGGTTATCCCATATATCCCTGGTTATCGCATATATCCCTGGTTATCCCATATATCCCTGGTTATCCAATATATCCCTGTTTATCCCATATATCCCTGTTTATCCCATATATCCCTGGTTATCCCATATATCCCTGGTTATCCCATATATCACTGGTTATGCCATATATCCCTGGTTAACCCATATATGTTATCCCATATATCCCTGGTTATCCCATATATCCGTGGTTATCCCATATATCCCTAGTTATCCCATACATCCCTGGTTATCCCATATATTCCTGGTTATCCCATATATCCCTGGTTATCCCATATATCCCTGGTTATCCCCTATATCATAAAACGTCTCACGATGACCAGAATCCTTGAGTGATCCATATATGGGATAACCAGGGATATATGGGATAACCAGGGATCTATGGGATCACCAGGGATATATGGGATAAACAGGGATATATGGGATAACCAGGGATATATGGGATAACCAGGGATATATGGGATAACCAGGGATATATGGGATAACCAGGGATATATGGGATTAAACCAGGGATATATGGGATAACCAGGGATATATGGGATAACCTGGGATATAGGGGATAACTAGGGATGTATGGGATAACTAGGGATATATGGGATAACCAGGGATATATGGGATAACCAGGGATATATGGGATAAACAGGGATACATGGGATAACCAGGGATATATGGGATAACTAGGGATATAGGGGATAACCAGGGATATATGGGATAACCAGGGATATATGGGATAACCAGGGATATATGGGATAACCAGGGATATATGGGATAACTAGGGATATCTGGGATAACCAGGGATGTATGGGATAACCAGGGATATCTGGGATAACCAGGGATATAGGGGATAGCCAGGCATATATGGGATAACCAGGGATATATGGGATAACCTGGGATATAGGGGATAACTAGGGATGTATGGGATAACTAGGGATATATAGGCTAACCAGGGATATACGGGATAACCAGGGATATATGGGATAACCAGGGATATATGGGATAACCAGGGATATATGGGATAACTAGGGATATAGGGGATAACCAGGGATATATGGGATAACCAGGGATATATGGGATAACCAGGGATGTATGGAATAACCAGGGATATATGGGATAACTAGGGATATCCGGGATAACCAGGGATGTATGGGATAACCAGGGATATAGGGGATAACCAGGGATATATGGGATAACCAGGGATATATGGGATAACCAGGGATATCTGGGATAACCAGGGATATAGGGGATAACTAGAGATTTATGGGATAACCAGGGATATATGGGATAACCAGGGATATATGGGATAACTAGGGATATATGGGATAACCAGGGATATAGGGGATAACCAGGGATATATGGGATAACAAGGGATATATGGGATAACCAGGGATATATGGGATAACCAGGGATATATAGGATAACCAGGGATAGATGGGATAACCAGGGATAGATGGGATTACCAGGGATACATGGGATAACCAGGGATATATGGGATAACCAGGGATATATGGGATAACCAGGGATATATGGGATAACCAGGGATATAGGGGATAACTAGGGATGTATGGGATAACTAGGGATATATGGGATAACCAGGGATATATGGGATAACCAGGGATATATGGGATAACTAGGGATATATGGGATAACCAGGGATATAGGGGATAACCAGGGATATATGGGATAACAAGGGATATATGGGATAACCAGGGATATATGGGATAACCAGGGATATATAGGATAACCAGGGATAGATGGGATAACCAGGGATAGATGGGATTACCAGGGATACATGGGATAACCAGGGATATATGGGATAACCAGGGATATATGGGATAACCAGGGATATATGGGATAACCAGGGATATATGGGATAACCAGGGATATATGGGATAACCAGGGATATCTGGGATAACCAGGGATATATTGGATAACCAGGGATGTATGGGATAACCAGGGATATATGGGATAACTAGGGATATCTGGGATAACCAGGGATGTATGGGATAACCAGGGATATATGGGATAAACAGGGATATATGGGATAACCAGGGATATATGGGATAACTAGGGATATAGGGGATAACCAGGGATATATGGGATAACCAGGGATAGATGGGATAACCAGGGATATATGGGATATATGGGATAACCAGGGATATATGGGATAACCAGGGATGTATGGGATAACCAGGGATATATGGGATAACCAGGGATATATGGGATAACTAGGGATATAGGGGATAACCAGGGATATATGGGATAACCAGGGATAGATGGGATAACCAGGGATATATGGGATATATGGGATAACCAGGGATATATGGGATAACCAGGGATGTATGGGATAACCAGGGATATATGGGATAACCAGGGATATATGGGATAACCAGGGATGTATGGGATAACCAGGGATATAGGGGATAACCAGGGATATATGGGATAACCAGGGATATATGGGATAACCAGGGATATATGGGATAACTAGGGATGTATGGGATAACTAGGGATATATAGGATAACCAGGGATATATGGGATAACCAGGGATATACGAGATAACCAGGGATATATGGGATAACCAGGGATATATGGGATAACCAGGGATATATGGGATAACCAGGGATATATGGGATATATGGGATAACCAGGGATATATGGGATAACCAGGGATGTATGGGATAACCAGGGATATATGGGATAACCAGGGATATCTGGGATAACCAAGGATGTATGGGATAACCAGGGATAGATGGGATAACCAGGGATATATGGGATAACCAGGGATATATGGGATAACCAGGGATATTTGGGATAACCAGGGATATAGGGGATAACTAGGGATATATGGGATAACCAGGGATATATGGGATAACCAGGGATATATGGGATAAACAGGGATATATGGGATAACCAGGGATATATGGGATAACTAGGGATATAGGGGATAACCAGGGATATATGGGATAACCAGGGATATATGGGATAACCAGGGATATATGGGATATATGGGATAACCAGGGATATATGGGATAACCAGGGATGTATGGGATAACCAGGGATATATGGGATAACCAGTGATATCTGGGATAACCAAGGATGTATGGGATAACCAGGGATAGATGGGATAACCAGGGATATATGGGATAACTAGGGATATCTGGGATAACCAGGTATGTATGGGATAACCAGGGATATAGGGGATAACCAGGGATGTATGGGATAACCAGGGATATATGGGATAACCAGGGATATCTGGGATAACCAGGGATATAGGGGATAACTAGGGATATATGGGATAACCAGGGATATATGGGATAACCAGGGATATATGGGATAAACAGGGATATATGGGATAACCAGGGATATATGGGATAACTAGGGATATAGGGGATAACCAGGGATATATGGGATAACCAAGGATATATGGGATAACCAGGGATATATGGGATATATGGGATAACCAGGGATATATGGGATAACCAGGGATGTATGGGATAACCAGGGATATATGGGATAACCAGGGATATCTGGGATAACCAGGGATGTATGGGATAACCAGGGATATAGGGGATAACCAGGGATATAGGGGATAACTAGGGATGTATGGGATAACTAGGGATATATGGGATAACCAGGGATATATGGGATAACCAGGGACATATGGGATAACTAGGGATGTATGGGATAACTAGGGATATATAGGATAACCAGGGATATATGGGATAACCAGGGATATACGAGATAACCAGGGATATATGGGATAACCAGGGATATATGGGATAACCAGGGATATATGGGATAACCAGGGATATAGGGGATAACTAGGGATGTATGGGATAACTAGGGATATATGGGATAACCAGGGATATATGGGATAACCAGGGACATATGGGATAACTAGGGATGTATGGGATAACTAGGGATATATAGGATAACCAGGGATATATGGGATAACCAGGGATATACGAGATAACCAGGGATATATGGGATAACCAGGGATATATGGGATAACCAGGGATATATGGGATAACCAGGGATATCTGGGATAACCAGGGATATCTGGGATAACCAGGGATATATGGGATAACTAGGGATATATGGGATAACTAGGGATATATAGGCTAACCAGGGATATACGGGATAACCAGGGATATACGGGATAACCAGGGATATATGGGATAACCAGGGATATATGGGATAATTAGGGATATAGTGGATATAGTACAGCTATGGCTATCATATTATAAATAAGGCCTTTTGATACACTTGGTGCTGCATACACCAAGTACTTACCAGAACTATTTCCGTGGTCGTGTGAAATGTTATTACATCAATGTAAAAGAAAGTTATTTTCTTGCTTTAATAGTTTTAGTTATTCAAAACAGAATGGCATATTTAGGAAAATACACTGCTCAAGTAAGATATGAAATAGCTGCTTTGGAGAAATATATACGTTGAATGTATTTCTAGCTAATTGTTTTGTTACAAAGAAATCTGGTAACTTTGTGATCATTTGGAGTGGACAGACTGGACCAAGTTTCTGGTTTAAATTTCCAATATGTTGTGAATATAATATTCTATTTCTAGTTCCCCACAGATGTACAAGCAAAACTAGTAGTGCTCCATTGTCAGGGATCAGGGTTCTAGATCTAACCAGGTAACTATGAAGGAAATGGAATGGATGCAAAGTGAATGAAAGACAAGGGAGAAATTTAGGTATTTCTTATTCAAAGCCCCATGGTACTTCCTAAGAGAACACAAAGAAACTTTATTATACACCTAATTACAGAAGAGAATGATACATAAGCTCTCTAAATATGTTTCTTTGAAAACAAAATAATTTACTAGTAGTCATAATTCCAATTTTTTTGGTTTCTCTAATCAACAGGCGAATTGCACTATTTCACTATGACGTCATGGTGTGTTTACATGAATAACAACAGACCTAATTCAGGCTAAATAGTTTTCCTCTAGCACATTTTGCTTTACGCTTGAAAGTATATTTTATTCCTTTATTATAAAATAGATTTTTACCTTATTTTTGATTGAATTAAACATGCTGTATCCCCCCTAGCAACCATGATTCTTAGCATTGAAACAATATATTTGTTTTGATGTGAAATCATAATGAAATAGGGCAATTGGTATTCAGGAATGGATCTAGTTTCTCACTCTGAGAAGGGACTAAGTTATTTAGAGTCCCATTGTCACAGAATGTTTGATGAAATTATCTAAATGTTTCTAGGGTACTAGCTGGTCCATTTGCTTCCATGTTGCTTGCTGATCTTGGAGCAGAGGTTATTAAAGTTGAAAGACCAGGTGAAATGAGTTTACGAATCCTCCTACATGTATCTAGAAATGAAACATTTTTTTTTCTTGTTGGAGTTCCTGTGACAACACATTTGTTTAGATACAGATACCCCAGTCAAGAATACAGGAGTGGGGGCACCAGTAGACACATATGCAAAGTATTTGGGGGAAGTGCAAACACCCCCTCCCCCCATACAGGCAATATTGGTTTATACACAATATTTTAATCATAGTATCTCAATTGTATAGGTATTGGAGATGACACGAGAAGATGGGGTCCTCCATTTGTTGGCTCTGAAAGTACTTATTTCCTTTCTGTCAATAGAAATAAAAAGGTACATCTGAATTCAACTTTTTTTGATGGTCATTTTGAATTATTCATTCAGTCTACAAATGTAAACATCTACTAATTTTATCATTATTCAGAGTATTGTAGTTGATTTCAAGAAACAAAGAGGAGCAGAAATAATCAAAGAGGTAAAGGCTTAGTAACCAACAAACAAATTAACAAGCTACACATCAACTAATATAAGGCAATTAGCCAACCAAAGTACAAACTTCTATCATTGTTTTTTATTGAGTTTGTAAAATGTTTTAACTAAAAACTCATTGTATGCTTAAATGTGTTTCTATGATTTCCAGTTAGCCAGTAAAAGTGATATTCTTATAGAGAATTATATCCCTGGTAAACTGGCTAAACTAGGACTTGGTTATAAAACTATCTCAAAGATCAACCCGTCTCTGATTTATTGTTCCATCACTGGTTATGGGTCAGGGGGTCCTTATGACCAGCGAGCTGCCTATGACGTCATTGTATCTGCTATTGGTGGTCTAATGAATATCACTGGTCCAGAGGTAATCACTCGATAATTTAACTTACATTGGATTATTTTATATATTTTAAGACGATTAAAGAGCGGGATTTAATAAAATTTCTCATATAGTGCATAACAGAATCTCAATGCACTTTACAAGTATAACTACAAGCATTATGATTCTTATTATTATCTGACCTTCACAATATTTATGTTCTTCCACAGGGACAGAACCAGGAATATAGAAAGAGGGGGGCTGAACAATTTTCCTGGGACAAAACTATTTATTCACTCCAAAATAAAGCCAAACATATATTAATTTTTACTTAGTAAAAGGGTAAAAATAGGGAGGCTCCAACCCTACCTAGCCCCTCTCAAGATCAACCCATTCCTGCAGTGCATTTGCTTTCATTGATGAGGATCTATTTTTTGTTGTTAGGATGGCGAGCCATGTAAGACTGGTGTTGCATTAACTGACCTTGTCACTGGTTTGTATGCCCATGGTGCTATCATGGCTGCTTTGATTCACAGACAGAAAACAGGACAAGGACAAAATATTGACTGTTCACTTTTAGCATCCCAGGTACTTTTTTATTGTTATTAAATTATTATGCTTGACTGGCCGCAAAACAATATTGATTCACATCAATGTTGGAGTATATAAAATACAGAGATTGTATAGATATATGTATTCCAGCCTTGAGTCAAGTCAGTGATGCACTCCAGCACTCCAGTAAACAAATTTTGGGAAGGATTAGTACTAGTATCTTTTGAGTGGTGGACCAAGGGGGGTTTCCATGTGTTCCACGGGACCCCCCTTTTGCACTACATAACAACATTCACATTACATTACATTTGTTACTGTAAGGGCGGTACTGCTTCCTACTCGATACTCAAACGAGTCATTAGAAAACATAAAGCCAAAATGGAACCCCCTTTTGAAAAATGCTGGATCTGCCACTGCTTTTAATACTTATACAGTACATAATTCATTATTAGTGATTATTAGGGTATTCGATTCCAAATAGTTTGGGAGTTTTTTCAATTAATAACAATTAAAATAAAACCAATTACTCCCCAAATATTAACAACCCCATTAATTTATCAAATCCGAAAATCATCTCTTAAAAATTTGAAAAACTGATAAAATCTGAAAAACAGGAAGAATAGAAGCATATATAAATAATACGTACAACTTGCCCTATGAATGCAATTGTGATTTCAGGTTGCTGTGTTAAGCCATGTTGCTACTAGTTACCTTAACACAGGGTTTATAACTGGACGCTATGGAACTGCACATCATAGTATAGTACCCTACCAAGTAAGTAAGAATACAATAATACACCAAGTGGACTGTGATATACATTTTACATGCAAGCAAGTACCCAGGATCATCAAGTTATTTGTAATTAGGTATTTATTGTGTGAGGCATATCCATAGTTTTCTCAAGATTCATGCCAGTAAGAGATTTAATTGAATTATAAAAAGCAAAAGACAAGTTTAAAAAAATGTAAATACCAACTTGTGCACATGATTAAATCATTTTATCTGAACAATTGACTTGCAATGTAATGTGGCTGTCAAAGGTTATTCAGATAGTTATTTGTGCACTGTTTTTACCATACATTTATAAAATGATCTATATATACTGACTTCTATGTCTGTTACAAGGCATTCAAGACTAGTAATGGCCATGTATTGGTTGGTGCTGGTAATGATGGACTATTTCAAAAGCTATGCAAGGTAAAGTTGGCTACCAAACTGAAAATTCAACAAGTCAGTACATCAGTACATTAATTTACTCAGAATATTTATTTTGGAAGGAGTTCAACTGGAATTTTGTGTTTTATGTGGCTCGATTTGATTTGATTTTTTTTGCCATACATAATATAACCAATAACTTCACTTGAAACCTATATATATATATTATATATATTACAACAGGATGTAGTTAAAAAGTACACACTTAGGCAGGTAGGCCTCTTGAAGCTTAGAAAAAAACTCTAGCGATTTATAATATTTGTTGGTTATTTATTTTTATTCATTTGTTATAAGACCTCGTCATCGCGGTTCAAACGGAAAACAATTTCGTCTCTGATGGAACATAAAAGCCGCGAGACCACTGTTATATGACCTAATAAATTGGTGTTTAATAGAAATCTGTAGAGAGACTCTTAGAGTTATAGTAGCTAAAGGGACCATTAGATATTTGAGTGGGGGGGGGGGGGGGGGGTGGTTGTGCAGGATATTTTCTTCCTCCCTGCACGATATTTTTTATTCGCACATCTGCCGTGCACGATATTTTTTTTGGTATTTGCCCAGCCCCCCCTCAAATATCTAATGGTCTGTCCTTTAGAGAGCAGGTTGATGTTTATGTAACACATAGCGGGTTTGAAATCCAGGTCTAGCTTTCCTTTTGAATTTGCTTGCTACCAATCTTTTATAAATTTTTTTACACGGCTTTTTCAGGTTCTAAATGTTCCAGACCTCGCAAATGAGCCTCGATTCCAGACAAACGATAAACGAGTTGAAAACCGTAAAGAACTCATCGATATACTACAAAACATGTAAGAACAATTCAACAAGCAAAATAATTACAAATAAACTGACTCCAAAACGGCACACAAAAGAATGCAAAGACCAAAAGTGAAACTGGATCATACGGAATGTCCGGCGGAGAAATAAAAAAGAAAAAGTTTACAAAGTTTTTTTCACTTTTAGGTGATGGTTGACGTGGTTTGTTTGCGCCTCGGACGGAATTTCGGAACTTATAACAAGGTCGACCGGCAGGCTTTTTAGTTGGCATTGAGATTTATTTTATAAAGCCTGTTATACCGTATACGATTTTCAAATTTGATCGTTCTTCTCATCTAGATTTCAGCAAATGACTACAAAGGAGTGTCTGCATTTACTATCAGACAGCGGCATTCCATATGGACCTATCAATGATGTCAAGCAAGTATTTGAAGATCCTCAGGTATGGATAAAAAAACAATGTTGTCTCTGATTTCAGTGACACCATCAACCACAATGCTTTGCGCGCCTCTGTTGTCTGTAAAATAGCCAAATCTACAAAATATCTTCAAAACCCAACCAATAGCCAATAAGGAAGTCTGAAATCACCTCTTTTGGTGCGAAGTTCTCTCGCGGCCATTTTCGCTGACCTCGAAAACGGGTGCTTGAAGCTAGCTCACAAGCTAAACATTGGTGCACTCGGCACTATAAAACGGGTGCTTCAAGCTAGCTCACAATCTAAACATTGGTGCACTCGGCACTATAAATTGAGCATATTGTCAAGTTGAGTCTTCGTACATTGTAATGACCACCGCATTACATAATAGTTATTATTTTTTTTAGCTTTGTTACGTCATTGAGGAAAAGGCAATCTCATACTCAGAGCCCGTGTTTTTTCCTCGCCAGCAGCGGAAGTAACGAGGACTCGGGGTACGAGATTGAGGAAAAGGCTACATGTCTTTGTATCTTGCAACGTATGATATACATAGTTTAATTTGTGATAATGTTCTTACAGGTGCAGTTCAAGCAGATGGTGCAAGAAGTCGATCATCCTTCTGCTGGACGAGTTAAAGTACCAGGTATATAGTGGGACCCCATTACATTGTTGTATATCTTTAGTAAGGCAATACCACAAGTAATTCCTTGACAACACTGTACGAACGATGTTTGTAGAGGTGAATAGCGGGGGTTTGTGGCCAGAAATTCTCATCGAACAAATGGCGATAAGCGTTAATGTTCGAGTTATGAACCTATTTGAATATTTTAAACCATGATAAAGTGCGTGTTTGTCATTCATTTGTATTTTGGAGCACAACAAAACCTAATCTCGGCATACATGATCACCGTTAGCTAGTTAGCTTGCCTTTCTTGACAAACAACATGGGTGGCGTACTTCATCAAGGGCAAAGTGAAGTCACATGAAATCCCTATTGCAATAGCAATATTAATTGTTGAAGTTACAACTAAGGTAATGCTCGTACTCAGTTTTGATACAAAGTGGTCATGTCTTTAATGGTTTAATTTTTGTTGTTGTTCAACTAAAAGTTAGTATGAACTACAAAGTGAGTTTATGGTACGACTTTTTTTGATTATTTACAAGGTCCGGCTGTAGAGTACAATGGAAAGACGTCCCTATTTCCTGTTTCATCTCCTCCATTACTTGGACAACATACCAAGGAGGTTCTGCGTGATGTCTTAGGCTATGAAGAGTGTTACATTACAACACTACGGGATTTAAAATGTGTCGGTACCTACGATGAAGATGAGAAGTAAACAGATATGAAACACATGGATTTATCGAGAAAGAGGTTGGGATGTTTTAGCCTGCTAAAGGCTGCCTTTCCTTCGGCGAACCGAATGTTTCACGTAAACTTCCTAGAAAACTTTGTAATGTGGGTAGTGGTTTGTGATGCTGGCAGTGGTTGTAAAATGACGAAATAATACAAATCGAGCACAGCAAAAAGTCCAAAGTCTGTAACGTTTACACTGAAAAAAAAAAAACAAAAACAAAAAAAAAAACAAAAAAACATAGAAAAAGAAGTGCTCCAGACCACTGTGAGAACTTCGAAACGAATTTCACGCCAAGACACAAATTAGCCAACTATCAAAGCATGCTGTGAATTGACTTCTTGTATAACACAAAGGCCACAGACCATCAAAGTAAAAAACGAATGAATTTCTAATGTTTGGCCGTGATCCCTGCGATAACTGAAAGTAAAACGACCAGAGAAGTGATGGCATGGGAGCTTGACAACAGGATACAAATGAACAATATGTATCAGGTTTTATTTAACATGCAATGCAAATGGAAAAATTTTACTTATGAGAAATAATTTAATAAAAAATTCCATACGATAAGAAACTATCCAAAAGTTTGTACCAATTCTTCCAATAAATTATTTACATACATCTATAACTCTAGCTTTTACATGCTCTAGATTCCATTTTTTTAGTACTCGTATTAAATTGTGCTTTTAGCTATCTATAATAAATGTGACAATCATGAAAATATTCAATGCGCGAGGGAATAAATGAAATCAAATAAAAGAAAGTCTATTATGTAAAGAAATTCACTTATACGATTTCATCACCTCTCGTCGTACTGTCATCGAACTTTCAATTTGACGAATAGCCTGCTAGCCGATAGCCTGTCGTCGGTAACTAGATTCACCACCTACCTCCACCTAAACTACCCCTTCACCCTAACCCTTTTGCACCTACTAAAAGGGACTCTATCGGCCTCTCCCATTCTACTCATGCATCTGGATTTGAATAAATTGACAATAGAATATAAATATCTTTCGAAATATTGGGATTGCATATTCTTTTCGTTGTCAGTTTTCGATTCACAGGAAAGCGAAAAAAGATAAAATAATTTTACTTAGAGAAATCGTCAACATGAATCTTGAGTGGCACTTCGGGTATTCGTGACCTATTTCGTCTTTCCTCTCTTCGTCTATAAGGAAAGAAAAATCAATTCATTGTGCAGCGGTCTAAAGTAGAGTATGATTTCTTGAGATGGTTTGCATTTTATACTTCTCAAACTCATTAATAATTCATAGCTTTTTTAACCAGTAGCATCTGCATATTTGAGTCACGTGCAAAGTTTGGATACCGCGATCCAACATCGTCATGCAAATTAGATCCAACGTCCTAGGATTTGGATATTTGATCCAAGCTCTAGGACCTTGGATCTTCTTTGCATATATTAAAAAAATTCACATTTATTCTATTCAACTTTTTTTTGTTTTTCTTTCGTTAATTATATCTATTTCTCTAGAATCAATTTTTTGTTATCGGTTTTTTTTATATATATGAAACATATTATTTATGACCTACCCGGGTCTCGAACCCGAAACCTCTCGCATGCGAATCCATCTATATAACCACTGAGCTAACTATGATTTATTTGACAAACTAAGCAAACAACTTACGTTATAATCAAGCAATTCATATTTAATAATGCAATTCAGTCATCATTTAGCAATTCCAATTCAGTTGCAATCAAACAATTCAGTTACAATCAAACAATTATATATGTTCTAATTAAACAATTCAGTTATAATGGTGCAATTCAGTTAGTCAAACAATTCAATAGTCATTCACTCGATACTACTTGGTATTGTAAAACACTTTAATTTTACAATTTGTAAACATGGCTCTTGAGTTTTCGGATTGCGAAAGCGAAGAGACGAATTGTTACCTGTCATTTCAAATACTATTTCGCAAGTGAATTGATAAAACACCTTCAATCTTTTATAGCTGCTTAAGCAAATTTAACTATACCCAAGAGGCTAACAAAGTATAGCAAAGTGTTTTATACTGCATTCCAGCTGGCATACCACTACAAAGGAACTCCTTTGTTCAAATCAATTTAGGTTCTAACACTGCTTTAAAGTTATGAATTTTAAATGATAGTTTGAGAAGTTAGATCAAAAACTCGTGCTTCGTGTTTCATCACGGGACCCAAACACCTCAAAGGTGCTAAAAGCACTCGGCCTACGGCCTCGTGCTTTCATCACCTTCTCGGTATTTGGATCCCGTGATGAAACACTCGCACTCGTATTTGATCTATTACATAAGAAATATACAAATGAACACGTGGGTTCGAGTACCGCCAAGTGCATATGATATTCTTATCTTAATCTTTCCTTCATATTTATTCTATACCTGCGAATTTTCTCTTCTTGAATGCGCTGCAGATTTTCCCTGGCCTTTTCATCTTCTGCAGTACTAAAACCATCATCGCTCTTGTCAGATGTGTTCTATAAAAAAAACAGTAAACATGTTTACCAAAGGTTTTTAAAGTTAGCTGCACGAGCGAAACGTGCGACTACTATATACCAGGGACCTCATAATAGTATTATGTGAAAATCATAGAGTGCAAGCACTAAAAGTGTGCAACAGTTGTCACTATTTAGTAGTAAATATCACTAATTAAACACGGAAAACAATAGAATTAGCATAAAATAGCGCTATTTAGTGGTATTTATGTTGCACACTTTTAGTGCGTGCACTATAGTACTATCAAGATTAGTATTTGTACAAACGTTTCAAAACATTGCCTGTTTAGTGGTATTTTACAGCCAAATTCGTTGTATCGCGACCCGCCGTTTGAAAACTTTGTTATGATTTGGTCTTTTCTGAACCGTCAATCAATTTCAGAGGCGGAGTTTATTTCAAGTTGACCAATGACAGAACGTGTTAGGTCAAGCTCCGCCCTATGAACTTGATTGACGGTTCAGAAAATACCAAAATTATAAAGCAAAGTTTTGAAAAGCTGGTCGCGATACAACGAATTTGGCTGTAAACGTGTCAGATTCTCGGAGGATTTTTATGGTATTTTTTTTATTACAATAAGTAGAAAGGAACGAAAAATTAAAGTTCACGCCTCGGCTTTTTTTAGGGTAATTCTTTCGAATTTGTTCCCATGCAGGGAAAAACATCTGTCCTCCTTCTTTAAATGTCCTGTCACGGTTTCAGGCGGATTCGAGAGTTTTATCATTGGTACCTTAATTCCTATAATGTCACCATCTTGAAGGTAATATGGAGAATGACGAAGATTTGACTTCTTGTTCTTGGGAGATTGTTCCTGCTTAACATAAGAAAACATCAATTTGGGCAATAGAAATCAACAGCTAAAAATGTGATGTGATGTTATGATGTGATGCGATGCCGGATGTGATTTGATGTTATGATGTGATGATGCGATGTGATGTTGTGATGTGATTGAGTTTTTTGCGAGCTTCAATAAATTCTCTTGTATAGTGCGATTTTGTATAATGAAGCTAAGGCATCTTACGGTTATATACAACATATTTATAGAGTCGAGTTCTTATGAGAGGAAAACTGTGCTGCATTTTATAGTTATTTTTAAGAAATCATCGTAGCGGTATCGTAACCGCTTCCCAGTCATGAGAAAATAACGTTAGATAGATTATCAGTAATTATTACCAATTACCTGGGAAATTACAAGCCATTCATATTTGTGTCGAAAGTACTTTGCTATAGCAAGTCGCTCCAGAGGAATGCTGAAATTTTCACTGATAGATTGGTGTAGCGATGTTGACGATGCTCCATTGGGGGCTTCATAAATGAACTATCAAAACATATAAAATACATAACTGTCGGAACCTTAGTTTATAGTTGCTTTTTTTGCCAAAGCTATATTACACTAGTTCAGGAAAAGGATTGGCAATCAAATCATTAGCTCTAACAAAGTTACAATGGCTGCGATATGTCCCAGCCCCTCATGGGTGTCTGTCACCGGGGGTACAACATAATCTGACGTACGAGAGAAATGTTTGATAATTCACATTTACATGAAGATATAAATCATAAATCTTATCATGTACCTGCACTGGTGGTTCGTAGCACCGTTGACCAAACACTCTCTTTTGTACGTTAAGCAAAATGGCAGACTGACTGAGGAGAATGGAAATTATAACAATAAAGACATGTTGCTTCCTCTACACTCTATATTTACAAAACACAGCACTTGACTCGCGTTTTTACTTTTATTGATGTAAAGGCTGATTTACACGGTACGATTTGTCGCATGCGATTTGTAGTATACGGCTAATCGTGAGGTTCAAAACGTTCTAAAACTAGTCGTAGGACATTCTAAAACACGTTTTAGAGCGCGTGCGACTAGTTTTAGAAGTTAAGCCCGCCGCACACGGTGAGCAATTTGCCTCGCGAGCCATTTCCTCACTGGCTCGCGAGACAAAAAACTCACCGTGTGCGGATAAAATTCGTCATTTTTCACCGCTCGCGAGGTGCTGAGTCAATTTTCTAGCGTGTTTGAAATCGTCAAGACGTCTCGCGAGCGGTGAAAAATGACGAATTTTATCCGCACACGGTGAGTTTTTTGTCTCGCGAGCCAATGAGGAAATGGCTCGCGAGGCAAATTGCTCACCGTGTGCGGCGGGATTTACGACTAGTCGTATACTACAAATCGCACCGTGTAAATCGGGCTTAAGAAAACCGGACACAATTCCTCGTGGCATGTAAGAGACGACATATTGAACAAACACATCAATCAGCCGGGCATACTAGCGATAGGCAAGTGCTCATTTTTAACATCATAAAACCATGGATAAAACATTTCGAAGAAGAAGACGAAGAAGAACAAGAGCAAAAGGCGTTGAATGCGCGCGTGAAAAACGCAAACAGCAAGAGAGAATGAACTTTCAACATGCGCGAGCAACTGTTTGTCATGGTAAAATCTTTTTGGAATAAATGGAACGAGAAATGGAATGATTAGAATATGACATGTGACGTCATACAGCTTCACACGAGTTCTGGAATGCATTCTATTAAGTGCTCTCGCGCGCAACTACAACCGTCAACCCAACCGTCACATCTTCTCTACGCGACTTGTCAGTTACAGAGAATTGCGCGCAGTGCTCACGCTCGTTCATGCGTCTTTTGAAAAGTGCTGCTCATGCGCGTTCATTGCGTTCATGCGAATTTCGATCCATTTCTACTTATGTTTTTCCGACTGGCTCGGGTGCGCATAACAAATTTACTTTAATTATGAAAAGGTATCTAAAAACATCTGCATTTTCAAATCAATATTTTGAATTCCAACTAACAGTAGAGT
Organism: Diadumene lineata; assembly: GCA_918843875.1. NCBI lineage: Eukaryota > Metazoa > Cnidaria > Anthozoa > Actiniaria > Diadumenidae > Diadumene > Diadumene lineata. The sequence goes on from OU974069.1 coordinate 40,620,955, forward strand.
TTCAATTGGGACTTTTGTTGACTTCCACGTGATCTCTTTTGAACACCTCATCTACTTGTTTCCTATGGTTGCATGACATACGCAAAGTAATTTTTCAATCAGCAAGTTTTTTTTATTTTTCGAAAACTGAAAGAAAGAATTGGTGTGGCAGAACCTCTACGTTGTATTCAGTTGGAAGATTATACATATTGGTCTAGTATTTTATAAATGATTTGGAGTCCAAAAAATTAGGCTATCAAACAGAACTTGTTTTTTTGTGGGAAAAAAAACACACACAAAAAAACAAACAAACAAACAAAAAAAAAACCAACAACAAAAAAAAAAAGAAAAAAAAAGAAACCTAGAGAAACCTAGAAGCAAACAAAAACTCTGTACAAACCGATACCTGAGGTCTTCCTCGATGTCTAGAATTTGAACAACCAGTTTGCGTGAAGAATTTATCTTTGACAACCTGAAAATAAAGATGAGAAAACAAATAAAACAAACAAGTGAACAAATTTATTGTAAAGAGAATTGTTAAGTTACCTTAGTGTTTTATTATGGTAACGAAGAACTCTCCCGGGACAGCCATCTTTGTTTTCTTGGATTCTCAGACACTCTATAGATTTTACTTGATGCTGCTTTTTCTTTGATAACAAAAGAAAGGAAAAGAATAGAAAGGACAGAAAACAAATATTAACCTGTGGTCCATTTGATGGCAACGATTAACAGCACTTCCAACTTATGAAACTGAATGTATGGTTGTTTGTTCGGATAGAAATACAGATTCTACGTTTTTGTCTTTCTGAGAGCCGACGGCGTGCTCTTTACCCCTCTATCCACTAACACTCTTTCTCATTAAAGCGACTAGTCAGGACGTGATGTGGTGCGAAGAAACCTTATTAACAGAGTTCGAATATTTAAGAAAAAACGAAATGAAAATTGAAAATATTTATGAAAAGGGCAACTTACTTGTAGTAAGATATCAACGATCTTCTTCTTAAGATCAAGCAAACTGGAGTCCATAGAAATCTCGATGTCATCTAGCGCTTCAAACTAAAAAAAAACATAAAATAATAGATCAAGCAATATAGCAGCTATAGAAATCCCGATGTCATCTAGTAACTTAAAATAAACAGTAACTAACTTGATTAGCTTTGCTATTTTAGACGGCAAGTGGTTCCTCTAATGTTTTGTATATTCTTTCAACATTGTCAGAGGGCACAAATTTCTTTGAATAGCCCTATTTACTACTAAATAGTTACAACTGTTTATGACATTTAAGGCCGGCACACACTAGGCGACAAGTCGCTGCGGACTTGTCCCCGTGACATGTCGCCTCAGTGTGCACTGGTTCAGCAATCCCAACCGGTTGGATTTCATGCGGCAAGTCGCGGCAACAAAATTCTGTCGCGGCGACAACAATTTTCGCAGAAAAATGTTAGTACACACGGGAGGAAATTGTCGCTGCGACATGTCGCGGGGACAAGTCGCTGCGACTTGTCGCCTAGTGTGTGCCGGCCTTTAAGGTGGGTACACACTAGGCGACAAGTCGCAGCGACTTGTCCCCGCGACATGTTGCTTCAGTGTGCACTGGTTAAACAATCCAACCGGTTAGATTTCATGCGGCAAGTCGGAGCGACAAAATTCTGTCACGGCAACAACAATTTCGCGGAAAATGTCGCGGGGAGAAGTCGCTGCGACTTGTCGCCTAGTGTGTACCGACCTTTAGTGTTTGCACTCTAACACATGGAGTATTAAGGCCGGCACACACTAGGCGACAATTCGCAGCGACTTGTCCCCGCGACATGTCGCAGCGACAATTTCCTCCCGTGTGTACTAACATTTTTGGCGAAAATTGTTGTCGCCGCGACAGAATTTTGTTGCTGCGACTTGCCACATGAAATCCAACCGGTTGGGATTGCTGAACCAGTGCACACTGAGGCGACATGTCGCGGGGACAAGTCGCTGCGACTTGTCGCCTAGTGTGTGCCGGCCTTTAGAGTAGCAAGTTTCGAACTGCATGGCATTGAACTTGTTACCTCTTCCGCGTATCTTCCATGTGTTGGGTGATGTGACACGCCCAATAACTCTGTATAACAAATCACACACGGTACAATAAATTAAAGGCCCTGACAAAAATGGGATTCTAATATACTCGTTGACTTGTAAGTACATTAAAATACCTTGTAGTCCCGATGTTATCCAAGATATGACACTTGTTTTTTGCCCTTCACCATCTTGGACGTGTTCATTACTTCGCTTCATCAGTAACAACGATAGTCGTACAAACCCCTAAAATAAAGTGAATGTAATTGGTGAACATTGAGGAAATGGATCAGGGATCAACTTATCATACTTTTTGATCGGGAGTCAAAGAGTTGACCATAATTTGGGATGAGAAGCGAAAAAAACAATGTCAAGTACAACCCTGACATATCGTGATGCGTTGTGTCGTGGTGTTACGTGATGTTTCGTGATGTGTCGTGGTGTTTCGTGGCGTGTCCATATGTTTCGTGATGTGTCGTGGTGTTTTGTGACGTATCGTGGTGTTTCGTGATGTGTCGAAGTGTTTCGTGATGTTTCGTGATGTGTACTGTGTAGTGGTGTTTTCTTCGAGTGAGTATATTGCACCTTTGGTGGCAGGCTTCCTTCTTTTATAACCAACAAGTCGCCATGCTTAACCGCTGCGTCCTCAAGTGAGTCGTCTTCGTTCTCAATGGCTGCAGCTTCTTCACCATACCAGTTGGTCTTACAAAGATGCCATTTGGAACCTAATTAATAACAGACTATAGTTTATTGGGCAATGGTAGTGGTTCTTTACGAATGTAAGCAGTATCTTTAGTACAATCTAACACAACGAGCAGTCCATTATTTCCCTCCAGAGTCTGTGCCATGGTGACCCCTCCCCCTTCTCTCCCAAGTCCCGCTAATCCACGTTATGTAGAAGCTTGATTTCTCGTCCTTCGATTGAAATTGATGGACTATTCGCAGCAACTCGAAAACACCGTACATGTCAAGTATGATTGCCTCAAAGTTGACTTGTATGCGGTCACAGTAAATTGATACATTTATGCGAGTTAATACCACACATATACATGTAAAGCTGTAGAAACAACAAACGGATCAGTACAGTGAATCTGTGTGAAATGTAGTCGACATTACGCGAAATGAAATTTCTCCACACCACATACATTACTACACAAAGTGTAGTAATGTAGGCTATGATCTGAAATAGGTACCTTCAAGGCCAACTTGTTGCACCATTAGAGACAGACACTAAATACAAAACAAACAAAATATTTTATCCATCATATTCAGGAATAATTCTTAGCCGTAGAACAACACAAAGAACTACTGATTTGCCTTAAAATAACACCTTGTTAATGTACAACTCATTACTGTTTTCTCTTTGTTATTGGTGTACTTACCTGTGCAATAGTTGTTGAGTTTTCTAAAATCATTTCTTCTTCTCGTCTCGTATGACCAGTTACCGCACAATAAAAGCGAATAGCAATCTAAATACCATTACAAACAAATGCATCAATTAATGGCCAGGAACAGTGACACTATCAAAACTGTTACTTCAAACAGCTGGGGAATGGCAACAAAATACGGACGAAATATGTATTTTTCCAAGAGACGAAGTTTATTTAGTGACTTACTTGGTGTTCCTCAAGTGGTTGTCCTTGTTCCATGATGACTGTATGACCATCGTCTAATAAGGCTTCTTCTACAGTCCGATGTTCGTGTACTACAACATATAGAGCATCCAATGTTTACCACGTATTATCTATAACCGTTTTAAATACCTATCTTTGGAACATTGCTTGGCGATATTAACATCTGAGTATTTTTGTCAAAATGATTTCCATGGATTTGTTGAAATTTTAATATCAAGTAAGATGACAAAGGCTCGTGGCTCTTTTTTTCTTGATTGATTGTAGTTTGACTGCCTTGTCAATTCTGGTAACATTTCCACTGCTATCTTTTACAGCGTGTTGCTCAGAAGTATGACCAGTCTACTTTAAGGCCAATCAGGACGTTTACATTACAAGTGAAATGTAAAGGAAATAAGCCATGGGTTTGGCTCATTAAAAATGTAAATTGCAACTTATCTACTGCACATGCTAAATTTATTGTTTATCAATTAACAGCTCAATTGCTGATTGACTGCACTAGCAATCAAACTTACATGGAGGGCCTAGCCCGTTGGCAGCGTCATCAACTCGTAGAATACAGCTTTCATCTGCATAGAAAATAACAAGGGACATCTAAGAAACTGACTTGTGATGTTCCTTTATAGAACATTGCTTTAAACTGTACGATATCTAGTGACTGGAGAGTACTGGCTAGAACTGATCGTAAGCCAGCGTAACAATTTTAGGACATTGCTTTAAACTGTACGATATCTAGTGACTGGTGAGTACTGGCTAGAACTGATCGTAAGCCAGCGTAACAATTTTAGAATATTGCTTTAAACTGTACGATATCTAGTGACTGGTGAGTACTTGCTAGAACTGATCGTAAGCCAGCGTAACAATTTTAGAACATTGCTTTAAACTGTACGATATCTAGTGATTGGTGAGTACTGGCTAGAACTGATCATAAGCCAGCGTAACAATTTTAGAACATTGCTTTAAACTGTATGATGTCTAGTGATTGGTGAGTACTTGTTAGAACTGATCGTAAGCCAGCGTAACAATTTTAGAACATTGCTTTAAACTGTATGATGTCTAGTGATTGGTGAGTACTGGCTAGAACTAATCGTAAGCCAGCGTAACAATTTTAGAACATTGCTTTACACTGTACGATGTCTAGTGATTGGTGAGTACTTGCTAGAACTGATCGTAAGCCAGCGTAACAATTTTAGAACATTGCTTTAAACTGTACGATGTCTAGTGATTGGTGAGTACTTGTTAGAACTGATCGTAAGCGAGCGTAACAATTTTAGAACATTGCTTTAAACTGTACGATGTCTAGTGATTGGTGAGTACTTGTTAGAACTGATCGTAAGCGAGCGTAACAATTTTAGAACATTGCTTTAAACTGTACGATGTCTAGTGATTGGTGAGTACTTGCTAGAACTGATCGTAAGCCAGCGTAACAATTTTAGAACATTGCTTTAAACTGTACGATGTCTAGTGATTGGTGAGTACTTGTTAGAACTGATCGTAAGCGAGCGTAACAATTTTAGAACATTGCTTTAAACTGTACGATGTCTAGTGATTGGTGAGTACTTGTTAGAACTGATCGTAAGCGAGCGTAACAATTTTAGAACATTGCTTTAAACTGTACGATGTCTAGTGATTGGTGAGTACTGGCTAGAACTGATCGTAAGCCAGCGTAACCATTTTTTTGATACAAGTAACTGTTTAAACTCAAGTTACACATAAGGCCGAAATTTTGTTTCCTTTGATAACCGACAGTATCCTAATGCATTCTTCAAACACTTACTGTGACGTCATTTCGCATCAGGTCCATGAGGCCTCGGACGTCGTATAAATTTCGCAAACATTTATTTCTACAAATTGTAGGTTTACCTGGATTGATTTTAAATTCTGTAGAAGACATCAATTGGTTTTTAAGTTCGCGAATTGTCTATAATGAAACATAAAAAAAACACAAACATAAAACAAAACAGGACTAGTTATTACGCAAGGGCAAATTCAACTGAGGAGGACCTTTAAAAAAAGACCCAAAATGCCCTTTGAAGACTTGCACCCGCCACAAAAGGGTTTTGCCCGATAATAACGACCAATTCAACGCGTTAGTACCTTGTGCCTGTCCACAAAGAACTTAGCCAGAGTCCTCGAAGGACGCTCTTCTAATGCTGATGAGTTCACATCATACCCACTGGTGTGATGCTAAAAGAGACAGAGAAAAAACATTTAAAGCCGATTTTCACCAGTGCAGTAAGCGGAGACACAAGCGGTAATAGAAGCAGAACGTTTTCTTGTGCTTGCGCCGTCTTTCTTTTCCCCTTCCGTCACCGCTCGCTAAGTCTTTACGCATCCGTCTCCTCCACCGCTTATATCAGTTAGTGTAAATCGGCCTAAAGCATTGTGAATATCACAATATTTAGATTGATTATATGAGTTACGAAAAGAGAGACCACAAAAACAACAACAACAACAAGACAACAACCAAACACAAAAAAGACAACAACAGCTAAAACAAAACAACAATAAAACAACCAAAAATAACCTGATGTGCAAATAAGAGGACGAGCCAGTACTGAAGCAAGCAACTCGTGAATGCCGGGGGGACTCCCACGTATCGGAGGGCGGGGAAGCTCGTCGTACCTCAACATCGCAGACCTGGTACCTTTTAGGGTTTCATAGAATTTTTCATACTGTCAGAATTAAAGTTGGTACCTTTTAGGTCTCAATTTTACGACCATGATATCCAATTGTTCGTATTTGGGTTGGTATCTTTTAGGGGTAAAAATCGTGTATTGCCACGCCCTTGTGTATATAATTTTAGGGGTCATTTTCAAAAATTCCGACGAACATCCCCGGTCTATTCCGATAGAAGCTCCCTCCCCTCCCCCCTTCCCGCGGTCGTGAATTGACAAGGAGGAACAACAAGCTGTTAAAAAATACAAAACAAAATAACAAATATACATATGAAAGCAAATACACAAACGGAAGTAAGAAGCAAAGCTGTATTAAACAGAGCACATGCACGAACGACCTACATCAATGTGATTGTCAACAAACAAACTGATCTGGTTGTCGCATTTCTGTGCTTCTGACTTGGCCAAACATAGAGGATGACAATTTGTATTTCTGATAAAAAAAACAACAAAGAGAACATATATGTATGTATGTTTTGATCTAAATGACATAAAAATGATAAGAAATAATCAAATGAAACAAGGTAATGTTTTTCAAAAACCCGCGAAACAAAGCGTAATAATTAACTAAACTTTAAAAAAATTATGAAATTTATGAAATGAGGTTGAGTGTTTTATCAGCTGTTATAGATTTCGTCCCGGGAATTGATTTGCTTTGAAAATATCAGTTATTAATGAGTTTTAGAAAGCGCAAAACACACAAAAAACCAGCAATTTAGTGAAATTACTCATAATAGAGTGTAGCACTAAATAAAGTATTTCACGGTTTTTGGAAAGACGTATGTTGAAGACAAAATAAATAGATAGATTGTTCACGAACTCAGAAATCAAACAGTATCTCCTGTTATCTCTCTTGTTTTTATCACAAATCCCTTACTTGTGCTTGACTTTTTTGTCAACAATAAGCCTCTGTCCGTCGATAAACTCCAGTGATTTCAAAGACTGTTCATCCTGTAAAAAAGGAAAGCAATTTTACCAAGTAAGATGGGCACTGTTTATCAGGAAAATAGTACCATACCATTGACGGATGTAGTTCTTCGATTTTCGTTTTCGAATCTGTAAATGAAAGAGATTGTGTTAGAAATCAATTGAAAAAAAAGGTTTTTAGATATATTTTACAACTTATAAAAACCTGAGAAACAAACAAACAAACAAACAAACAAACAAACAAACAAACAAACAAACAAACAAACAAACAAAAACAAACAAAAACAAACAAACAAACAAACAAACAAACAAACAAACAAACAAACAAACAAACAAACAAACAAACAAACAAACAAACAAACAAACAAACAAACAAACAAACAAACAAACAAACAAACAAACAAACAAACAAACAAACAAACAAACAAACAAACAAACAAACAAACAAACAAACAAACAAACAAACAAACAAACAAACAAACAAACAAACAAACAAACAAACAAACAAACAAACAAACAAACAAACAAACAAACAAACAAACAAACAAACAAACAAACAAACAAACAAACAAACAAACAAACAAACAAACAAGTAAATAAAATGATGGAAGACTCAGAACCATACGTTTACATACGTTTTACTTACGTTTTGATATTTTCATGATGGTAAGTATTAGTTTGGCTGGTTTTATTCCTGATATTTTGCTGATAGCAACTTTCAGTTCGTGTAAAGTGGAGTCTTTCGGGAATGGTTTTTGTACGTGTATTGAGTGTCCATCCTTAACTGGGAATGTTATGGACAGTAAGACCGGCTCACTATCTACACCAGTACGGAGGTAGTGACCGTCAACCTAGACAACAAAAAACTGAATAAAACATTTATCGCGTACTTGTAAACTCGACAACAATTTTACCGCTGTGGGACCCTGTGGGCGTGGTTAGTCCTTTTGGTGCAGTATGTAAGAACAGTTGTAATAGTAACATTCATCTATATAGATTTTGGGGATCAGCCGAGGTTGAGATGACGATGACTCTCAATACAAACACTCCCTACAAACCCTGAGAACGGCTGACAGAGATTCAATTTGTTTTCTAAAAAACGGCAAAAAAAAATCGTCTACTCGCACAGTGTCTATCATCCCAACCACGGCTGACGCCAAAATCATGAATATTGCTACAGTATACAGTACACCACGATAGATACCTGTTTGCCACACCATATAAACAGCTCAGTACCATCGTGGACTCCCCACTCGACCAGTGAACGAGACTTGCACGCTGAAAACAAATGGTTATTGTTAGCCTGCGGTACATCCAGTTTTTTCTCTCGTTAATAACAATATCCCGATGCAATGCAGGCTAGGTTATTGTGTACCCAGGCAATGTTTTTATACCCTATAGAAACGTCCATGGAAAAAGACGGTATACACTTTCGCCAGCACATTCCATCACCACCCCTTTTTACGACTACAAGTTACAATTAAAAGCTAATAAAAGTCAGTTTGCCGGAGTCACTTCATGATTTTTATTGATAATGTAATTAATAAGCCTTAAAGGACTGCAAAAAGCAGCTTACAAAAGAAACAAAACAAATCAAACAAAAACAACAAAAAAGGAAACACATACACACAAAAACAAACAAACGATGAAAGAAATTTTTCACAACTGAATGTGGGGTAATTTGGCATCGAACTCGGGTGCCCATGCAATGAAGGACGGGTATTCACCGACTACACGAGCTATGCTTACCTGTGATATCATCATATAGATGAATCCCTGCTGAAAGTTGTTTTGCTGTGTGAACTGTTAGATCATGGATTACTTCTTCACTTAGTAGACAACGCTGAAAACAACACAAAAATTGTAAATATGTATAGTTATTTTTTTTCTCCGTGTCATTCACTTCTTTCGCAACTTCATAATTTCTTCTGTTTGTGGGGGTAGAATTTGCGATAAAAAATAAATAAAATCAATTATTATTCAAATACAAATGATTTCAATGACAATTAAAAAAACATCTCAAGGTATTACAGGGATGAGTAGAGAATTTTTGAAGTTGTCCTACTTTAAACAATGAGATAAAAGATATACTAGATTGGACTGCGTCGGTGTTTCTAGAGAAACAGTTGTAAAATATATAGGTAAAGATACTGACGTTTCGGACGTAAGTAATATTACTCCGACGAAGGACTAACGTCTCAAACTTCATCATCACTATACAGTGTCTAACTTACCTATATAATTTACAACTACTCTAAACAATGTCTATTTTGTGTACTTTAGCACATAATGGAAAAAAGAAGTACATCTTGTATTCATTACTCAGTTGCACAATGCAAACTCGGTTGCTGCTGATAATAGGGGAAATGGTGAGTAAGAAAAAGTACCGTACCGTAGTTTATAAGAAATCATTTCGCCGAATTCATAAGAAAACGACGCCAGTTGTTTGTACAAATGTTCTGTTGTTGACGCGATAAGTACAACCAACATATATAGACTCTGTGGTGCACTACTTTTTGTCTGTGGGAGTGCTATTTCTTACCTCATCAACAATATGAAGAAAGTCGCTCACGTTTTTCCGCCTATCCAAAGTAACCACGCAAGGACCAATGGACATTTGCTAAAAATAGATTAGTACAACACTGTCAAGACGTCTTGATAACAAAGAAACAAAAAACAAAATAAATATCATGAGCAAAATATAAAATATCACAAACAAGAAGAGACAAACAAACAAACAAACAAAAAACACATTCGAACAGCCAAGCAAACACACCGACAAAAATTAAATGCACACAAACAAACAAACCCGTCTCAAACCAGCTTCATACACAAAAACAATAACAACATATTCGATTTTATTTTTTTACGGATTTTACTTTTGCTTTTAAATTAATTGGCAAACCAAGGGCAAGTTAATGTCAATTGTCTGCTAGAATTCAGGGCATTTGTTAGTTGAAAGTAAACCCCTCTGAGTAAGCCCCGTCCAGAACCTCATCAAATGTCACGCAACTGACGAGTTGTCGAGTTGTGTGACATCATAAGCTAAGGTTGAACCCTCTGACATCATTTCCGAAACTCGAAACAGCTGTAAAAAGCCGTGCTAAAAGTCAAGGTAAAAGTATTGACAGAAGTTCATCTCGTTAAAATCCTACCTAGCCTGTTTCAAAATGAAACTATCAAATATCACCGAAATAAAAGGACTGCAATTAGACACAACAAATTTTACCGGAAGTATCAATAACGATATTTCAATTAAAATGAAATTCATTTGATTAAAGAGTAAAAGGGCACTATCGTGCGAGGTTAGTTTAGCTGTTTTCCACGTGACTGTTCACGTGTACAGTGCGTGTAAAACGTTAGGGAGCTAACATGTCAAAACATGAACACATTCCTCGATTAGGGTTTCTATTGGAGACATCGCACTGGTTACTGCTAACTGTCAACCATGGAGGCACCGTTGTACAGAAAGATTTCTAATGCTGTAATGCATAAGCTGTCTCGAGCTCTATCATTCACAAGCCAAGGTGAAATATCATCGTTAAGCGATACTATATTACTAAAGATACTTCTCTATCTACCAACTGAGGATCTTCTATCTGCGTGTAAAGTTTGCAAGAAATGGAATCAACTCTGTAGCCATCCTATGCTGTGGAGATGCGTTGATTTGAGGTGCTTCTCAAAACCACTCCATGACAAGAGTAAGCTGGAACATGTAGCGGATTATTACTTAGCTCACAAGGTTGTCACTCTGGATATGAGCGCTTTTACTGTCCCACAAAGTGTTCTCAACTTGTTAGCAACGACTTGCCCTGATCTGAGAAAACTGGTACTCAAGTCGGTTACTCTTACAAAGGAGCAAGGTGATCAGGTTCAGTTCCCGACCAAGCTGTCTTATTTAGACATCCGTTACTCTCACGGCCCGATAGAAGTATATAAAGAAATGTCTCAGCATCTTAATAATATCAACTGGTTGGGTATATGTGATGGATTGATTCTTGCCATATCGAATGAACAAACAAAACCTAATGCATTTTTAAATTTGGAGAATTTAGAAAAACTTGACGTGTCGCACTGTAAATTAATGAGAGATTCTTTCCTATTTAAGTTTAGCTCATGTCAAAAGCTGAGATTATTAAGTCTGAGAAAATGTGCCCTGATCACTGGCGAGTCATTGCCAATCATGATAGCGAGGCTAAAGGGTCTGGAGACTTTGATACTTGATGAAACAAGTGTACAAGATGAGTATCTTGAACTTGTGGATTGGAAAAACACTAATATTAAATATCTGGAATTGGGTTGGTGTCCATTGATTACTACTTCAGGACTCCAGTCCTACTTGCCTAAGGTCGCCCAGATGCCACAACTAGAATATCTGGGTTTATGTAACATAGGCCAAGGTAAGGCATTGACTGATGCAAACCTTGAACAACTTGCCCTCCAACTTCAACAAGATACTTGCCCTAAGCTTCACTCGCTCAACATCAGCTTCTCAAATAACATCACAGACGATGGACTGGAGAAGTTTGAAAACATGTTCTATATAGAAACGGTGGATGTTTCCAAATGCGCTCAACTTACTGAAGACGACGACGAAGGAATAACCTTTCAAGCAATAACAGAAGACAGCACGGACGTGTTTGAAAACGGAGTGAACAGCAATACGAAAGCCAGAGAAGATGTGGACGCAAAAACTAGACGAAACAGCAGTCGAACGTCGTTGTCATCGATGGGTGAAGTATTCCGTAGAAGGAGCACAAGTGGAACTTCTCTATCCTCCATGAATGATATGTATCGCCCCAGAAATGGTAGTCGTGTCTCACTGTCTTCAATGGGAGAAGACGCACCGAGGATCAGGAGAAGAAGTAGTAGAGGGTCGTTTTCGACGATACAGTTCGCAATGTCCAACTATACTTTAGAGACTCCTTTGTAAATCTGATGACAGGACTAGAATAATTTTACTAGTAAAGGCTTTGCTAAATAAGTGATGGCTACAGAACGGTCATATTAACCATTCGCCTTCTTCTCTATCGGTTTCCTACACAACAGGAAGCCCGTGACAATAACGTGACGATAATTACTTTATATGACAGCAGCAACTAGTTTGGTTCCAAGTAAGAGATAATCATAGAAAAATAACACATTTTGTAATTAACACTATTTTATATGTACTGTTTAAAATGTAATATATATTATAATTAATATTTTGTCAGATCAGTAATTTTTATCCTGAAAAAAAAAAAAAAATGGAAAATGGATAAGAATGTAAAAATATCTAAATTTCGATGAAAAAATAACAGAATAAAATTAATAATATGTGAGAAGAGATGGAGAAGAGATGTTCAAGTATGCCAAAAACGCTATCCGGTTTTGAGTTTGTGTTCAACCACACCACAAAGGTCACAAATACATCAACACACTATTAGCACTTCTTCAGTCCTTTATTGATCAAAGTCCATTGAAAGAAAGCACTAGTTCAATTAGTCACGAGTATCCGCTACTCGTGACGAATGAGAGGCAAACTATAGTAACATCAAAATAACAAGTGACCTTGGTATAAGATGACTGACAAAGGAACTAAAGAATAAACAAAGAAACAGACAAGCAAGAAAGTGTGTGAGCAAACGAAAAAAAATCATTTGAAATTGTTTTTGTTCCAAAACGTCTGACTCGATATGTTGTATAGTGTTGTGCAGATCGGCTTCATTGACACATATCAGTGTGTCTGTCTGTCTGTGCGTCTGCCTATCTGTATGTCTGTCTGCTCGTCTATGTCTGCCTCTGCCTGTGTTTGGTAGTAAGTCAATTTGTCTGTCTGTCGTATGAATCGATTGTTTTTCTTCCAGTCTTTTGGTCTGATGCGTGCAACCTATAGTGGATTATTGATTTTATTCTTGGAAATTTCTAATTTGAATATTCGATTTGTGATTGGATTAATCAGACGGTCGCATTTCATCCCATCGGATCACATGATATATCACCTGATTTTACGTCCCATCACATCCTATCTTTAGGCATCGTATTATAATTGTTTACCTCTTTAGGCACGATGACGCCATCTGTAACGGTGTAGTCACAGCAGAAGTGCAGCATTACAGTTATACGATTCAGTTCTACATCATACTCTTCCCTAAACACACATGACATTTTTGAGCAAAAAAAAAAAAAACACCAGTTAACATCCCTCACTGTTTTCAAATAAGGCAGGTTAAGTGGGCTAGTTTTCAATATGCTAACAATCTATTATCTTTCTAAGAACTAAAGTCAACTTAACCTCTGTTTCTCCAGTTCAAGGTTCTCTGCAATGATCTCAGCGAGCAGATGATCTGGCAAAGCCGTCTCTAGGTGACCTGTAAGCACAAAATATGAAATATCGAACTTTAACCGGACAACTGCCCGGTTGGCTCAGTTGGTTGAGCGCTGGTCTATTGTGCGGGAGGCAAGAGAGTATGAGCTTATCCCCCGTATTGGGCTTTATACTCATCAGGGGATCTTTTCATTCTATTTTTAAACTGAAGTTATTTCGGGAACGGAACGTGATTGGCCAGATTGCGGTCACATAGTCAAAACATCTCAAGACAAAGTTTCTAAAAATAGCAAGACGAGTAGAGCCCCTGATGAGGTCCGAGTTCGACCCCCGTGATGGAACAAACATTCAGGGTCTTAAAATAATCGAGGAGAAATTGCTGCCTTTGTGATTACATGCGTCTTCAAATGATTGAATTTCATGTCTTCTCGGATAAGGGAAATAGAAATAAAACAAAGAACCATGTTTTTGAAAGGGTCGATAAACCGATGGTGCGTGACACCATCGCTCCAGAGAACTCCAGAATTCTCTGATAAATTACCGGTAAAATCTCACCGTTTGTGAAAATGGTTGTCACAGGAAGCACAGTCGATATGTAAGAGGTCTTTTATATCAGTAGTTTCACGTGACGGCCCGTCCTCTCTATATTTACAACATTCAATATCTCCCTTGAAATGTAACAACATCAGACAAAACTCTTTTCGTGTTTGTCAGATGTTTTTTACAATCCTCTGAAAGAGTTTCAGCTGAAACACTGATATAGAAGACCACTGACATAGAGCCTGAACGACCTGCAGCGATAACTTACTTTGATCATTTTTAGATGATTTTAGTTCGTTTCTTCTGTAAAACAACATATAGGCACTTTCCTTGCCTGCAAACTGCTTCTTGATGTCTTGTTCGTTGATACATGTGATTGTGGCATCATTAAAATCAAACCAACAACCAGATAAGCTTCAAGTCAGAAACAAAATAAATAAATACAACTTGTAGATACTCGGAGGTAGAAATGTCCTCTCCAAAGAAAGTGTATGGAACAGTTAGCTAGAGCTTGGCCTTTAGTGCAAGAGGTCTTGAGTTGAATTCTCTCAGTGACCTTATGTCCTACTGTTTCTGCAGTGTAGGTTTTAATGCAGGTAAATTGCATGCTACAGAGGATTAAACCGAATTGCGCACCGTCGACTTTCAAGGAGAGGAATACCTTTAAATTTACAAAAAAAAAGCTTTCTCGCGGTTCCAGCAATTCTATATTAAATGACATCTCTCAAATGCTACACAATCTCGCTCACAATAGCCACAATGTGACCAGTCACTTGAACTCCATGTTGGCATTTGTATCAGCCTTTCGTGTTCATATTTCGCTTGAAGAACACGTGTGTAATACAATGTTTACTTGAAATGATCGATCCTAAAACTTTGAGCAAGCCCCAAGGATCTTACCTCTTTGTATTCTGCTTCTCGTCTACTTCCAATGGCGCATTATTACTAGTATCTACTGCTGAATAGTTCTGGTTTGTGGCCTTGTCAGGAATGTGACTATCATTTTTAGTTGGTTCATCACTAGATTGCTTTTCTTCGTTAGTAGGAATAGGGTGAGCTTTTAATGAGACGACCGTGCCATCTACAAGGCCGAAAATGTCGTTGTGCTTCTTGATGAACTGGGAACAAGCATGCAGAAATATCATTAGTCCCAGCTATGTACTCGTCCACTCATTATTTCGTTCGCTTGTTTGCTCTTTTATTCATTCATTTCATTCAGTCATTCACTTGTTGTTTCATTCATTCACTCATTTATTTGTTGATTCATTCATTCACTCATGCATTCATTTGTTGAGGTAATCATTGTCTATTTATGAAAACAAGTTGAAAACTGTTTTTTTTTTTAATTTTCATCATTCATTTATTCGATCTTCCACTTATTTATTACTTCATTCTCTTATCAATTCGTCCATTTGTTCACTCATTAATTCATTCATTTCACTATTCATTCATCAATCTATTCAACTATCTATTTACACGTCTAGGCATTCATTAACCCAACTATTTATTGATTATTTCATCCATACCTTCGTCAAAGGACCATATCTCTTCTTGAACGTTTTATTCCAGGATATATCAGTTTGTTTTGACATTGACTGTAAGAAAGTAAGATGTTTCTCATTTTATATCAGTAGTTTCATGTGTATGGTTGTGATACACCGTGGTTTGTCATTTTTTCCCAGTGAGTGAGTAAAATTGCAATAATTTGTCAATAATTGACTCACTTGACAGAGATCAGAGATTGATGCTTTTCCTCCAAGGTTTGTAACAAGACAGTTGATAAACTGCAAAGGATCACTACCATCCATACCATCATTCACAGCAGATGGACCGTGTCCTTTATCAGCTGCACATGACTTCTCACTTATTTGTTCATCCTAATACGGTTGAAAATGGACGATATTATAAAAATGTCAGCTTATCTTATGTATAAAAGAAAGCTTGGTAGAGCATTGCACTGGCAATGCAAAAGTCATGAGTTCAATTCTCATTGAAGTATAATTTTTCAGGTCTTCTTTCAAGGAATTGAAATTGCTTTCATCACCGTGATAATCATGTTTTACATTTACTCATCTTATCCCATCTAATAAATCTCTATACAGTAGATAAAGTCTATACATATGTTAGTGTGCAGTGAATATATCTGTGTATTATACTGTAACTGATCATCATGCTGTTGATTACTTACAGGAGAGATCCAGTTTCCAAGTCCATCAAAGTCACGGATATAGACATGGTAATGACCACCATGACAGCTACCTCTGAAATTACCAATAAACATACAGTATGGACCACAATATCTTCAAAATAAACTGAATTTTAACTTGAGATAAAAACTAGCAAAATACTGGTATGGGCTGTGACAGTGGAAACAGTTGTAAAAAATATTTGTACTTTAGACTCAGTAAAGGGATGATGCAGATACTGATATTTCATGAACAATTGAAGGGTTCAAAGCGAAAACGGCCTAAGTGCTCTTTAGGATAATTTTTTCGAATTTTCGAATTTTCACCAAATCACTCTAAAAAAGGCATCTGACGATCTAATTTGGTCTAAAAACAAACATCTTCTATTTTTTTCCGAAGAAATTGTCCGAAAAAGGACATTTTTGGCGATTTTAGGGATTTTTTGAGTCGTACAAACCTTAAGCTCGTCCAGGGTAGTTTCTTTTTGACTTCGATCAACACTCCTGTGTTTTTGTGTTACTGGGGAGGCATGAAACTGGTAAACATGTTTAACACGTTTGAAACAGGCTTTCAGTCTAATCAGAACTTTGACGAAGTCGCATCATTCGTGATTTCGTCATTGTTTTTTGCTATTAATTTGCCTCTAAACGCTTCTGGAACAGCATCATTAAGCTTTCTAGTTGTGATGAGTCTACTGTTTGAAAGAAATCAAGCAGTTGAGATGATTTCGAGTAAAAATTAGTGTTTTTTTCGCACTCGTGAATCTTGGCGACCGTTGAAGCCGAATCATCACTTAAAGACTGTTTTAGAGGCAAATTCTCGGACTGCCGCGGGTATTTTTGCAAGTTTTGGCGATCAAAGAACACAACAAGCCTGAAAATTCGGCAGAATTCCGAGGTAGCGTTAGACTTATAAAAAGCAAAAACTTGAAATGAAGGGAAGGCTATGGCGGCTGCCGAAAATTTGGTTGATTTCCCAGAATGCATTGCAGTGGTATTTTTGTCGAAACACGTGTAGTTCGAAATAGGCATGTTCGTAGTGATTTAGCGGTGTAAGTAGAATGACAGAAGTAAAACTTGAAAAACTTGCATAAGATTAGAAGAAGGACTGAATTTTCTTAGGATATTAAACTTTTTGCTCGAAGGCCAAGTTTTTAGCCAAAAAATACATATATATTAATAGGTTTATTCGTCCCCATGAACACTGATGTCGAGATTAGTAAATAGCGCTTATTAAACAAAAAAAAAACAAAAAAAAATAGAATTAGCATAAAATAACACTATTTAGTGGTATTTATTTAGTGCGCGCACTCTAAGATTTGTACTTATGCATATTCACTCGGGTATTTTTATCGTCCTATACAAATTTGTGCTTTTCACGCAAGAGTGAACGGTTGTCAAGCAAAGCGAAATCGTAACTACGGGACGAATTTCACCTTTTTCGGACAATTTCTTTGGAAAAAAATAGAAGATGTTTGTTTTTAGACCAAATTAGATCGTCAGATGCCTTTTTTAGATTGATTTGGTGAAAATTCGAAAATTCGAAAAAATTATCCAAAAGAGCACTTAGGCCGTTTTCGCTTTGAACTCTTCAATTAAATAATATCAGAGCATGTGACTTCTTCTGCTGCACATTTTCCAGGCTTTCTTTTTTTGCTTTGGGCTCCTCCTTTTTTTGAATGTGACTGTGTGGGACTGACGAGCAGAGAAAAATAATCGCAAGAGAGCCCCAGTTTCCCTTGGTCAGATACCAAGGCCAAAGGGAGCCCAAAGCAGAAAAACAAATCCCAAAAGAATTGGCTGCAAAGGAGACCATGGAGCATGACTTCTTATCAGTCTTTCCTTCTCATCAAAATCCTCTAGTCAATATTTCAACCATCATCACTACCTGTGAATTACTATAGAGTATAACTCATAAACATCTTCATCTTTGTCATTCTCACAGAACTCTTTCATATCCAGTTCCAGAGGGAATGTATATCTCTTTGTTTCTTTGTAACGTTCAAATCTTTGAAGATCATAAGCAAATCGTACCAATGAGAAGGTAAGGATAGGTGGAAGACTTCGAAGCTTTGATTCCTACGAAATTGACATCAGTTCAGTATATCAAAGTTGACAAAACAAGGTCTATGTAGTCAAAAATAAAACATGGATCATCTCTTGCATTTAAGACAGCTACAATAAGCTGTTGATTAGCTGATAGATTGATGGATTGAATGATGGAATGATTGATTGCATTATTAATTAGTTTATTTGATGTGCTGATTGATTGGCTGGCTGATTTATTTATTGGTTGTTTCATTGAATGATTGATTGATTGATTGATTGATGGACAGATTGATTGACCGATTAATTGATTGACTAGTTGAGTGACTGGTTGAGTGACTGATTGACTGACTGGTTGATTGATTGATTGATTGATTGATTGACTGGTTACAAGACTTATTGTTTGATTGAATGACTAATTGATTGATTGATTGATGGATCGATTGATTAATTGAGTGTTTTTTATTGATTGAATGAATGATTGTTTGATTGACTGATTGATGGACTGATTGATTCACTGATTGATTGATGGACAGATTGATTGACCGATTAATTGATTGACTGGTTGAGTGACTGGTTGAGTGACTGATTGATTGACTGGTTGATTGACTGATTGTTTGACTAATAATTGATTGATTGATTGTTTGATTGAATGAATGAATGATTGTTTGATGGACTGATTGATGGACTCACCCTTGTGGCATTGACTAGTTTCTTACAAGTTCCACACCTATATTGGTTGTCATCACTCAATATCTCTGGTATGACATATGACATTGTTAAGCTTTGCTCTAGGCTTGTACAGCTAGTGAGGATCATTTGAAGATCCTGGAAATCTTCCTGTTGGGTCGGATAAATAATAAAATGTTGTGAAGAATAACATTCTAAAAGCAGTTTTGACAACATATGTAGTTTTTAACATCATGGTAATCTATTTAATATATTACATGATCCGTTACATCAAATAGAAATGGCATAAGTGAAATGTAAAAGCCATAGGCTATGTGGGCTCAGTTCAGGATAAATGTAAAAGCCATAGGCCATGTTGGCTCAGTTCAGGATAAAAGTAGACTGAGTATGTGCAGTAGATAGGTTGTCTGCTGTAATATAGCTGGTAGGCCTCAATAGCAGAACATACACAATGGCCTCTTAATCACACAAAAAAAAAAAAGAAAACAAAAAATATTTGTCAGTGCAACTAGCAGCCGTGGACAGCTGTTTTGCCAATTTGGACCATGTCAGCAAGGCACAGCTAGAGTCCTGGCATAAATTGGTCAAGTAACGCTACCTCTCTTTCACTGACTTTTCCACACTCTTGACATGTTATCTGTAAAAGGAATATACTAATAAATGAATAGACTTATGGAACACATATCAATAAACTGCTTCTACTTATTAAATGTTAATTGCTCACATGTCAAATCAAAACAGTTTAATTTTGTGTTGAATATGATGGGTGTCAGCAGATGTCTCCATGGTTATCATGGTTATCTTGCCACAGTCGACAAACGCATCCAAAAAGATTCCATCACAACACCCATGCTGAACTTCATCATTATTGATGAGTTTAGTAAATAATTAAAAAAACACATTTCAATGAACACATGAGATACCTTAGAGACAAGAGTACCATGGTAAAGATCCCTAATCAAGTTTTCCCCTGAAGTACCAACTAGAGAGGATTCTATAGCATTAAATAATATCCTGTTAAGTTCTTGAACATCATGCTGTAGAAAACCCTACAAATAGATTAAGAGAGAAGTTTGAATTAATATTTATCTGAAATATCGACATTTATTTGAGTGCAACTGGAGACTGAGGCAACATCAAACAAACAAATGAACTAACAAACAAACGAATGAACAAACGAACCAACGAACAAACAGATGGATGGACGGACAGACAGATGACATTTGGTTGAGTGCAATTGGAGAAACAACATCAAACAAACAAACAAATAAACAAACAATGAACGAACAAACAAACTAACAGACAAACGAACAAACAAAAATGAGCAAATGCACGAACAAACAAATAGATCCATAAACAACCAAAAAGATCCATAAACAAACAAAACAAACAGATCCATAAACAAACAAACAAACAAATTAATAAATAACAAATGCAATAAATAAACAAAAATATAGAAATAAATAAACCAAATTTTGTGTATGTTTTGTTCCTTAAAACAAAAATAATTTACATACACAACATCTTTACCTCATTTTGTGCCCATCCAAAGCTATCAGTTAGTTGTGCTGTACTGATACTTGCCCTATCAAGGAGCAGCATCTTACTAAATAGATGCTGTAACTGAAGGGGTATGATTCTAGCCTGAAATCATATACACATTGTCAACCACAGGTCACCCAGACAATCTATCAGTGGAATATATTGGACTAACCATCCCATCCCTCATAATTTTATCGCCTCTTTGAACAATTTGCCCCATCAATATTCTTGCTCAATTTAAAAGAAATATAACAAAATGGAACCTGTAACCCTAACGTTTTCTTGGTAAATGCATTCTTTATTTACTTATTGCCCTGCAGAGGAAATTTCAGGAGGATTTGTGGAGTTACAGAGCTAGTCAGGGCTGTAACCAGACCTTTTACAGGGGGAGGGCTGAAAGTAAAAAATCCTGGACCATTGATAGTAGTTGGCATGCTTTTCAAAATCCTGTAAAAACCCGTATTCAATTTATTGATCTTATTGCGCTTTACAGTTCTTTTGAATGCCTTGTTCTTTGTATTTTTGGTGATTATTACACCTTACTACCAATTATACTTTGTCTTGGTCTCTTCACAGTGGTCCTTTTCACAGCAGACCTTTTGCTTTTCTGGAGGTGCATGTGAACCCCCCTTGGTTACGGCCCTGATATTTCTAACTCTTTGAAAAATGCCCTTCCACTATGTGAGAAAAATAGCTGTAAAACTCCATAAATCCACCTGAAATTTCACAAATATTGCGAGAAGTGATCGAGCTTTTTTTCAAATCCCTTTAGTTACCTTGTTTCCGTAATCATGTTTTGATGTCAGATCTCCAAGTTCATGTGGACATAGCCTTAATAATTGTTCTGAAAAACAAAATAAAGCTGTAAACGTTTTTCAATATTATAACCACTTTGCATTCATGAAATCAAATTTTATTTTATTGATATTCTAAACATAATTTTCAGCTGATTCAAAAGTAATATATTAAAAGTTCATATTTTTAGTCGGGTCATATCTGCAACAAATTCAATTTTGAATAGAAACTAACGTCATTACCGTGATTAGTAATAAAATTAAACAATATTTGCAGCTTAATTTTTAAAACTCAAAATAATTATGTAAGTAATATCCAAAATAATATTGCACTGTGAACAGCAATTTATCCCAGATTTAATAGTTTACAACTCGCTTTTAGCCACTAGACTATTAGTGAGGTCATCTAGAAAGAAAGTTTTTTATACCTCTAAACTCTGGCGTGAAGAATAACGTTTGGATCAGCGAATTCAAATAGCACGTTCCTCCTTGATTGACAAGTCCACATAAGTTTGTAGAGCTTCGAGGTAAAGGTGGTTGAACTGTGAGGGATTTCTTGCATTGCGATGAATGAAAGCTGGCATTTTTCTTGCTGTTTGTCACAATAACTGGAACTTCTTCCTCTTTCTCTTCGTTAAATAAATCCCCAAACATAACAACGACTCCGCAATAAGGTCTTGTTTTACATAGTTGAGAAATAAACTAACAAAATAGCTGGATACTTGTTTCGAAATCAATGCGCAAATTTATGCCGCCATATTTACATTTGTTAAAACATATTTTGTCTTATCTATACTCTGGGCAGGATGGGACAGGTAGTTTTGTTCTCCTCACATTTCTTGTACATTCACGTGTAAACTTGAACCTTGTGCATTAATGAGAATAAAATACTAAGCATTTAAGTTTAATAAACAAATAAATGTTTGTACTTTGTGAAATTCTGCATAATAATTTCAGTCCCTTGTAATCTTCCCCTTCCTCTCCTCCCCTTCTACTTCTACTTATGAACTTCGTACCAAGCCTTCTCTACTTACAACATGGCGGATGGACTGAAAGTATACTGATAAACGAGAGGATTAAGATTGCCTGTCTGTAAGACTAGTTTAACAAAATAATATTTCCACAAATGAAGCAAGTTTGAGTCCACCCGAAAATATAAGGATTTTTTAAAACAGACAAATTAATTTAAGCAGTCTACTGAATTTGGATTGTGACGGTCAAACAGCCTGAAGTGGCTCAAAGTGGTTCGCTTTACAGGCACATCTGTGTAAAGTTTCAAGATTTATGTTGTTTCTTAGACCTTGTCCTTGCGTTGCTGAACAATCACACAAGAACCCTGAGAATTTGAAATCATTTAAAGAAACTATGCAAAGCGATAAAATAGTTACTTCAATTTTCGAAGAGGATGACACAGGAATCCTGAAGACTCAGCCGCGAGCTTCAAATATTGGTAAAGTCGTCCTAGGTGTTACTGGAGCTGTTGCTATAGGACTGGTTGCCATAACAACGCCATTTGTCACTCCAGCTTTGCGTAAAGTTTGTCTACCTTATGTTCCAGCAACAGAACGGCAAATAGCAAACGTAGTACAGATGTGTCGCCCCGTGCAGAGTGGAGCGGGGCGAACTTTGGTTGATCTTGGCAGCGGTGATGGCAGAGTGGTATGTTCTCCCAGGGAGGGTGAAGGAGGCGGAGGCCCTTGTTTGCAATGAGCGGGGGGTATTTTTCAGGAGAAAAAAAAAAGAAAAAAAAATCAGGGATCTGGTATCTTTTAGGGTGTACATTTCTAAAAATATTTTAGGGTCTGAAAATTGAGTCTACTTTGGAGGTAAAAATGTTGCCACACCTACGTTCGCAAGACTCCGGTACCTCCGCCCCATAATTTTGTAGAAACTGCTTCCCCCTGTGGTAACTTCCAGCTTCCCCAAACCAAACGTATCCTTGCTCTTTCACCATCACATAACTAAACATCTCTGCGCTCCTATTTTTAGCAACACAAAATTGCAGAAAACTAAAATTATATGATCAGTTTGAAGTTATGCGTCTCAACCCAGCGCGCGCCTTGAAAAACACAGGAATCCAATTGAATTTCTCTTCTGGCTTCGTTGATTCTGGTTCGAGCTTGGGTACGCTCGCACCAGTAGAGACCAGGGGCCAGTTGCACGAAGCCTGAATAGCCCTATCCAGGATATCCAGCGGATAAATCGCTATCCAGCGGATAACTTCTAAAGAAATTCTATGGAGTGGATATAACTTCAGGGTTCCTGCAACTGGCCCCAGTAGCGCGCGTGAATTAATGAGATTGAAATAAATTCATTATGATCCATAAATCCTGTCCCAAATTCCCTGTGAATATCAGAAAGGGTCGACTTGGGCAAGACTATTGCTTGGATTGCAATTAAATAAAGGATCGAATTGGTGGAAATCAATGTATGAGTTTTGTAATTCGCGTGCATAAATAGAAAGGAAATTAACGAAATTCATGAGTTTCATTCAAGTTATTATATATTGATCAGGTCATTGCAGCCGCTAAACAAGGTTATAAAGCCCATGGAATTGAGCTTAACCCATGGCTCACATGGTATTCCAAGTTTCAAGCCAGGTGGCATGGCGTGTCTCATCTTGCTACGTTTTCAAGACAAGACTTGTGGAAGGTTTGTTGCGCATTGCATTGTGGATGCAATGTAATTATGCAATAGCTTGTAATGGGGTGATGCATATATAATTGTTATGTAGAGCTTATAAAGCGCATTTCACCTCATGTCATTTCACCACTTTTCATCGACTTTCCAACCTCTGATATTTATAGTGTTCCCGTTTTTACAAAAATGAATTCTGGTGATTTGTCTCGCAATAACGATTGTGCGATACTGCAAAGCATTCTATACACACCTAAATAGAAAGGTGATCTTGATATTTACTAATGCGCGCGGCTGTTTCGACTCAAACATGCAAGTGGCAAGAATAGTTGTATTATGAATTGTCGTAACCATTCGGTCAAAACTAACGGAAATTTCGTTGGTTTTACTAATTTTTCTCTCTCTTTCAGGCTGACTTGACACGATATGATAACATTGTGATATTTGGCGTCTCGGAAATGGTTAGTATACGTAACACGAACAGCCTAGTTTTCATGCATTAGACTAGAAAAGGGAAGCATTGATTTGTGTGCCTAACTTTGCTCGTAGCACAACTTATTCACCAGCAAATGAAAGATTTACTTGACGGAAAAAAATCTCGGATTTAAGGGTCCTGATTACTTAAGCAAAAAGACATCACGATTTTTTCTTAGAAAGATATTTTATAGAGAATTTATCAATTAATCGAAAAATGGATAGAAATCTATATGGTCCCGAGCCCGTTTTTGAGATAAATTTTTTTGAACGGAACCATGTTTTGACATTTTTGAAGGACAAATGACAAAAAATGCATTTTTCACAAAAAAAATTATTATTCAAAAACTAATAAAGCTATTGAAGTAGTTTTTACAGGCAATCTCAACCAGACGGTATTTTACACAAATATGGGAAAATAAATTATATATGTTTTAAAATTTAGTCAAAATTTACAATTTTGTTGTCGTCTTTGACTTAAAATCGCTTTGAAAAGTGAAACCCTAAACTACTTACCATCGCGTGATATGTTGAAAAGTCATCAGGATTTTTTCAAATCTCGCCAAAAGAAAGATTTTTACGAAATCTTTCAGAAAAAACGAAGAAAAATATAGAGTCCCGCGCAAAAAACTGAGGGTTTTTGCTGCATCGCGCAGAATGCTATTGTTTTCAGGGACATTTACTTACGGTACTAAATTATTCACACTAGTCATAAATATGAATAAATCAGTGTGATTAAAGGTTGTGATTGGCTGTTTTTGAATAGTTCTTCCGACAAAGCTGCAGGCAATTACGGACACAGGGTTTCAGAATTCAATACCAAAATCCACCTATTGTTGTCTTATCCACTTATTGTTTTCGTGCGTGTCAAAATGTTATGATACAACAATAAGGAAAATTCGTAAGTCTACACTAACTATAAGGAAATAATAAACTAATAATTTTCACTTAGCACATTTTGTTCGAATTTGATATTAAACATTCTCAGTGACAAACGGCGCACAAAGCTATATGAGTAGTTTGAGCGCTCTTACAGGAATTTTTCTAGCTAAATGGCGCGTTTACATATGATAGGCCAAACTTATATCAAATGAAACTTTAAATTGTGTAGTTTGTTTATGTTTGTGACTTTTTTATACGTTTTTTAAACCAGACTTGTTTAATTTAAGCAAAATAACATTTAAAATGACCTTCTCACAAACTCGAAACATGAAGCCGACAACTCGAGTTCAAATGATTTGTATAAAGTTCATTTCTTTTCCAATCTTAATGAAACTTATATCAAATGGAAACTTAAAATTTGTAGTTTGTTTACTTGTGACTTTTTTTGATGCGTTCATAAACCAAATTTGTTTGAAAGCAAAAAAACCCTCATAATTTCACAAACTCGAAATGTGAAGCCGCCGACAACTGAAGCTTGAATTAGTTGTTTTTAAAATGTATTTCTTTTCCAATCTCAATGAAACTTATATCAAATGAAACCTTAAAATGTGTAGTTTGTTTGTTTGTGACTTTTTTGAATAACCTTCTCACAAACTCGGATGAGTTGTTTAAAATTCATTTCTTGTGACATTTGCAGCTTCAAACCAACTTTCGATTTCAGCTTTCCGAAAGAAATAATTATTAACTCAGATTGATTAATCTTGATCTTCACTATCAATACGTTGAGTTAATTACGCAAATCGCTGAAGAAGAAAAATTAACACTAGAAACCGACATACAGCAGTTTGTAGAATGACAACATAGATATAGCTTACTTGACGTATAAACGAAAATTTGGAACGACTTCAGGATTGCGGTGTTGTCACTAATTCCGCCTTTGTGTCAAAAGAAAAAGGAAATATCACAAGTTGGGTGCCGTAATCCAAACAAACAAAAGGCCAATTAACTAAATAATCTGTACGGCAACTACAAAGAAACATCGACCGTAGCAAGTTATGAAAATAACTAGCTTAAATATTCAGATTAAAAAAGAGAAACTTTCTAAACGTCAAAATAATACCAAAAAATGTGGAAAATGTTCACCAAAACCAGATCTTTTGAATGCACCATGTTCATTTTTTTGTTTCTTTGTGTATTCTAAAAAAAACTGTGTTGAATATATGTGAATATTGGTTTACATACAAATTAGCACTGAAATTGCCCTTTTTTGAAGATGAAAAAGAGAAATGTTTGAAAACAAATTTTCCCAACTTACAGGGTGCAAACGATAGATAAATATCTCATCTTTAATTTGCACCATGTTCATTTTTTTAGTTATTTGTCGAAAACAGTGTAAACCAGGTTTTACATAGCAAGGTCTGCCCATTTTAAGCACTTTTCTTTGTAAATGCGACTAGATGGCTCATTAACGGCTCATTAACTACGCTGTCGGCGTTTTGAATCTGGCGCCAGAACAATAGAAAAGTCCCGTATGTGTCCCTGTATTCTGCGCGATGGTTGAAGTATAATTTTCGAAGGATCCTTGTGTTATTCTTATGTTGGCTTTTGGCGGGATTTGGCGCGCGCGCGGCGTTCTCAGCGGTACATTGCTCGAGGGCACAGGTTTCAAGCGTCGTTGTTGTTCTAAAGTAGTCAGGACCCTTAAGGTACATTTTCAAGGCTTTATATATATAATGGAAGGGATGTGGACTTTTCACTCCGACATTTGTAGTGGCGCAGTCACGGAATTGCCTTCGTTGCTGGTTTTCTGCTTTTTGTAGGGCGGAGAGAAAAGACTACCGCTGAACTTCATGCTGATCTCTAACATTTTGTCATTTTCAGATGGATCAGCTACAAGACAAGGTAGAAAGGGAGGCACACGACAAATGTCACGTGATAGCATGTCGATTTCCGTTCTCATGGAAACCCAAGGACCATATCCAGGAAGGCATCGATAGCGTTTGGTTGTATAAAAGACCTTTCATTGGGCAAACAGACAGCTGACGTCGCTATTGGACACGATAGTCACGATATTAGCCTCTAACACATCCATTCAATTTTAACATGAACGACACTAAGAATGTCTACGTTTGAGGCTATCAAACGTACTCGGGTTCCAACATTTAGCAGCAATGACGTCATATCTTGTTTACGTGGAGAATAAAATCGCCACATTCAATAGAAAATTCCGAACAAATGACTTTTATCGAAACAGTTTAATCTAAAACTAGCCTGGTTTTGAAACAGAAAGTGTGTTTACACATGTCAATTAATATTCAGGGCGCATTTGCGTTAATTCGATCCCCTCCAACGACCTTTATTCGCTGCGTTTAAACAATAGATTGTTTTGATATGACGTCACAATCGATTGAACGTACAACGGAGTATGGGAAGAGATAGATTTGCGGGAATCCTAGAGTAACGATTACTTCGGAAAAACAAGTGTTTTGCATATTCTCTTTGTAAATCGCGAATGCAACACTGGACACGTTACAATGTAATCTTTAATTTCAATAAAAGTGACTTTATATCTTATAACAGCAATATTAAATGTTTGAATGATATTTTAAACATGAATAAGCGAGATTGATTCTAAGTCAACGTGTCAAACCTAAAAAGATACTTTTATAAGTCAATATCAGTGAGCAATGGGAACACTAGTATAGCAGTAAAGACTCTTCCATGTTCAATAAATACTAGTCGAGTTAATCAATGAGTCGCCATGTCTTGCACTAGCTAGTAAACCATATACTTAAGGAGCGAACAATCGTAGTTTAACTCTCGGGCTCGTATCTAAAAAGAATAGAGATTGGATTACAATTTAGCCAGTTTTTGTCGATGTGGAGACATGAGAGATGAGAAAAATATGGTCAATGTACAGTTAGTGGCTTTTTATATGGAGTGAGCCAGCCCGGTTTAGTGAGCTGGTTTCTTTTGTGTTCAAGCTCTCAGAGCGTAAAAGCAAAAGAAACCAGCCCGCTAAATCGGGCTGGCTGACTCCATATAGATAGCAAGAAAGTCATGGGATATTTTATTCATTGTGAAGATACGTACTTGCGTAGACGATTTCTAAGTTCTTTAATCTGATCATTCTTCGATGTCAACATTTGCTTCATATTCTTGTATTGAGACGTTTCATTAAATTTCTTGGTCAGCTCCTAAATGAAATAACCATAAAACAATTAAAAATCGTATTCAAGCTGTTACTCAGTGTCGATCCAACTTCGTCATATCGAACGACGAAAATTATATTTTTACTACAAAAGTGTTGTTTCCCTGCAGAGAAACTCTGCTCAGAGCCCTGTGAGAAGCTGGCCGCGCGAGAAAAGGCGCCTTACTAATAGCGAACTGTCAAATTTCCTGTTACAGGTTATTTCGGTCAATCGTTTTTTTGCACCAACAACAGCTAGAACTCAAATGAAAACTCTTTGTAAAAGCTAGCTTATTTTTTAGTCAGTTTTTCAGTCAACTTTGGCACAACATTCCGCAAAGGGCACGCAAACCTCACTTACGCGGGAACTTTTTTTTAATTGGCAAAACCTCACCTGCTGAGTGGTCTCCAGTTCGGCATGAAGCCTTAAAATCTCATGCTGAAAGAAAAACAAACGAATTATTATTTCCAGTTTACATTTGATTAACTGAAAAAATGTGTATATATTATGGTTCGTCTAATCATCGCCTTCTCAACATGTCGTCAACAACAACAACAACTTGCAACATTTGAAAATAAACATGCTAAAATACAATGAAAAAGTTGTTCATTTTAGGTGACGCAGTTGCCGCGCACTATATGCATTACTGCCGTGCATAAACAGAGATGGACAGCACTGTATTCACTGACCTTGGCATTAGCTATTTCTTCTTCAAGTGATGCCGCTGCCTTGGATTCAGAATCCTTTGACTGCAAATTACGTAAAAGAATAAGCTTATTAGTTGTAGTATTAACAGTTGGTAAAGTCATTTTCACAGTGAAAAGATTAAGTATGCTGAAAAAGGTTAAATATGCTGTTGAAATTGTATAGACATATGAACGCCAATTAAGCGACCATGGTCTTACCCGCTTGAGGTCCAGTTTAACCTTGGCCATTTTGTCTTCAAGTTCAGACAAATCCCCAGCATAATTCTATAAAAACAAATGTTGAACATGAATTAATTCGATGTCTTTCTGGGCGCGATACCAGTTCGGGGATTGAGAGGGAGAAGTTATGGACACTCAATGGTGTTGCAAGATACTCTTGATCTTTGCCATGGATCATATGGTAATTGTGTTGGCGACTAATAAATGGTGTAGGCCTCGTTTAAACGTCTCCAACATAACTGCATTTATAGTAAACTAAACATTCACCGTTAATGTACAACATTTGATTTTATTGTTTTACCTTATCTGCTTTTGACTTCAGTTCAGCTTGAGTTTGTTCTAGACTGTCTTTTAATTTTCTTTGTTCGCCTAGAGCACCAGTAGCCTGAAAAATCAGTTTAAACATTTACCACTTCATTGAAGGCATTTGTAAATCCTGATACAGAATTCGTCCTGATTTCCAAACAGTTTAGATTGAAATATTACATACAATATTCGAATCTGTATAAGGTTAAAAAAACTCGCTTGCATGCTGCTCGTTGTTTTAAACCCTCATA
The DNA here is from genome assembly GCA_918843875.1 of Diadumene lineata. Taxonomy (NCBI): domain Eukaryota; kingdom Metazoa; phylum Cnidaria; class Anthozoa; order Actiniaria; family Diadumenidae; genus Diadumene; species Diadumene lineata. The sequence goes on from OU974069.1 coordinate 40,650,990, forward strand.
CAGATCCCGCTCATTATTGTATATATTTTATACAGACAGCCAGCCTGCGTGTAGCCGGCCCATTTGTGCTTCCTGATTCATTCTCAACACCTATGTACAAAACTGTTGATTTATGGACTCTCTCGAGAATGGTTAAAAAACATCAATTTGACGTGCACAAGTATAGTTCAACTGAGACATTTACGCAAAAAGGCGCGGGAACTTCACTCACGAAAACGCTTGAAAACGTCGTTCTAAAACATTGTTAAAACTTACAAACAAATCAAAACTTCGTTAAAAGACATCTATGCAATCATTGATGACGTTATACTAACCTTTGTTTCCAAGTCTTTGATGCGGTTTCTAAGTTTAATGTTGTCACCATTCAGACGGTTGATTTCCTGGATAAGAAATGAAACACTATCATTACAAATCTGAGAATGACAATAATTTTGCGACCTCATAAAATAGTTTTCTGTATTAGCATTTTTAAACTGTTTGTTCAAGGTTTCAAACGAGACGATGAATTATGAAGAAAAATGTCGAAATAGAAAGGTTATAATTAGGACAGTGACAGCTATTTTTAACGCAAATCATGATGGACGAAAACTCTGCAAACAATGCTATTCGGATACTTTATTCTACAGAAATGAATGGAATACTGAGGAACGTGTAAACATTTCAAAAAACCTAAAAAAAAAAAAAGTTATAAATGTATTTGACAAACGTTTGACCTCGTCATATTGATTTTTTTTAAATAAAGCCTACAGTTAAGTGCTATTACAAAGCTCCCAATCACTGAATTAGCTAATTGAGTCATAAATACGAAAACTAAAAAAAGATTTGAAATTCATAATCATATTTCTTTAGTCGAATTTTCAAATAAAAGTATTTTACGAGTATGCTTGGAAAGTTTAGAAACATTCCGGTTATAATTTCATTTCTTTTTCAAAGTTGGCTTTCATATTTGCAACAAAGATTCCTAACAAAACATCTCCAAACCTTTTGCTGATCTTGTATGAGTTCGGTCAAAAGATCTTTTTCAGAGAGTTGTAATATCATGGCCATGCTATCTATCCATTGCTATTCAAGTGCATCTAAACAGCTTACAAACTGTATTTCACTTCATCTGATCGTGAAAGCAAAACTCCTCAATTTATAGGTGTGCAAAAACGTTGCAACTAAGTTGTTAGGGAAACGCGTTTTGTTTTGAGGAAATAATAGAAGGACAAAAGCGTAAGCGTCCGATAGAGCCAATAAATAGGCACTTGCTAACCACAGAGAATTTCTGTGGCCAAACCAGTGAATAAAGACGTGGAAAGAAAACTATTGAAAACTCGCTAAAAAATGTCTTCTAAATACATCGTTGCTACTGGAAACGAATTTCATTTGCATTTGCACGTTACGCGGCAACAAAATAATGAAATAGTGACTTTCCAAATTTATATTTAGGGAAAACGTTTTTTGAAACAGAATGTAAAAAGGGTTTTTATCAATTGTTTGGAATCGAAATCAGCGTCTAAATTTGGTTAAACTGATTTATATGATAGCGCTTTCTGAAGGATGATTGGATCTATTCTTATCACTGACAACTATTGGCGCATGATGCCATGGACACAACTTTTCAAAAAGAAAAAAACGAAGACAACAGAGAAGAAAATCCAACACGGTCGGCGTATACATCATCGTCTTTTTTCGTGAGGAATTGAAGTAAACTCCATTTTGAGCCATTTTCATCTTTTTCAAAAGAGACATGGTTGTCTTTGATTGCGATCGACAACTGTTTCTATTCTTGATAAAAATCAACTTAACAAATCAACTGCAGAAACACACACACACACACAAAAAACACACCGCAATCACATTGACCTATATTTCCTCAACTAAAGGCCGTGTCACACTTGCAATTTTTTCGTGCAACTTGTCGCGCGCAAAAAATTGTTGCAGGTTGCAAGAGCGTTTTTGCGCGTGTGACACCCCCTCGTGCAACTTGAAATTTTCATTTTTTTTGCTGCGCGAAAGTAGAATCAACTTCTACTTTCTGCAACAATTGCTAGTGTGACATGCTCGCGTGCAACTTGAAAATTTCAAATTAGCGCCGCGCAGACCAAGCTTTTTTTTTCTTCGACATCTTCCATGTCCAGAAGGCAGATTACAGCGATCACTCGCTTTTTAGCATTGTCATCGGCTGTGGCTAGCTATGAAGGCGACGGATGTTCGAGTATTTCAAATTACGCTTGCAACTACAAAATAATTGCTGCGCGGGCCAAGTTGCAACGGAAATTGCTAGTGTGACACCCACTCTTGCAACCTGCAACAATTTATTTCGCGAGACAAGTGTGACACGGCCTTAATTGTCGAAGTGTTTTGTGAAATAATGCATTTTTGTGTGATCATGGTTAGTGGTAGTGACTATCACTATTGACTGAATGGTTTGATATCCAAATTGTGTGTAAGAAAAATTAAGTTTAAAGTCTATCAAGATATTTCATTTTTTTTTCCTTTCACTCGGTCCTCACTAAGGAATAATGAAACAATGTGGTTTTATGAATCAAACGAGGATCGTCTCACCATCTGTAGAAGAGGTACAGCTCCACCTTCATTCAAAGGTTCCAACTTGGAAGCTTGGGATAGCTTGGACAGCTTTGTCTGGTGAATGAATGAATGAATGAATGAATGAATGAATGAATGAATGAATGAGTGAGTGAGTGAGTGAGTGAGTGAGTGAGTGAGTGAGTGAGTGAGTGAGTGAGTGAGTGAATGAATGAATGAATAAAAGAAAGACATAATGACCTCAATGCACAAAATATAAAACAAACACACAATCAATTGGCAAAATTATCACAAATCTTCAGAATCCATGAAATAAATGAAGACTGGCCTTCACATCAGAGATAGTTATTGGATAATTCTACACCAGATAATGATGATTCTGTCACTAGTGGTTGTAGAGGAACTCAATTTTTTCTACCTGGGATGTTTGTGATGCAGAAGAAAACTCCCTTTCTTCAAATTTAGCAATTTCTTCAATGAGCTCCCTATAAAGATGACAAATTTGTGTTATGCAAAACACTATACAAACACAAATACATATTAATGTGTCATATAATATAGATGGGAATGACATGAGATGGCAAGAAGTAACAGATATGAGTCCCATACAGCAAAATGTGTGCAGAAGGAGGGAGATCCAGGGATCAAAGAAAGGGGTGTGTCCAGAAACAAAATCTATAGTTACCCCAAACATATATTGATATTTGTTTTTTTAGCAAAGGGAGGGTAACATCCCTTTACCTCCTAAATCCATCCCTTATAATGTAGAGCACTACAGTTTGAACATCTTTGTGTGCTCTGTCAACCTTACTGCACTAATGGTACAAGTTAAATATTCAGATGAGATATTCTATTCAACTGAAAATTGAATGTTTTTACACATGTTAAGTACTCACCTGTTTTCCAGTTCAGAAATATCAGCTTGTAGTTTGAGATGCCACTTTTCTGCCTGACTAAAGACTTGCCTCAGAAGGAGGACATTAGTATGGGCTGTGTTGATTAGTTCTGATTCTACTTCACCTCTAACAACAGCACAAAGACCATCTAACATCTCTGTGATTTCATCTAATGTATAAGTGTCTTCTACAAGTCTTTAGATATACAAAATATGTTAACAATATACACATAAAACAATTGAGTGCATACACATGGAATTGAACATAGTTTTTTTTTCTTCTTGTGGAAAGGGTGAAGCCCGCCGCACACGGTGAGCAATTTGCCTCGCGAGCCATTTCCTCACTGGCTCGCGAGACAAAAAACTCACCGTGTGCTGATAAAATTCGTCATTTTTCACCGCTCGCGAGACGTCTTGACGATTTCAAACACAAAAGAAAATTGACTCAGCACCTCGCGAGCGGTGAAAAATGACGAATTTTATCCGCACATGGTGAGTTTTTTGTCTCGCGAGCCAGTGAGGAAATGACTCGCAAGGCAAATTGCTCACCGTGTGCGGCGGGCGTGATGAAGCCACAGAATACCTTCTTTTTCACATTCACAGACTCCAAAGCCAGACAATTGGGAATGGCAATGACCACAGCATTGTATGGCCTTTTAGTTTCTTAAACTTAGCCACTCAATTGCTAGGGGAGATATGACAATCATGGCTCCTCTTATACAGCATACTCGTTTAGCAATCATTTGTCTGATAAAAATGTTTAGTCTATACGTACATTAGAGCCAAATTGGTTGCATTGTGACTTGCTTCTTCAAAAATTTGTGACGACTTGGTCTTTGCTGGACCGTCATTTGTCAGTTTATTTCAAATTAATAATAGTAATTGTAAGTTATATCATATTTCGGCCTTCGGGTATCTATCTCTATCTTGTACATTACATGTTAAAGCAAACTCTGCCCTATTAAATTGACTGATGGTTCAGAAAATACCAGAATCAAAAGAATGTTTTGAAATGAATGAATTTTGCAGCAACCATGAGACCATCATAGTTTGTAATTATACCAGCACTGACTCACTGATTCATTCTGACTTCTCACATAATAAGTAATTGTTTCAGTAATGTATCTTTTATTCTCCACTTTTTTCTTGATGGTTTAATGATGTTATATATATATATACGGTCACGTGTCAAATAACTCATTACATTACTCATAATAAATTCACCCTTTAATGGTAATTTGATCATAAAATAAAATCGTAGATGTACCTGCTGTCTTTGAGGTCCTCAAAAGCTCCCTCTATTCCTCTTAACCTTTGACCACGGTTGAATCTTGCAAAGCGTAAATAGTTAACAACATTCTGTTGATGGTGAGGATTCAATCCTATGTCCTGTATCAAACAAAAACATATTGGCTATAATTCATCATACTTCCTAGAATTATCAATCCAATTCTTCCATCTGAAAAACTCTTATATGGTCTTGAATACCTAGATTCATTTCATTAAATATGACTTGCCATATGAATAACTAATTGTTTCAAGTCTGTCTTTTAATAATACTAATGATAATGTGTGGTGCTTATATAGTACATTTCACAAAGTCTCTATTCGCTTTACAATAATGGAAAATTGGATTTGATGACTTATATTCCATTATGACCCCAGAGTCAATTTCGTTTTAAGTACTAACAAAAACATGATCAAGATTATTGAATTTTTAACAAAAACAAAAACAAAATTAAAAAAATTAAAAAAAAGAAAGAAAAAAGAATGAACCATTCAGCTGAGCCAACAGGGTCGCAGTTAATTAATATTTTTCATTCATTTTAATCAATGTCTTCCATTCATTTCAATCAATGTCTTTCATTCATTTCAATCAATGTCTTCCATTCATTTCAATCAATGTCTTCCATTCATTTCAATCAATGTCTTTCATTCATTTCAATCAATGTCTTCCATTCATTCCAATCAACGTCTTCCATTCATTTCAATCAATGTCTTTCATTCATTTCAATGTCTTCCATTCATTTCAATCAATGTCTTCCATTCATTTCAATCAATGTCTTCCATTCATTTCAATCAATGTCTTCCATTCATTTCAATCAATCTCTTCCATTCATTTCAGAATAAACCAATAAATATCTATAGATATCTAATTGATCATGCTTCTACACCAATCTATATTTTGTAATTAGATGTATCAATTCATATCAATGTCTACTTCATTTAGTTTATTTGACATTTGCACATATTTACCAAGATAATTACTAAATTATGTACAAAGCTAATACGGTTTAAATAATACTAAGCGATCATACATGAAAAAACCGTATAAACTAAAAATGTTTACATTTCAGAAAAAAACAAATTGTGTACTGTCAGATTAAATAAAGATTGCTTATGAATTGATGCTGCTATTCTTCAAACTAAAGTTTAAACCGAATAATTATATGTTATTTCATACAGCTGTTAGCTATTGAAAGATGCCTGACAACCACCTTATTTCGCAAATTATCAACTTTTCAATTTAATGTTATAAGCCTACGTAAGTTACATTTGAAACTTATTATCGACAGTCCAACACTTCCACAAAAAGCCGAAAGCTTACGAAAGTGTGGAAGAAAAGCAATTTTACGTGAGCAAAAACTGTATTTGTAGCCTAAAGCAAAGATTATTGGAGAGATTATTAGCCAACAAAATATAAGCTATTTTTTTCATCTCACATTGTATGAACTTCAACATAGCATTACCACTTACCATTTTTGAAGAAATGTCAAAATTTGAGCGCAATGAAATATGTCTAGGAGGCAATAGTTTTATTTAGCAGTGTCTATGAAATTTAGGGACGAAGACAAAACCAGGAGAATCCTTGAAATGTTAATATTTTATGGTGTAAACTTGTTCAGCCGCCATGACACCGAGACGCCGAAAAGGGTCCGCATAGTAACCGCGCTGACAAATTCTGACCCCTCCTATCCCCCCCACATAGACGAAATTATCGCACTATATTTTTATCAAAATGTACACACAGAAAAAATTCAATGAAACATATGGTAACCTAGAAAAAGAAAAAATAATAACTCGCACCTGCTCAATTTGTACGATTCAGTATTAGAAATGTGTTTGGGTTAGAGATATGGGTTCCCTGTGGCATGCCAACTCTGGTACCAGTACAGTGGGCCGAGAGCAGTTGTAACCACCTGGCGAGAAGCAGTATTAGACAGCCAAGAGTGGTAGTCAAGTGGGTCTGCTGAGTCTTGGTCATTTTTTTCGTTGCTGCTTGCTTGGTACATAACATCTCTCACTGCCAAACGATGAGCTCAAAAGTTGCAGTGGTAAGTGTTTGGGATGATTTAGTGACCTTTTTCAATTTTATTTTCTGTTAAAACTCAAAGATCTTCGTGCATGACCCTCGCAGTCGACATTATAGCTCGCGTCGCATTCTTTGATTTCTTTGCCATTATTTTAACATTCGTTTTTTTTGTAATATAGTTTACAGAACTAACAAATTGTTGCAATAAGATCTGCAATCGAGCTTTTTTAAACTCCATACAGATATATTGTGTATTACTTATCAAATGTCCAGATTAATAAAGTGCACGTACCAAAAGTGTGCAACAGTTGTCACTATTTGTAATTATTTGGCCGAGATATTTCAAGCTTAACCTAATGCAAATCAGGGCTAATTCTGTATCAGTATTGTCAAGTGTCTTCACGGCAGTGATTTTGCATTGTTCCATATTGTTCTAGATTATGCATTACTAATGAATTTGACAAATAGAAATTTATTGAGACTTAAGAATCATTTCAAATATAACTATTTCAAAAAACGCTGTCTGGGAAAATAAGGGAATACTGGATTCTGGATGTAGATTTCATGACTGAAAGGTACTTGGGCTTCCAATAATGATAAGAAATAATTTTATTCAATTCAATTCAGTCAAGTTGAAGATTTCTGCTGGCTGATATATGGTATATGTGTATCTTCTGTAGCTATTCATAAAAAAATTACCCATATACCATTTCAGCTGTGTAATTGCAGACATCTGCAATCCAGAATCCATCATTCTCACTTCACAATGTTTTTTGACAGAAATAGGTGTATACAAATAAATGTTTCAATTTTTAATCCAATTTTTAATTTAATTTTTACATTAACCAGCAAGAATAGTTTGTTATAAACAATTGATAGGTATTATTATTAATTTTATGTTTAGTCCACCAATGCAATACAAAAGTGTTAGTGTGCACAATGGCCATTGGCTCATGTCAGTTCATCTATTTTAGTCCACCAATGCAATACAAAAGTGTTAGTGTGCACAATGGCCATTGGCTCATGTCAGTTCATCTGTTTTAGTCCACCAATGCAATACAAAAGTGTTAGTATGCACAATGGCCATTGGCTCATGTCAGTTCATCTGTGCATGTGCTTTAATGATGCTATTTCTCTTTATAATTAGGTTACAGGTGCAAACAAAGGAATTGGCTTTGGCATTGTTCGTTTGTTATGCAAGAAATTTTCAGGGACTGTTATTTTGACAGGTAATGAAATGGAAACAACCATTTGTTATTATGTAATTATTGACTGCGGAACATATAGCTCAATTGGTAGAGCATCGGACTTTAGTGCTGGAGGTCAAGGGTTCAGGCCCTGGCCGGACCAACACTCAGGGTCTTAAAATAATTGAGGAGAAGTTGCTGCCTTTGTTTCTCTATCTGCATATAGTAAGATCTTCATGGATAACGATGTTAAATCGGAGGTCCCGTCTACTCTATACTCTAATCCAGTTGTGGACGTTAAAGAACCACTGAGGACGCAGGTACGACCATCCTCAGTGTCTGTACTTACTAACATCGGGGGCACTAATCACTAACACACACTCATGTTTGTAAACTGCATAATAGCAGTCCGGCCGTAAAAGTCCCCCAAAGGGCCAGATTGGAAAAAAGCAATATGCTTTATCTGTCACCCACAAAGATATACATACATACATTGTCAGTTGTAATTGAGGATGGTGTTGATTGTAAGTCTATACTTCCCATTATTTAAACATTCAAGCTGCCTTTAATGTGGTTTTAATTGGCCAATAAGTAAATTAGAGAAAGGAAAATTGAAAGTGAATAATTTAAAAAAAGAAAATAGAGAAAGAAAACTTGCAAATGAACAAATTCATGAACACAACATTTGGAATGAACAGGCCAAAGCTATAGATAATAAAATATTGTAATTATATAGTACTGTAACTTTTCATTATTATGTAACAAATTAAAATAACCTCAAGCTTCAAATGTGGAGAACAATCTGCCCAAAAATTAAATGCTCTGCTACAAACAATACAAATTATTTGTGAACATTTCATCACTCTGTATACAATTTTTTTCCTCAAATTAATTTACTTTTTTCTCAAGTGATCACACTAAAGGTGGACTAAAGGCTGTTGTATGTTCCTTGTTCCTTGTTCCTTTCAAATTTTGAATTCTGAAGATAGAAGTTTTATTAGGAAACATTTTAATTTAAAATGCTTCTAGATAATTAAATAAATAAAACCTGATCGAAACATTTGTCAATTTGAAAAGACATCCTTAAGAATTTTAAAATTACAGCTCGCAATGAAGAAGCAGGCAAAGCTGCCGTGGAAAAACTCAAATCTGAAGGTTTGGCCCCAATATTCCACAAGCTGGACATACTGTCAAACGAGAGTATCCAATGTCTGAAAGAATACCTACAAAAAACATACGGTGGACTTGACATTCTTATAAATAATGCTGGAATTGCTTACAAGGTAAATTGTTAAGTACTATTATATATTATATACATAAAAAAGTGCGTTGCTTATCTCATTTAATTTTACTGTTTATTTCATAGTGTTATCAGGCTGTGATGGGGTAATTCAATTTAAAACTATTGTCTGCATTATTCATTTTGCTGTTGTTACTATCACCATGCATTTTCCAATTGTTTATCCCCGGAAGGTCAGGTTCTTCACTCTGTGTAGCTGGTATAAATATTGATATATGCAATATTTAAAACTACAACTTGCTATGATGTATTTATTTTAATTTCTAATGCTTTTTAGTTTATCTTTGCTCATTAATTTTATTCAGGTATTCCTCGAATATAGACAAGTATCATTAAAATTGTATTTAATAAATATAATTACTGCCATTATTGTTGAAGTGCAACATCCAAAGTTCAAACTCTCTTGTACAAACGCGCATTTTGACTGCCGTCAATCAATAAAAAAATCATAAATTTATGTAAATCGAATATTTAAAAATAAGAACAATGTTCTCTTCTTCTCATCAACTGATTAATTCAACCCAAAGTCTGCATGAGAATATCAATTTTTCTAAGAATCAAAACATTTTCATTAATGGCAGTCAAAATGAGAGTTGGCAAAGGAGACTTTGAACTTCGGAGGCTGCAATAATGGTAGTAATGCAATTGTGTACTTATTCACAATACCTTTTTGGTGGATATATCATTCCTTTATTTGACATGCATTTGATTAATTTATTGGATTTCTTTAATTAGGGTGCATCCACAGCACCAGATATAGAGCAAGCAGAAGTGACAATAAGAACCAATTTCACTGCTGTACGTGATGTCTGCAACTCTTTGTTCCCATTGCTACGTCCCCATGCCAGGTATAGAAGATATGCTACATCAAAAACATGAAATGTATTTGCAGTCTTTTGCATGATAATGGGCCTTTTGCAACTAGTGGGAATCAAAAACACTGTCAATAAAAATTATGCACACATAGATCATGAGCAAACAATTTCATATTTCTAACCAAATTAGCTTGTTAATCATTCTCAAAAATTGTACAATGTTGTCAATTTGCTATGGAAATCACTAGACAGTGGCAACTCTGAATTTGTCATGCAACCTGCAAGTGCTTAAAATTAGTGATCAATACTTTATGTACTACATGATGGATATTCAAGACATCAAGTATTTCAAGTAGATCGTAAATTAGAACTGAGACATACCAGTTATGCTTGTTTAACTGGAACAATTAACTGTCTAGTTTTATAATGGTCTATTCCTTAAAACATTTTGGATTGAACTTAAGATACTGTTTATTGTTTATTTTCCTTTTTCTTACAGTCACTGCACTGAGCATCGGAAATGCAGTTAAAGAACGTTTATATATTATTATTATTATTATTGTTATAATTATTCCATTTTTCAGGGTTTTTGACAATTTGAGATTTAAAAATTTTACCCAATAAAATATTCTAACCATAGGAAAGTTCATTTCTTCATTCTTTTGTATTATTGCCTGATGTCTCTCACACTAGTCAAAATGCATGAACTTTGATGTTATATGATGCATCCATGGTTTTATTTCTACAGACTGAATTACCTTTCTCTTCTTTACGAATGCTGAACAGCTCATTGGTGCATATAATAAGATGAAGTAATTAAAATAATTGTAAATTATACATTGTCTTCAGAGTGGTCAATGTAGCATCATCAACAGGCCATCTCAAAAATTTAACAAATGCAGAGATATTAAAGAAGATTACTTCTGACAGCTTGACTGAAAAGGAACTTGTTGATCTTGTGAATCAGTACATAAAGTAAGTTAATTAGACAATTATTTTTGTTTAAAATTGGATAATGATCACATCACTTTGTATACATGTAGGGTCCATTGAATGTTCCAGAGCATGGAACCAAAGCAATATATTGTCACTGCACGTTTCAAGCCCAACTGAACCTGTCAAATCACTAAATAAATACAAAAGCCATTGGCATCCTTTAGTTAATATTGTAGTACAGCATGTTACGTCTATTAAGCAGTCACCCATTAAGCAGTCACCCTCTAGACGACCACAACATAATTTCTAAATTACTGTAATTGATCCCTCTATTGAGTGGCCATCTCTCTTGAACACTGGCGTTGACAACTATTACAACATTCCAATCATACCATTGAAAAAAGTGTTTCCATATAACTGTAGACGATTGCAATGGATTGAAGCAGTTTGTAGGATAAAAACTTTGAGATAATGGAATTTTTTTCTCAATTGTTTGAGACCCTTCTCGATCGTTTTCGATTATTAGAAACCAGGCTTTTAAGTCTCAAACTACTGAATGGCAAATGAAGACTGATAAAAATAGAAAAATGATTGCTACTTTATTTTTGTCAAAAGATGTGAGTTTATTAAAATAACCAGTAAAACAATTGAAGGGTTCAGAGCGAAAACGGCGTAAGTGCATTTTAGGATAATTTTTTCGAATTTTCGAATTGTCATCAAATCAATCAAAAAAAGGCATCTAACAATTCAATTTGGTCTAAAAACAAACATCTTCTATTTTTTTCCGAAGAAATTGTCAGAAAAATGACATTTTTTGGCGATTTTAGGGATTTTTTGACTCGTACAAACCTTATGCTCGTCTAGGGTAGTTTCTTTTTGGCTTCGATCAAGACTCCTGTGTTTTTGTGTTACTGGGGAGGCATGAAACTGGTAAACATGTTTAACACGTTTGAAACTGGTTTTCAGTCTAATCAGGACTTCGACAAAGTCGCATCATTTGCGATTTTGTCGTTGTTTTTTGCTATTATTTTGCCTCTAAACGCTTCTGGAAAAGCATCATTAAGCTTTCTAGTTGTGATGAGTCTACTGTTTGAAAGAAATCAAGCAGGTGAGATGATTTCGAGTAAAAATTAGTGTTTTTTTCGCACTCGTGAATCTTGGCAACCGTTGAAGAAATCATCACTTAAAGACTGTTTTAGAGGCAAATTCTCGGACTGCCGCGGGTATTTTTGCAAGTTTTGGCGATCAAAGAACACAACAAGCCTGAAAATTCGGCAGAATTCCGAGGTAGCGTTAGACTTATAAAAAGCAAAAACTTAAAATGGGGGGAGGCTATGACGGCTGCCGAAAATTTGGTTGATTTCCCAGAATGCATTGCAGTGGTATTTTTGTCAAAACACGTGTAGTTCGAAATAGGCATGTTCGTAGTGATTTAGCGGTGTAAGTAGAATGAAGTAAAACTTGAAAAACTTGCATAAGATTAGAAGAAGGACTGAATTTTCTTAGGATATGAAACTTTTTGCTCGAAGGCCAAGTTTTTAGCCAAAAAATACATATATATTAATAGGTTTATTTGTCCCCATGAACACTGATGTCGAGATTACTAAATAGCACTTATTAAACAAACAAACAAACAAACAAACAAACAAACAAACAAACAAAAAAAAAAAAAATAGAATTAGCATAAAATAGCACTATTTACTGGTATTTATTTAGTGCGCGCACTCTAAGATTTGTACTTATGCATATTCACTCGGGTATTTTTATCGTCCTATACAAATTTGTGCTTTTCATGCAAGAGTGAACGGTTGTCAAGCAAAGCGAAAGCGTAACTACGGGCCGAATTACACCTTTTTCGGACAAGTTCTTCGGAAAAAAATAGAAGATGTTTATTTTTAGACCAAAATAAGTCATTAGATGCCTTTTTTGATTGATTTGGTGACAATTCGAAAAAGTTATCCTAAAATGCACTTACGCCGTTTTCGCTCTGAACCCTTCAATTGCCGTACCATTACCAACCCTTTATGTGTTTGTTTATGCTGAACCTCTATAATACAGATACCAACCTCTATTTTAAAAGCAGATACTTTGGAAAGTCCCAAGGTGACCACTGTATCATCTTCTTAATAATATGATACTGAATATAATATATTTTATTAGAGCCAACATGGAGTGACATGAGGTGAATAACATTATATTATTTTGATTTTTGTAGTGAAGTGAAAGCTGGAACTTACAAAGAAAATGGATGGCCTAGTTCAAGTGAGAAATGTTTAAAAAATCAATGAATCAATCATTCTTAAATTCAACCAGTCAATCAGGAGATTGTAAACTGTCATTCAGAAAATCTCAAGAAATATAACTTATATAATATGGTGGTTTTCTTGCTTGCTCAGAAAGTTTTAGATACACCATTGCAATGCACTTTTAATGAACAGGATGTTGTCATTTGAATTTTCAGAGTATGGGTTTTCCAAATTAGCTCTTATTGGACTTACAAAGGTTCAAGCCAAGCAAATGAGTAAAGATCCAAGAGAAGATATTCTAGTGAACTGTGTAAGCGAAAACACTTTGTCAACATTATGTAGATTTTTCCAAGTCATTAAGTGCTGGCAAATGACTTACATAAGGGTGGAGGGGCTCTGCTCTAGAGGGATTCAGGGAAACATGATAATCCACTATCATCTTGCCAGCTGTAATATCTTTTGTCTTTCAACGTGATGGTTGATTTTAAAGCATCAATAGGTTTGTTTTGGATTTTCCATTTGATACATGTCTATGTTTTGGCTCCAATATATGACAAGTGGGTATATTGTAGATTGTACCTTCACTAAAATATTTTATACAACAATGACATTGTCTATTAATAGTGTTGTCCTGGATGGGTGAGAACAGATATGGCTGGTGACAAAGCTCCTCTCACTATTGATGAAGGTAAATATCAATCAACACAATCGTTCTTTCTTATTCTATTCACATGCAATAGAAAATCACTACAATAAAGCTTTAGTAAACTTAACTTTAATATCAATTGTAAAAGTCATATTTTAACGGCTTATTACACACACTTTCCCCTCTCTTCCTATTGGCACACCTTTTTATAGACATGGCAACATAGTATAAGCTACACAGAGTAGAAAGAAACAAGCTGATTTGCAGGCATGAATTAGGGTTAATTGAAATGTCAGTCTTTTTTATCAATGATGGTAAACCAAATGATGGTGAGACACATGAACTCTGTCAACCTTCGTATTCTATCCATTTTGTAACTGTGGTGAGACACATGAACTCTGTCAACCTTCATATATTCTATCCATTTTGTAACTGTGTTGCATGCAATGTTTAGGAGAAAACAAATTTCACTCAAGGTTCTGCACTGGTTTCATATGAAAGAAAGAGCAACACAGCACTATTACTGGGAAATGGGAAGCATTTTAAGGGAGCTCTTGTCCCTAAAATTGTTTGAGGGATACCAGGTCACAAACCCCCTTCCCCCCTTCCCCCACTTCTCAAAGCCTGACTTTATAAATACCAAAGCAACTACGATAAGTCATGTTCTTTTTCACTGTTCCAGGTGCCACCACACCAGTACATGTAGCCCTTTTACCACAAGGATGCAGTATCAATGGGGAGTTCTTCAAACAAGAAGCCGTAGCTGTTTGGTAAACATTACGCTCTGTTACAGCATCAACCTGTTATACATTAGGTTAAGCAAGTAGCTAAGCTACTCCATATAATCAGTAACATTACATATAAAATCATAAATTGCCATTATCTAATAATGATTTTTGTATCACATATAGAACTAGAATCAAATCATTTAAATCTTAGTCTAAATTTCCAGGAAAAGAATTAATAAAGTATAAAAAAATCCAGAAGATCTGCTTTTTACATTGAATATTGTGATATTTTACTGCATAATACCATTATACTACATGCGTTTTATAGAAGTGGTGGAACCAGGGGATTCCTGCATTCCAGTGTCCGTAAAATGTAAAAATAATATATGTAAATTTAATATAAATGTACTTAAACTGTTTATCTTTGGATTTGAGAGTAGCACGAAATGTGTCAGTCCCTCAGGCTAGTAATAAAATGAAGGTGTCAATTAAACTGGACCAATTAATTGTTGTGTAAACAGGATTTTTGAACAGTGCTGAATTAAAATTGTGCTTGGGAAAAGTTGTTTTTGTGTGTTTTTATCTCATCAATGTGTAGTTCCAGAAAATATCCATCCCCCAACACAATGTATTTGTCCTGATCACCACCACACTCCTATCACTTAATTCCCCCCCCCCCCCCCCTTCCAAAAAATCGTAAACCCTCCAGACTCTTCAATCAACAAACTGAACAAAAGCAACCTTTATGACGACCTAAGGTGGACACCAATTCCTTGATCTCTAAAGCTGTTGAAATCATCTGTAGGATATTGTTTTGAACAGGCCTATCCTTTCGCTTTCTAAGGGAATTATACATTCTTTTGTGTTTCCTTCAATGTCAGGGTTAATTGTAATAAAAATAAAATAACCATTATTGACTTCCTTACTTCCTATTCCCTCCCATGCCTACACAGGCATTCTTAGTCTTCTTTGGTTCATGAAGGCTGAGAATGAAACGGCATGTGTGACGATTGCCGACACCAATTTTCCAACTTTCGACATCACGACTTGGTTTGCCTTGAAAACAAATGCTATGTGTTTATCTTTTTTAAGAATTTGTTCAAAAAATTAACCTCCTTCCTTGAAAAGCAGCCCATTTGCACTTGCATGCTATCCAGTGCAAACAATTATTTCGTGAAACTTTAGTAATACTAAATAGTTCAAATAAATAGCACTAAATAGCACTATTTTGTACTATTCAGTAATTAGTGTTTCACGGATTTATTGTTTGCACTGTAACTGCTTACTAAAAAATATTGAAAGGAATAATATCCACCAAGACCTACCCAGTAGTGTGTGTAATTCGATTTTTATTTGACAACGCAACGTTTTGTACCGAAACCGTGACAACCATTTCACATTAAACAATAAAAAGAATGGAGACAGAAGGCCAGAGCGCATAGATAAAGTTCTTCCGGATCTGTGTGGACATGCACTTAGTTTGGAGTGTTGGCCAGAAATCCTTTTGTTACTCGGTAATTCGAAAATACCACAGGAAGCTCCAATTTGCGTCTCTGGTCGTGACTGAACTTTACTTCGCAAAATGTAAGCTACAATTGTTCATGTTATTTTCATAACTTCTTGAATGTTAAGCCTATCGCAACTGTGTGTAGTTAAACAATGATACTAATTATTTCACTGCAAAATGATTATCTTTTCGCTGTTATAGTAGCCAAGTTACGAGTGTGTGACATTTTCTAGCGTGACCAAGGCACACTCCTTCGACAACGCCTCCACATCTGCCATAAAGTACAATAATCTTCCAAAATTGCAATAATTTTATCTATGGATCGAAAATCGTCCATCTCAGTAGATAATTGCTCTTAAGAGGTTTTTAGATGGAAAACTGACCAAAAAATGCGAGTAGATCAACCCAGAAATTACGAAATTTCATTTCATTGTATGTAACAATGGTTATAAGATGTTCATGTTGTCAACATGCATGATTCACGTGAACAGCTCATGGAAATCCTGGTTTGTGATTGGTTGATTTGTGTTTGAGCGAAGTCAGGCCACCAAAATCATCGAGGCCTGGCAGATTTTAACACAGTACGTGAGCTAATATTTTTATTTCCTCTGACATTTGCTCCTGACTGGTCATTTTTTCCCTGGGTATTTGAAAAGGGCTCACAGAACTTCTTTCTACTAAACTGGTCGTACTAAACCGACGATTTTTGCTGATATTAAAACCGAATGCAGAGCGCAAGGCCCCAGTATTTGCTGGATTATTTGAAAGGAAGTGGGGAAGTTTGTAGCTTTTTGTCAACAAACATGCAACATACTTGGGATGAATTCTACTTTAATAAGTCCTTGGTTGGAGTTATCGAGAAATATGTAGAGAAAGTAGAAGATATGGAGTCGACGATCTTGGTTCCTAGTCGACTAATGGGTCTAGAAGCGTCGGAATTGTTACCGCCAACATACACTGACAGTTATATTCAAGAGTTGGACATGAAAGCTTTTTACCAATATATGAAAGCAGTAAAAACTCAAATCGCTCTAGGCTCCAGTTATATTGCCGAAGCCTATGAGAGAAATTCGCCATTTCAATGCAAGCTCCGCGACTCGACCAAGCAAATCAATCAAGTAATTCTCATTGCAAAATACATAACAATATTCGCCCAAAACATTGCTTTCCAGTCGAGAACAATAACATACAGAGAATTCGAAAACAACGTCAGGTTTACCGAGAATTCGACTCTCCTTGGTGCGATTAAGAACATGCTGAAAGCAGTAGAGGAGATGGAAAAAGCAGTCCTGTTTCCTTGCTTGTTGAAAGATCATGGAGTTGTCGATGATTTGCCAAAGTTTTCCAATACATCGTCTCAAACAGTCGACAATCTCCACGATATATTCACGATGCTCAAACTGCTAAAGAATGAAATTCTCTCAGGCCCACAGTATTCTCAACTACCTGAAGATAAAATACATTTAATGCTTGCAGAACTTTACGAAACTTTAGTCATGTATACTTCACTAACTTGCAAACTTACTAAACGATACAAACAAGAAGTACAATGTGTTTGAACAAAAATAACTTTCTATGCACGACCTGAGCACCAACTAGGAAATTCTAATATTATTGCAAACGTTGTAACATAAATGCTATAGCAATTTGTTAAATTATAATGTTTTAGCTATTAAATTTGTACATAGTAAATGGTTCGTTTCAGAATAAAAAAAACTTTTCTAATTTCTAACTTGACTCTTTTTAATTCATATCCAGTAGTCAAGTATAAGGTTGCAACCGCTGATGTGTATCTGTTTAATCATATTTTTAGCCGATTGATATCACAAATATTGCTCAAGAGCTAGTCCTTCCATGAGCTTCTACAAACAACCAAGCCCTTTTCTTGGTTTAAAAAAAACAACTACAAATAGGTGAATAAATTAAGAAAAAAATAGTTGGTTACTAATGCAAATAATGAAATTGATAAATAGTTTGAATGTGCAAAACATCAGAGAGAAAAAACTTTACTGCAATTTTCCATTTTGTGTGAACTTGGATACTGCAAACTAACCCCACCATTTGGTGTTTTGTTCCCATCAATCAAAACGCTGGTTACAATCCAAATGAAAACTTGATTAAGCTCTTATAAAAGTCAGTATGAGTAGGTAGGCTTAGACAAAGTTCAAAAGTAATTTGGTGAAGTTAGGAGTTTTGGGACCAAATATAAATGATGTCAATGAGTGTTGGAGTGTTTTTGTTCAAATAAAATGGAAAATTACATAAAAAAGGGAAAAAGTTTAATCCAATGTTCCGTTTTCAAGGCATATTTTTTTTAGATGAATATACTAACAACACCTTCAGGCATTCATGCTTTACCAACACTTAATCTTCTATTGTGCAGTGACATGCTTGTATCAATAACATCATCACAGTGACAGTTCTTTTCAATTTGATTTGTTTGTTCTTTACTGATAGTTTCATTGATTTTCAGCTTCTAAATTACAAGCAAGGTGATTATGTGCTGGTATTTCAGCCTGTAGCAGCTGGGGTTAAAGTCTTTAAGGTCAATTTACTGTATTTTAACAGGATACATCTAGATATGCAGAGCTAGATGCTTTCCTTTTTACCCAGACACCCTCTAGATATTGCCAAAACAATATGATTGGAGTTACTGACTTGTTTTTTCATGAAACAAACCAAGATTGAAGACAATTGATATAATATTGTAATGCAAAGCTGCAAAAAGATCACTTGATGTTGACACACAAGATAAAAAAATATGAATTATTTGTAATGATAATATCACAAATATGAGAACAAAAGGATGTTGAAACACCCAGACAATAGTTATCTTGGGGGTTGATCACATTTCAAAGATTAAATAAGCCTGAAGCATGATGACGTTTTACACATACGTACCTATAATACTGTAATTCTTTCAGTTTCTTTCGGTTTTATTTTTATTATTATATCCCTTGCATTCTCAAAGGAATTTTTAAATGAAAGAGTATATTGTCTTGTATTGTAATCATTGTTTTTTTCAGTGTTGTTTAAACTGAGGAGTTGAACATTTTGAAAACTAAGTAGAGTGCTTACCATATGCCCATGGAATAAAATCTAAATAGTTACTACCTATTAGTTCATATTTAGTGACTAATTTAGACAAGTAAGTTGTAACATGGTATTGTTTCCTTTGTATTTGCCTTTTGACTGTTCTGGTTGAATGATAGTACCTTAATAGTCCCTAAATAGAGACTATTAGTTAGTCACTAATTAGTTTTTATTTCATAGACATGGTGTAAGCACTCTAAAGATACAGACTGAAGTATAGATACAGAGACCAGTGAAACATCAATACCCAGGCTTACTGCACGTTGTTCGTGGAGACATGTGACAGTTTGATCTTAATGTTCAACAAGAAAAAACAATGACAGGCTGCCCTTGGATGTAAACAAAGAACCTTTTTGGCACACTCAAAATTTTTAATGATGAGATACTGAAACCAGACCAGAAAAAAAAGTAAAACCAGAAATAAAACACAATATTACTTTGATCTAGGAAAGAATTTTGATCAAGAACAAAAGAAAGGTAGAAAATAAAAAAAGAAATATAAATGAATTCATTAACCACTAAAAACTGTTTAAACTTGTCACAAATGTTGCTATCTTCTCAGTAATCATTGTTTTAACTTGTAACTGTATTTAATACTGCAGGCCCGTAGGCTGCTCTACATTCAGGGAGCTTGTTTTTTTTTGTTGTTTTTTTTTTGGGGGGGGGGGACCTACTGATCTCATGTCCTGATGATGGACCAGTGGTCTGAAAGCTAGGTTTAGTCTATTAAACATAATGTGGAAGAAAAAGACTACTAACTTTCTATTAAAAAAGGATGATTGGCTAAAAGCACACAAAACAAGGGTCCAAAACTTTGGATTGACCATTATGCCATCACCATGACAAAATTGTTGGCCCTTAAAGAGAAGATATATTATGATAGATCTAATTGTCATCATATGTAAAGGTATTTAATTCTCACACATTGAATACATCTGTACAAGTATGGATAGTTTATCTACGTGATTTCTGGTGATGCCTGCCATGTGATTTTTTTTCCTTCTCACTTTTTCTGCAACAAATATAAGATATACATAAGATATTAATTGTCACCCTACAAACAATCAGTCCACCTTATGCAACCAATGAAACTAACAGCAACAGCCACCTAACCATTAATAAACAAAGGCAGGCAAGTGAGAGCCTAAAAACAAGGTTACACACATGCACAAAGACACAAACAAACAAACAAATAAACAAAAAAAAAACATTCAAAACCGATATCATAAATCAACAAAACAGCTATTATAATATATTTTATATATATATTTTTTTTTAAGTTTCGGCTATAATTTCATTATCATTACCTGGTGCTTGTTCTCTTTTTTCTTCTTCTTTTTCTTTCTTCTTCTGAATCTTCTGACGAACTCTCACTGGAACTGTCATCACTCTCTTAATATGAACAGATAGAAGTATATTGCATAGTCACTTATTGATGGACTCTAACAATTGTTAAGATTATTTCACTCAGCTTATATCTTGACTACACTATTACTGGGGCTTATTGTGCCAATCAAACAAATCATACCATGGTACAATATCTACCATAGACAGTTAATAAAACAGTAAAAACAAAAAACTTTGAAAACATAAGGTAGAGAATGCAGCAAGAGATCATGATCTGCACAAAGAAAAGTCAAACAACAAGGCTTAGGTAAAAGGATGATGACCAAGGCAGAAACAAACTTGAGTTCATTCAATTTCATAATAAAATGGCGGACAAATATTGTGCACAAAGGCAACACCAGTAAAAGATTGCAAATAAAAAGATTATACAGTGAAAGTATAGAAAATAAATATCTATGACACCAACCCTCAAAATCTATTTCCAATTCTCTTAATATTATGTTGTCTCATTTATCATACCTTCGCTACTTGATGAGCTAGAATCATCACTACTGTCACTAGATGAATCATCTTGATTCTGTGCCATTATCTTCTTAGGGGCATTCTTTAGGTGTTCACGCAGTTCATCCCTACACATTAAAGAGAGTAATAATAATAACAATATTATTTACACAGTTCATCATTTCAATAAGACCAGTTTGAACTTTTCATTGCTATAGGCTAAGCCTTGATAGATAATTAAAAAAGTTGAAACAAAACCATTAGACAGTTGAAGAATGTTAGTTCAGTACTTACGTCACACCCCCAAGTCCAATCGAAGTAAAGAAGTTGATTGAAAAACGTGTATTTCTTGGATTATCTCTGGGAAACAGACCTTCGAAGTATGGTCCCAAAAACCTGTTGGATAACAGAGGATTTTCAAACTTTTACTTATTTTATTTTTGTAGGATTTGTACACTTGACACCAGTTGGTGTACAAATAATAGAACAAACTTCTCCTAATTTGTATTAAGACCTTGAGTAGTGGTACAGTCAGTGTTAACTGCCTTTAACTCCCACTCCATGGTCTGACATTCTTCCATCAAAACTATATTTGGGTGGTAGATACGTGATGAATGAATTAAGTCACAGCTGAAGAAAAAGTTGCTTTATTGTCAGTCAGTCACTTACGGATCTTTTAGTCTTTCATTTAGTTTTGTCATGCCCATGTATTCAGCTAGCTCTTGAAATAAAATCTTGATAAACACACGGCTACAAGAAAACAAAATGCAATCAGTTGTAAAATTGCATTCAGTGCAACATTCAAAAGTATGTCCAGCAATGGTAAAGCATGACAGCACAACAGTTGTATTGCAGTTTTATTTGTAATTGATACATTAAAACAATTAACACAGAATTATGCAACTCATTTATAACTTACAGCCATATTTTGATGGTTGAGGGTCACACTGAAATAATCATTGTAGGTAATACAATAAGATTAAAGCAACAAACTGATAAAGAATATTTATGATAACATGTACCTAGATGAGGTAGTTTCATCTTCATTTAAATGAATACAGTCCAATACCTGAAAATGGGAAATAAGCAAAGTGATCACAGGATTGCATCATCATGTCATAAAGTTATTTTTAAACTAGACAACAGATGGATTACTTACAGTCCATGGAATTGCATCTGTAAAGAAGAGATGACCAAAGAACTTTGCAACATTACGAAGCTTATTTGTTTCCAATCTGTGGATGGTATCATACTGAAAGAAAAAAACAAAAAACAAAAATGAATATACTTTAACTTTTTTATTAGATCAAACATTATTGCCATGGTATTCACTCCAAAAGCATTCCAAGACCAAAGTAATCATCTGTGCTTGCCCATCCCCAATCATATTAAGTATTGGATGCAAAGTTTATCAGAAAAATAAAATGATCAGATTCTGGTTATTTGTATTTTTTTTATTTTGCTGATAAATGTTGCATCCAATACTTAATATTAATTATTGATGGTCTCCCTGAAGATGCATATAGCCAGTTCATTGTTAACAAATATTTTTAAGAGTAATGCTCCAGACACTTTAGAGAAAGCATAATAATTGTACCTGTTCTTTAAAAACCTTCACATATTCATCAATGTATTCCTTTCTCAGTGCACAGAATCTCTGTGAATCACAAAACATACATTTCACATTAGATTCAATTTTCTATTCCTGATTTAATTGAATAAACTTAAAAAATAACTATGAAATGTAAAAATAACAAGCATTGTACGTGGGTTCAGCTTGTGAAAAATAATATAGTTTGAGCATCTTTGGTGTGGTTACTAAAAGGCCATTGCACAACTTCTACTGTTGACACCTAATGGTTATTTTATGGCTCACACGTAACTACTGCACATGGAACACATCATACCTGGGCCAGCAGTCCAAAAAACTTTTCATAAGATCTTTGTTGAGCACAGCAATCAATAATCATCACACAGAATTCAGGCTAGAAAAGAAACATTATGATATTATAAAAATAAATATAAAATACCATGCACATGATTAGTAGATTGAAAGTATTAGTATTGACAGATGTTTTGCAATTTGTGAAATAGTCATCTTCAGAATAGAAGAACAAAGAAGAGACAGTCTCTGCATTTAGTGAACTGGTCAATAATAAAAAAGGATACATTTTTTCTTCAAGAGGCTGTTGGGGCTTATTGGCTGCAATAGGTACTGAGCAATTACTCCAAAAACAAAAATAGTATCTAAAATTGGTTGGTACCTGGCTTTATAAATCAAAACATGGAAAAACAACCAATTGAATTAAAGTATAAATAATAGTACATATAAAAGTTGTATTGGTATTTGAAATTTGACCAATAAATTGTTACTTACAATTTGGTCAGGTTGAATATTCATTTTGAGAAGTTTATGAGCACATTCTTCATAATCCAAGCTACACAGAAAAACAAGTAAATTTACAAATATCAACATGGTACTCAAATATGTAAATAGACTCAAATAGAGGTTTGGTTTAATGCCTGATTGCAACAAAATAATATAATATCGCATCCTGCAGCCACTGCCATTAACTGTATCATGATCCATTAATTTCAAAACATTTGTCTATTTGGTATTTTGGCATAAAACAACTTCTGGTGACTTCCTACAGTAATGATATATGGTAAGGTCAAATGGCTTCATCTCCCCTAACTTGAGCAGCTTTATAAAAATAAAGTCCATAAATTAAAGGCAAACAAAAGAATTGGGAGAGGTAACAACTGAACTCATCGCATGAAAAAAAAACATGAAAAAATACACATTTAAAATCAAACAATTAAGACCAACAAAAAATAACAACTTACTATTGAATAATTAAGTAATATAGCTAGTACCTTGATTGTATAGTGAGATAAATTGTTCTTCTCAATGCTACCAGGTTGGTCTCAGTATGGTCAATAATTGTCATTTTCTCATCTACAAAATGCATTGGCGGTAATCATGAAAATAAAATAAAGTTAACCAGGGATTCCATTACAGGACTGATAACAAAAAAGTACATTATTATGACATGGTATATTCAAAGTAGGCAGCTAAAATAATAACATTCCATGTTACTGGCTGTTGTCTTTATTAAAAGCCCTGGTAAGAATGACCAGGGTCCTAAGGGTAAATTATTATACTATATCTCATTCTACACCTTTTATATCAAATTATACTCAGATTACATAAATTAAAAAGTAAATTATTGATGTATATAACATTTCACTTTAATTTTTAGGAAATCTTTACTCAGACTAAGTGTTAACAATATCATACCATTTGTTCCGCCTTCTCCTTCTTCATCGTCATCATCTTCATCATCATCATCATCGTCTTCATCATCGTCATCTTCATCATCGCTGTCTCCAAGAATTTCTAAAAATTTCAATGCAGGAAAGAAAATGAGTAATTGTGTAATATTATTGATAATGAAAACAAATTAATTTACTTTATGTGAGAATTTTCATTCCTGGCTAAATGAGAAATCCTACCTTTCTTGATCTCTTTGTATTTTTCTTCATTTTCTAAAAAGTTTGGATCCATCTTGAACACATCTGAAAACAATGGTTTTTATTTATATTCCCTTGCAAGAAACAGTTAAAACAATGAAATACAAAAAATATATAACAAAAATAAACATGAATAAATAACAAATAAATTGTTTAAAATTAATACAATGACAAACTAAAAGAAAACTAGAAAAAGGAAAAAAGAAGACACAGAGTACATACAGAGAACAAAGAGGAAAAAGCACCAGAAATAGCCCATTATTAATATTACAAAAATTGTGTTAACATACTGAGAATATCCTCTGCTGTTCCAACATCTTCTAATCGAAGCAAGTGGGTTATTTGGTCTTCTTCCTCCACTAGATCTAATCCTTCTGGAATAGCAATGTGGTCCTACATATCAAACAAACAACATTACATTAGACTAGTATGCATTGAAACACAGGTACAAAAGATGGAGTCATTTTCATATCAGTGGGAAACACAACTGTATCATATCATAGCCATAGTTTTTAAGAAAACATTCAAATCTGCTGCCATATCGTAGCGGTATCATAGCAGTACCGTATTCGAAAACAACTCTAGCATTTCCTAGAAGTAAGAGAAATTAGTTTATACTCTGTTTGAGTCTGTCAATAATTCTATGTACTTAGTTATCAGTTCTTCACTCACCTTGAATCCATCTTTTCTTATTGCAAACATGACTTCAATCATATATTCCACTCTGCGGTCTATCTCTCCACTGTGAAGAATGTTACGGAGTCTTTCAAAGACAGCTGTAAGTGATATGGATAGAATGGCACATATAGTTGATCCTGTCCCTTTTGTTTCAAAAACCATTCATTCGCCAACATTAACCGGCTTTTACTACAGACTGGAGGTTATTGCTATTTATAGGCTTGTGGTGTAGCAGTGGAGGGGTTCAATTGAATCTCAATAAATTGGTGTTCAGAAAAATGCCTTGCATACATGGTTTTTGAAACAAAATGTTATTCTGGATTCAACTGTAATATTTCCTATTTATATACTTATTAATTATGAATGACAAGTCCCATAGTACTACACAGTGTTACTCATTTCCAGAAAGATTCACACCTCTGCATTCCCTAATACATAGACTATGTGAGTTGAAAATAAGGCACATTCCCTAAGTTAAAATTAGTAGCAAAAGACAATAGACATAAAAATGTCACCTGGAGACGTTTCTCCAGACTGCACTGTTGCTTACCATGTATTCCTCTTGGAGAAACTTCTGTTAATTTCATACCACATTCTTTCAGGAAGCCGATCTAAATGAAACATACTTTAAATGCGATGAATGACACTGTGATGATAATGGTGATAGTGATGATGATGGTGATACATTATATACCCTAGTGAACACGGTGATGGTGTTTTCAACTGTCCCCTTCTTGTAGAGCATGCAGCATTGGTGTAGCAGTTCAGTGGCATAATGACAAAGGCTGTCATTGGTGATATTATTGATATTGGTGAAGGCAATATTATCATGATGCTAACTAGTACTGGTGATGAAGATTGTTTTCTACTTACACCAACTTCTACACTGTCATCTGTTGGTTTGTGAAGTAACAACGTGAGAATCTCTAGAGCAAGAATTTCATGTGCCTGGAGGAGACAAAAAAAGTACCAATCATTAAAATCTTTAAATTAAAAAAAAAAACATTTTTTTAAATTATTCAGCAGTGGAATCAATGAAAAACCCTAGATGAGCTCTGCTCTTGCAGCAAACATATATCACATTAAATACCGCAGTATGTTTAAATAAAAAATACTCATTGACAATCAACTAGCCAATAAATCAATTTTTCAATAAATTAATAATTATTGAATAAAGCAATCAATCAGTCAGTCAGTCAAGAAGTTACTCAGCTGGTCAGTTGGTATGTTGCTCAGTCGTTCAGTCAATCCCAAACTTTCATTGTATCAATAAATTTTATATATGTTAGATATTTTATGTAATTTAGATTAATTAGTTTTAGCAATAATATTTAAATTGGGATTCCATTGTGGATCTATCACTTTTATAGGAATTGTTTAAATGTTGTTGTGATATAGTT
Source organism: Diadumene lineata (assembly GCA_918843875.1). Classification (NCBI taxonomy): domain Eukaryota; kingdom Metazoa; phylum Cnidaria; class Anthozoa; order Actiniaria; family Diadumenidae; genus Diadumene; species Diadumene lineata. Next base: position 40,677,648 of record OU974069.1, read on the forward strand.
TAAGAATAATTATTTAACAAGTTATTATCAATATTGCTTGGTATGTGATACTAACCACTTGTTGATTGACAAGATGTGCAATGAATCGGCTTGTATTAAGACATACAGGCTGTCAAATAAACAGAATATATAACATATCATCAGAAGTATATCATCATAATTATATGAATCACAAGTTAGAATAATGTTATTAGTTTGCTAACCTTATCATTTCTTCTAAAAGCTCTTCTAAATTGCAAAACAAGTCTTCTCAGTATCAATTCTCCATTCTTGGGAAACTAGAATACAAAGTTAATCTTCAATCAGGAAGCAGGCAAGGTATATCCTCCTTCATTTTCCTAAGGGGGAAGGGAGGGGGAATTAGGATTGCAAGGAAGACCTTGTACACATGCTATTAGCCCAATAATGTGGGCAGGTGGGTAGGCTTGGAAGATCAGATGAAAGAACAAAATAAATACACTAGTTAGATGTAAAGTTGTGATGAATTTAGACAAACTCCTTTTACCTTAGTATTGATGATTGAGACCAGTGCAGCATAAACATGTGTGAAAGTAGGTGATGCAAACTGAGCTCTGATGATTGACTGAGCAAGGACACCCCTGGACAATGAATAGAACACGATAATGATAATACTGTAACAATTTCAAGTATTCAAAAATAACTGTGAAATGGTTGCTTAAAAATATAGATCCATGGCCTCTCTAAAGATCTTGGAAAATTCACATTGAGGATTGTGGCTTATATTGTGTACTTAAAAACTTTGCAACTTTGGCAAAGGTTCAAAAGCAATTTGTGTTAGAGGTCTATAAGGGTATTCAGTTATTTTGATTCAAAGATCCAGGCACTTTCGGTTAATTCGATCCACACCACAAGTCAATTGGATCCACATCGTAAGTCAATTCGATCCACATTTATATTATTAATAATCCATGTAATAGACGGTATTAGAAATGACCGCTAACCTCTATAGGTCTATAAAGTTCCCAATTTACTGACCACTTACTATACCATCACACTGCATAAGTCCAGTCGTGATGGAGTTATTGTCAATCTAATGCCAATCTGCAGCACAATTTGTGATGAACAAGGCAGCATAAGAATATAAGATAAAATAGTGTTCTTACCTGCCGCGGACAATGTTTTCTTGGAATAGTTCCCTTACAATGTTACCAATGTTGGATACGTTCACCTAAATGACAAAAAAATACCAAATAAATCCAAGTTTGTCTTTGCCATTAGAAATAACATTGTGATGGAATCATTCACACAACAGTTAAGCAGAAGTTTCATAAACAAGGGATTTCACTCAACTATTATTATTAAGTCTAATCCTTGTTGTGCTACACCTTAATTTTTATGAGATTTATTTTATAGAAAAATTATTGGGTAAACATTATCAAAATATTTTAAAAACATTCTGATATAACGCTGGTAACAGCTGGAATATTAACAACAACTCTTCTTAATATTTAATAAAATTACCTTGTTAATCAAACCATTGATACTCTTTTTTAGTGCTTCCCAGCTTATTCTCTGATATGCTTCACTGTTAGGGTAATAAAACAATTTCGATCAATTACAGCCATTCAAAAGAGGTATTTAAAAGCAAGATAATAATGGATTTAATCACATGTGCACAAGTATGAAATCATAAATCATACAAAATCATATTCCATGCAAAAACTGTCAAGATACTGCCTGGCAATCGCCACAATCCACATATGTACCATGTGTGAGAAAGATCTTATTCAGATTAAATTCAACAATTGTCAAGTTTGAATAAATGTGCAGAGTTTTTCTAGAGACAAAAATGCCAGTCTGGGACAATGATGACAATGAGTGAATGGTAGTTTATTAACATTCATACCTGCTCTTGTCTGTAATACTTTCTTGCATCATTCTAAGTCTTGCTGGAGGGATGTAAGCACCACCTAGTTGCACAAGAGTTAAATGACGGAGAATCAATTCAATATATAAAACCACCTTGAAAAATTTCATTCAAATAATAGTATGATTTCACTTCATTTCAATTAATATCAATTTGAAATATTAGATCAATGTGTGCAAAATATCCAGAAGTATTAACTTAATCTTGAGCCATGATAAGATGCACGAGATGTTCTAAACAATCTTTGTGCCAATAAGACTATTGTTATAATTCAATAGTTATGAAATTCTGGTTCAGGACTGGGATATACATCAAATCAAAATATGGAGGATAGCATGGTTATGTACTAGAGCGAGATCATAACAACAAGGCTAATCAGTTGTCTCACATTGACAGTGTGTTGTGTTGATCTAAGTGTTGTAGTTTAACTTCAAATAAAGTGGTTTCCATGAGTTTTGTACTATTTTTCAACAATTACAACAAAGCCTGAAGATTAACTCTTCACCTAGACAACTGACTAGCCTTGTTCTTGAGATTGTCCACCATTTTTTATTTGACAAATCCAAATAATTTTTGCTATCAGTAGTTTGTTTGTTATTTATTAATTTTTGTATTATTTATAAATTTGTGCACTTGTTTGTTTGTCTGTTTATTTAAGTTAAATTCTTGTACCTGTTCTTGTAAGTATAGGATCAGCTTTTTTATCTTTTTTCTCATTTTCTGGCTTATTCTCACTTTCTACTGCTACTTTTTCTGTAGGATTTTCATCTGCCTCTTTTGTCTTTTCTTTTCTTTGTTTATTTTCTTCAGATTCTGTGGACTTAGCACGCCATGATCTTTTTCTGTAATCGTCATCTGAATCAGTTTTTCTTTCTCTTTCGTATCTTTTTCTTGAATCTCTATGATATCTTGACCCATCTCTGTCATCACCTTGATCATAATCTTGGTCATCTGATTTATAGTGGCTTCTTTTATAGCGTTTTCTGCTGTCTCTGTCATCATCATAGTTTTCTTTATCTTCATGCCTTCGTCTGATGACAAAGAAGGATGATGGCCATCAAAGGAACAAACAAAATGAATATCATTAGGAACTGGTCATTAATTATCAGGAGGGGAGTGGGGCTGGTGCAAATATAAAAAGCCATACATGCTTTATCTAGACCCAACCCTCTTTTTAAAGGCAATTTTAAATAGATTGATCTAAATTACCATTAAGCTTTGCATAACAATTTGTGACCCACCCTCTTTTTGTAACCGTTCCCCCCCCCCCCCCCCCACCTGTTGATTAATGACCAAACCCTTAAGTGGTGGTTATTTTTGAATTGTCAAATTGTCAGGATGACACATTCCATCTTTCAATATGTAACACGTACTCAACCCAAAAGTATTTTTCAATTACACTGAATAGGATGGTTAACCTTAGCCTGAAGTAGCTAACAGTTATATATCAATACATTTATTTTTAAATTTATTTTATTTAAAGATTACTGGATGTTAACAAATATTATCTTACCTTCTGTTTACAGGGGATCTTGACCTTGATCTTGAATCATGTCTTTTGGAATAGCTGCTACCTTTAGCTCTCTGATGATCACAGGTGTACAAATATTTGTCAATGAATATTGATAAAATGTTGATCAATCAATAAGAATTAATCATCACACAAAAAGCACATAATAATAATATATAATAATAATAATAGTAATATAATAATAATATAATAATATTAGTTTGATTGCTATTGAATTATCGATTGACTAATTACTTCATGATCAATTTTTAGAGAGACGAGAGTGGCCTAGTGGTTAAGGCATCGGCCTTCGGGTCCACTGGCTGAGTTTGATTCCCAGACTGGGCGATCACGTTGTGTCTTAAGGCAAGATACTTTGTTCTCTCAGTGCCTCTCTCTGCGCGTGCCCAGGTGTATAAATGGGTACCGGCATTTGCTGGAGATAAATATAGTCAGAGTATATATATTATCCACTCCCTGGTATACCAGTGCTGGTTTCAAGATTCTGAAGGGACTTCGGACGTTAAACATAGACATTTTTTTCATAGAATTGAGAACTCTGGGATTACCTACTAGGGATTTGGACATAGTTGAATATATATATATTTCTGTTATGCTTGACATTAAGCCTTGTAAAATGAAAATTCAAATGAGTCATCGTTTATTACCGATAAAAGGTGGCTTTTCTTCTCAGGTGTTAGTAAAGTATAACTTAGAACTTACTACATACCTGAACGACACTACGAACACGAGACGTCTCCACTTCGTCCTCACTTGCACTAAAAATTAGAAAGTTCTTAGTTATTAAACACAAAAACAAAATCATTTAACGCATTGTTTATTAAATGTTTACCTTGAAGCCATAATAAATCAACGTATAATACACAAAAAGTAGTTTATACGACTTTTTTTTCGAAACTACGTTTTGAAGTTCGAAAAGTCAATTTCAAAATGGCCGACTACTTAGCATCCAGGCCTTAATATAATTTTCAAACGTACAGCAATCGAAAAAAAAATGGAAGCGTGGAAACACGAATAAGGAAGAATACTTAGATTATTTAGATGTATTTGGATATCATAACTGGTAACTGCAAGCTATTTAGATAATGCAGTCAGCGTATAAAAAAGAAACAAAAACACATTTTTTCAGTTTGGGTTTCCTGTTTGTCAAATAAAGTGAGGAACTGGTTACTAGTATTTGCACGTGTAAAAGATGGCGGCGTTTATCCGTGCAAGTAGTCGAGTGTGCAGACAATTTCTTTCACATACATCCAGAACTAACCTCAGCTATCTCAGAAATTCAAAACTACACAATGCACTGAATACTGAAGCAGCATGTTTTGCTAAATATGGCTCTGTAAGACCGTTTTCAGATGTTGTACAAGAAAATAAAGTCGTTCCGGAGGCCGAAACGATGTCAGTGGATGATGAAAGACTACCTCTTGACAAACGACCACAAAGAAACAGGATAATGAGCAATGTACAGTATGAAAGAATGATACAAAAAATTGGTACAATATCCACAAAAGGATCATTATTTCAGTTATTTGACTCGATTTTAGCAAATGGTAAGCCGGGTTTGATTAAATATTGTACTTGACAGTTTCTCTGTATGATTGGGAGATATTCACATTTGGTTTTATGTCATAGCTTTTTGATTTTTAGATTTATGTCGCTATAGTGTTTTAGGATAGCAACATTTGACTGAATAACCCAGCAGCAATAAATCCATTTTATATATCTAACTCCTTTCAATTTCAATTGATGTTGGGTTTCCTGTGGTTTAGCAAACATGAGTCGAAAAATTATCGACTGAGTGGGAGGTCCACATGAAAAAATGTATTCTTTATTTGTTTTTGTTGTAGATGGTAGAATAACACAGCTCCAGGCATATCAAATGCTGAGAAACTGTGGTAAAGAATTGATGTATGAAAGTCCTCAAAGTCGAACAGATACTGCACATATTATATGGGACAAACTCCTGGCATCAGGTAATTACAATGAACTTGACTCCATGGATACTGGTATCTTACAAGCACTTACCCATAAAAATAAATTCCACTTGACTCATCCATTTTTAAGACACCACAAACAGTATTTTGTAAGAGGACATTTAGTCAGAGTTCCTACAATCTTGTATATTGGTGTCGAGACACTTTACATACTTTGATATTTCTTTGGTATGTTTGCTGCAATACAACACTCTTATGGTTTTTCTTTGAACTCCTCCCCTAAAAGCAATGTTGTGTTCCCTGAAGGCGTTTCTCTCTCATTACTAACAACATTGATCAAGGGAGGAGAGGGAGGGGAGGGTGAAATATTGATGTAATAGGTAGAGTATAGTCATAAAACTCAGCGTTTTCAATATCTTTTTGAATAAGCGTCTGAATAAATGAAATAGGCGTCTGTGTCCCAAAATTTACAATCATATTTTTTTTTTACAAGGACACAAAATAGCCGGCAGTAAGAGGTAAAATAGGCAGCCCTATACCGCCGGTAGCCGCCTGTTATTGAAAACCCTGAAACTGTGCAATCTTTGAAGAGTCCCAAATTAATATTATGTCCAAGATGGTGGCTTTACTTGTCCAGATTTTTTACTTCAATCCAGGTTAACAAAAATATCCATCTTCTCACTCTTTTGACATTTGTTTATTGTTCAGGAGTACAAGCTGATATCATGATGTACAATGCATTACTGTCTGTTTATCTACAAAATGACTATGATTTCAACCCACTGGAAATATTGGAACAGATTCAGACTAATGGACTGGAACCAAACTTGGTGTGTCTCATTGTTTAATAATAACATTTGCTTGAATTTGTCTGTTTGTTAGTATGTTTGATTTTTGTTCATCTGTTTGTTGGATTATTTATTTGCTTATATGTTACTTAGTATTCCTGAGTGTCTGAGTTGTTTGTTTGTCTTTTGCCTTTATTTTTCTATTTTCTTTATTGTTTGGATGTCTAGTGTTTGTCTACCTTGCTGTTGAATTGTTGTGTACTTGTTTGTTTGTGTGTTTCTTTATTTGTTTGTTTCAAGGGTGTCTATTTACTTTAGTTGTTATATATAATGTTTTTGTTATATAATATGGGTTGTGTAATTGCCTGCTTGGCAACATCAGTCCCAACAATGGAAGCTGTATATACTTGCTTTCATGCAAAAAACAAAACCACTCAACAATTTGTACTTTTTAAATTAGATTACAATGACTTTGATCATCAAAGGATTTGGACAAAAAGGAGACATCGATGGTGTATTGTAAGTACATTTTTTTTTTACAGTTTCAACATATTTCATTCTGATGATATTGACCAGGAGATATTTCTTTTTCAGTAAAGTGCTTGAATTCATGAAGGCAGAGGAAATGCCAGTCACAGAACCAGTTTATGCAGCATTGATTACAGCATATTGGAGAACAGGGTAGGCCAGACTTGAATCATTTGCTCATGATTGTCAATAGAGTGTAGCTTTTAATGTCATTATTGTGTTATTTCAGGGATATTGAAAATGCAAAAGGAGTGTTCACTTTGATGAGGTACAAATAAATATTAACATAATGGTTGTATTCATGACTATGCATGACTCCCATTCTCTTCATCTCAAGAGTACCAATGGTTGTTACCACTTTAATTCCATCTTACTTACAGCCTGCCATTCCAGTTTTTGGAGGGAAATGCTTTTCAGTCTCATTAATCATTGATAATAATCTTTTATTTTTCCAGTGTCATGATATCAATAATGAATGAACTTGAGAGAGAGCAATAGATCAATAGCTTTTTCAACATGATGTTCAAAAGTATATTGACCATTTATGATTATTGTTATGGTCCACCTTTCAATGATTTGGCACATTGTTTACATTGCAGCTCAAATGATGATTGGTTGACATGTACATATAAGTATTAACCAAATGAATCAGAACATTGTTTACATTGCAGCTCAAGTGCTGATTGATTGACATTTATATGTAACAAAGTAGTCAATGAAATTATGACATACTAGTCATGTATATGTACTTAAGTAGCACACTGTTAAGCCTTTGGCTTGTGCTTACTTTAGTTCTTATTTACTATCAGGGAGAATGGTTTAGAACCTGGTCTTGAGAGCTACACCACTTTACTGAATGCTTATGCTGAAGATGGTAATTTAGAAGCTATAGATGAGGTATGAACACTAGGATCAAGTGTAACTTCTGGTTTTATGGTTAAATGTAAACCTTATGTTTCAATGTTTAATGCTATGATATTGTTTTATTCATAAGACCATAACAGAAATGCAAGAAAAGAAAGTCTACCCAAACCATACAGTGTATATATCACTCATTGATGTTTTTGCTAAGTGTGGAAGACTGGAGGTTATCCCAAAGGTACAGAATTGCAAAACAATTCAAATTATTTAAAAATAATACCATATTTTGTAACGATTGGATAATGTGACGCTTGGAAATTCTATGAAATAACCATGAATATCAATAACCAAGAATTTTTTTCATGACTGATTGATATTGCCAAATATTTTTTTTCACAACCCATTGATATTGCAATGATTAACCATGGACATTTTAAATGTTTTTCTCTTGATAGATTCTAGAAAAACCAACAGTTAAACGACTGGTTGAGCCAGGTAATGTTGTTCTAAATGCATTTCATGGTATTGTGTTTTATATATTTAAGTGGGAAGTAGTATTTGATCAAAAAGTTCTATATTTATTAGAAACTATTTTGATTATCTGCAATATTACTTTTCACTGATTTGTGCTATTTGTCAGGGTTTGGATATTCCCAGATCAAAACATAAGAGATGAGTATCAGAAAGTCTAACTTTTTCACCCAAAGAATACCTTTTAGCAAAATTGGCAAATTGGCTATTGATCAGTGAACTTCTAGTAACTTTGCATAGTACATACCAAGCCAGTAAACACAAGCCATTTTACAGAAACTAGAAGATGATTGAATGTTTTGATATATGCACAGACATGTTGACAATGATGCTTACTATTGGTGGTCGTGGTGACGTAGATGCTGCTCTAGTTCTCATGGACTTTGTTCCTACTGACAATATATCTTCCCCATCTCAAACACCACAATCACTTCTACTCAAACAAGTTATCTCAGCTAAACAGGTACAAATTTATTTGATGATCAATACAAGATATTTACAAAGCTACATGCATGGATTGAGTAATTCTTTCAAATACACCTTGATGTCATATGCATTTGAGAAACTCATAAGAGGATTGAAATGTGTAGCACAGCTCCATGTTTTGAAATATCCATTTGCCTAATTTTGACACTACCTAACCCTTGGTACTCAAAACGGGATTCAAAATGGCAGCTAATGCTACGATTTTTTTTGAGCAAGTCTTTTTGTAAATCAAATATTTCAGAGCGTGGAATAAAACAATATACTGTTGCTACGTGTTTCAATCTGCTTTGCAGTTTCTGGTAGAGTGCAAACATTAAATGTGTGCAACAGTTGCCATTATTTAGTGGTAAATAGCACTAATTAAAGAAAAGAAAACAATAGAATTACCATATATAAAAGCACTATTTAGTGGTATTTATGTTGCACATTTTTGGTGCGTGCACGCTACTATAATTAATTGTAAATGGTAACATTTGTAACTACTTTATTATCCATCGATTTATTTGTTTATTAAACCATTTTTCCATTTTTGTTTAATTTATTTTTTCATTTTAATGAAGTGTTTCTTCTCTTTTTAACCGTAGCCAATAGATAAAATCATGAAAGTGGTTGATACCCTGAATAAGCAAGGTATAATGAGGAATGTTTATGAGACTGCTCTTGATTTATCATATGGCAACAGAGATCCAGGTATTTAAGCAACAATAGTATGTAGTTTGGTAGTTCATTTACTGTTGACATTTTTATAACGTTATGACTGATCTTTTTTAGAAACATCAACTGCAATCATCAAAGAAATGCTTTCCAAGGTACAGAGCTTATATTAGTTTGATTATATTTTCTCGTTGATTGTAAAGTATTTCTATCTCTGTTGATGACCGAGAAGGTCAAAAGCTAGGAAAAAACATTAAAATGAATGGTTGAGAAAAGAAACAACAATGAACATTACATCAACCAATATTTGATTGTCTTTAACTCCATTGTAAGCTAAAACAGTTAACATAATGAGAGGAAGAGTGCCATATCAGATTTACAAAATGTGTATTTAAAAAAAGCCATTAACATTAAGCAATATTATCAAGAGGTCGGGATTCATTGTCTATTTTCAGAATGTTGCTTTTAAGCCCCACTATTTCTACCCCATCTTAGCCTGCTATGCTGAACATATGGATGTAAAAGGTAATCAAATGAATAATAAATAAATAATAATAAATTAGTTTTTTTTCGTTTATAATGAGTGTCAAGTGAATTCTGGTACATTTATTTAATTTGTGCATTGAATTGAATTATACCTATTAAATAGCTATTGAGTGTCAAAGTACCTATAGAATAGTTGAAATTTGACATTATGACTTGTGGACTATATATTATACAACAATGAAAGAATTGAAATCCATGTGTGTTTCTATTGAATAGGAACTCAAGATACAGTCACACTGATGGCTGAAAATGGTATAGACATTGATCCCATAAGGTATTTAAAACACATTAATGATGTTAGTCAACTATATTGGTATTCTCTAATCAAATGGTATAGACATTGATCCCATAAGGTATCTAAAACACATTAAAGATGACTTAGTCAACTATATTAGTATACTCTAATGAAATGGTATAGACGTTGATCCCATAAGGTATCTAAAACACATTAAAGATGACTTAGTCAACTATATTAGTATACTCTAATCAAATGGTATAGACGTTGATCCCATAAGGTATCTAAAACACATTAAAGATGACTTAGTCAACTATATTAGTATACTCTAATCAAATGGTATAGACATTGATCCCATAAGGTATCTAAAACACATTAATGATGTTAGTCAACTATATTAGTATTCTCTAATCAAATGGTATAGACATTGATCCCATAAGGTATCTAAAACACATTAATGATGTTAGTCAACTATATTAGTATTCTCTAATCAAATGGTATAGACATTGATCCCATAAGGTATCTAAAACACATTAATGATGTTAGTCAACTATATTAGTATTCTCTAATCAAATGGTATAGACATTGATCCCATAAGGTATCTAAAACACATTAAAGATGACTTAGTCAACTATATTAGTATTCTCTAATCAAATGGTATAGACATTGATCCCATAAGGTATCTAAAACACATTAAAGATGACTTAGTCAACTATATTAGTATTCTCTAATCAAATGGTATAGACATTGATCCCATAAGGTATCTAAAACACATTAAAGATGTTAGTCAACTATATTAGTATTCTCTAATCAAATGTTGTTGATGTTAGTTTGAGCTATATTATCAAGTCATTTGGACAGCCAAAAGATGCTGATGTTGATGCCTTTATAAAACTGTCAAAGGTAACTCTTATAGCCTATTGTCTTACCCCCTGATAAACACTAACATTACTGTCATCATCACCATGACCCCTGATATGCCACATTATCACCATTAGCAATGCCACTACCACCATTTTTCCCTCCATGATTATTACCACTACTACAATTCAGTGATCACTAGCAGCAACATTTGCACCACCATCACTGCCATCATCACCACCTCCACCACTGCCATTATCACCTCCACCTCCACCACTGTTATCATCACCTCCACCACCATCACTGCCATCATCACCTCCACCACCATCACTGCCATCATCACCTTCACCACCATCACTGCCATCACCATCACTGCCATCATCACCTCCACCACCATCACTGCCATCATCACCTTCACCACCATCACTGCCATCACCATCACTGCCATCATTACCTCCACCACCATCACTGCCATCATCACCACCACCACTGCCATCATCACCTCCACCTCCACCACTGCCATCATCACCACATCCACCACCATCACTGCCATTATCACCTCCACCTCCACCACTGCCATCATCACCTCCACCACTGCCATCATCACCTCCACCACTGCCATCATCACCACCATCACTGCCATCACCTCCACCACCATTACTGCCATCATCACCTCCACCACCATCACTGCCACCTCCACCCACATCACTGCCATCATCACCTCCACCCCCATCACTGCCATCATCACCTCCAACACCATTACTGCCATCATCACCTCCACCACCATCACTGCCATCATCACCTCCACCACCATCACTGCCATCATCACCTTCACCACCATCACTGCCATCATCACCTCCACCACCATCACTGCCACCTCCACCCCCATCACTGCCATCATCACCTCCACCACTGCCATCATCACCTCCACCACTGCCATCATCACCACCATCACTGCCATCACCTCCACCACCATTACTGCCATCATCACCTCCACCACCATCACTGCCACCTCCACCCACATCACTGCCATCATCACCTCCAACACCATTACTGCCATCATCACCTCCACCACCATCACTGCCATCATCACCTCCACCACCATCACTGCCATCATCACCTCCACCCCCATCACTGCCATCATCACCTCCAACACCATTACTGCCATCATCACCTCCACCACCATCACTGCCATCATCACCTCCACCACCATCACTGCCATCATCACCTTCACCACCATCACTGCCATCATCACCTCCACCACCATCACTGCCACCTCCACCCCCATCACTGCCATCATCACCTCCACCACCATTACTGCCACCTCCACCACCATCACTGCCATTATCACCTCCACCACCATCACTGCCGTCATCACCGCCACCTCCATCACCACCATCACTGCCATCATCACCACCATCACTGCCATCATCACCTCCACCACCACCACTGCCATCATCACCACCTCCACCACCACTCATCATGTGTTAGCTCAAAAATTCTCAACAAATGGAAATTGTAATGATTGTCTTTGTTGTACCAGGAAATGCCTTTGTCAGTCTACCTGGTTAAGACCATAGCTCAGCTTGTCATGGAATCTGGACATTTAGATAAACTGGACAGTATTTGTAAGTCAACATGTATGATCCCACATCATTTTGATAGGATAATTTTGCTGTATGTTGACAGGTCTATATAATTCTTTTTCAGTTGAGTTTGCAGAAAAGAATATTGATGATAAAAGTTTCTTTCCACAAACGTTTGGTAGAGCAATGAAGAGGTGGGTATAGACCTTTGACATGAAGATGTTTCATTCATGTATGGTAGCCTTGGATGATTGACTATCCTATCATTGCTTTTCATTTGAGAGATACACTGGCTAGCCTCTGCATCAATTTTGATTTTGATGATTTTCTTATGGTCATTGGTTAGCGATTGAGGTGGTAGTTTCTACATCTATTTGTTTCTTTGTAGGGTATGTGGTCATTTCGATCCAAAGTCAATTCAATCCACGCACTTTCGGTCGATTCGATCCACACCACAAGTCGATTCGATCCACACCATAAGTCAATTCGATCCACATTTATATTAAACAAAATAATCATGCATTTGAGTTGAATACAAGGACTAAGATTTGTAAATAAATAATAAAGATGTTTGTGGAAGTTTTACTTTAAGTATTAATTTGTTTATCGCATGGAAAAATGCCTCGCGCACATAAATTGCAATGTCTACAAATTACGGTGTTGTCAATCAACAAGATTTTTGTAAAATCTGAAAGAACTTAATGATGGAAAGACGTTTGTGAAAGTTTTTAAAGAAATGATTTGTTTGGTATACTCCGTGCCGTGGAGTTGACTTGTTTGTCGACTCGAGTTTTCGTATGTACTTGACACCACAAGTCAATTCGATCCACATTTATATTTATATTTATATTAATAATTATGTATTATAGTGTATATGCAAACATGATAACTAATAAATGAAGTTTCATGAAGTTTTTTAGAAGGAACTCAAAATACGAATTTAGAAGCATTTAAATGGCTTCTCTTTCTAGTAGACGTTTTGTCCACGCTCGTCTGGTTCAGAATTTTGTCATATATTTATAGCTCAAAAGAGCCTTAAATAAGCTAGTTTAATAGTCTCTTGTAATTGTTACTTTTCAAAAACCTCTTTTAGGGAAGATATGAATGTTTAATTGTTAAAGTTGGAAAGAGAAAGTGGTGTTTGTTTGCCTGACAACTGATCGTAACTACAGTAAACAAAACTCGAAATAACAATCATTCGTGAAACTTAAAAAAAAAAACGAAACAAACTGCTCTTTCTGTTATAACTGAATGCAAAATGTAAAGCAAATAAAGATAATTATAATGTTAATTTGGTTTAATGAATGTTATTTACCGAAAGATATCGTCGATCAGTTTTTAAACCGACTTATCAACAAAGACACAATTGCGTTATTCACGCATTGACAAAGATTATTTTAGGTCCGTTATTTTGGTAGTTATATTCGAAATTTCTCTTTTAAAAGCACAAAATTAATGTTTTTAAATTGTTATGTTTTGATTATGCAGCATGATCATGCTAACTTCACGGAAGTGTTTTTTTGAGGTGTGATACATGTCAGTCACGATGTAAATGTGGTAAATTCTCAGAGTTTGTAACCTATGAGAATCACTCAGTCAATCGATCAATGTGACATCGTTAGCATAATAGTGCAAAAGAATCGCCAAATCCATCTAAATAAGGAAATCTTTTTCTATTAGCAAAATAGTCGAGGATCAGTACGAAAATTTACATATTAAAATTTGACTTTCGTACGAATAGCAAATGGACGTCTGGGTACGCGACTCATAGAAAACCTTTCCGCCGACTGACGCCGAAATATTGTGTTTTCAAAAAATATATATTATTGGAAATTCAGACTAAAAGAGCTGGAATTTATTTTCCAGATGTCTCCTAGCATGCAAAACTTTTTGGAAGAGATTTTTCGAAGTCTTCAAAGTGCGTGACATTTCGCTCGAGTTGAAAATATTTCTAAGTGTCGCAAATGTTTCGTTTGTCACCTATGTAGAGACTCGTAAAATCATTCTAAAATCTTTTAAGGTAATTCCGTAGTAATAGAACTAGCCATAGAATTTTGATAAAACTTTCTATGGTAAAAAATTCTGAGTTTTTCATCAAAAATATAAAATAAAAAAATTGGGTCACCGTATTGGATTTCGCGAGAAAATTTTTTAAAGTATACCCACTTTTGTCAATTTAGCGTCTAACATTCAAAAATGGGCATCATACATAAAAGTATCTCTTGACTGAGATTGGTCAATACCAAATAATTATGTTTAATGTGCTTAAATGTACTCCTTATACATTGGGCTACCGATGTAAAGCAAAAGATTTTCACTAAAATGTAACAGCGCAGAAAAATAAAGCAAAAATTAACAAAATGTTCGAATTTTTACGGGCCTCATTAACGCTTTGAACGAAACATTTTTCGCAATAACGAAAAATCTAGCCATAGAATTTTGTCATCGATCACATATGTTTTAAAAAACATGATTTCAAATGATATTATGAAATAAAAAAGATAGGTGCCCGCATTGGTTTGCGAGATATTTTGAGAAATATTCTCAAGTTTCAATAATTTTATATCAAGGATTTTCCGAGAGAGGAATGGGGCGAGTTTAAAGAAATTCGTAATTTTTCGCTTGAAAATGTGAAAACTGTTCGTATTTTAACGTTAAAGTGTTTCTCAGACATAGCTCTGTATCTATTGATGATAAGAAATGTAAAACTTTCAAATTCAAAATATGCGCAGAACTGTGCGCAGTGCAAAACTACGGAATTACCTTAACCAAGCTTATAATAATCGCTTAGCCCATTTAAATGATTATATCGTATTTTCTTTAGCAAAAATATAAAGATTCACTGTGAAAATCTAAAATGTTTTTGACTCCCGTACGAATAGCAAATCAAGTCGGGGTACGGGTGACGTACCCGTAGCCACTTCGTAACAAAATTCATATTTGCAAAACTTTGACAAATAGTTTTATACATTGTTTTAAAACTTAAATATTTCCATTTCAACCAATATTAATATAAATATAAATGTGGATCGTATCGACTTATGGTGTGGATCGAATCAACTTGTGGTGTGGATCGAATCGACTGAAAGTGCGTGGATCGAATTGACTTTGGATCGAAATGACCGGCATCTCTTTGTAGTGAGCTTCTCATCATCCATGGTTACTAATTTATGTTGAAATGGAATTATATTATTTATTGACATATCTATGTTTTTTTCAGGTCTTTCGATCCACACAGTGCTATCAAGGTTAGTAAGAATTCTGCATACCAATGCAATACACACTGATAGTTGTAGATATGAATATGTGGTATCATTTTGAATCTGTAGATCATACGAGAGTTGAACAACCGGAATTTGACATTACAACTACGTAAGTACTCAGAAGAAAAATGATGTTGACAGTTTATCATAGTTTTTTAGTCATGCCATTGTTTGAAGAGGAAAACCCTAACTCCATGAATGATAGTCAAATCTCAGATAAATTAGTGTACTTCTCACATATTGTAGAGAATAAACAATGCAAGAGGTGGGTCAGCCCATCCAAGTACTGTCATTTGCATGTAGAAATGTCAATCATTATGGAGGTCTTCTTTCTTTTGTAATACTAATAATATCATGTTTTTTTTTTTTTAGCGTTGTACATTAGTGATATGCTAGAGGCTAACTGCAAGATTGAAAATAACACTAAACAAGCAGCACAGTTGATACATATGATGTTACAAGAGGTTAGATTACTATTTGCATTCATGAAATGGTGTACTGTTTTTGGGCTTGGATGTGATGATTAGATTGAGGGCACAAGGTTAAAATGTGCTGGAAACGTTTAATCTGAAGTGATGGCAACTAGCCATTTTTTTAAATTCTAATGTCAATTCTTTGTCCATGTGGAAAATCACAGTTTTTTTGGTTTGAATAGACTTTTGCATTTTTTATATTAGTTTATTGATACTGTGGTACCCCACAACAAAACAACAGATTGAAATATTTAAATGTAACTGTTTATGTCAGCTTATATTCAACCAAAGTGTGGTGTCACATCCTACACATTGTACAATGATTTATTGGTTGCTTTAATTTAGTTTATTAATTTGTTATTTATTGCTCACTTTTGTATCTAGGGTTTCCAAGATCTCCTTGACTCGAGGTGTTACACTGCTGTCATGAAATTTCTCAACATAAACCATCTTCATGATGAGTTTTACGAGGTAGGTTATGATGTTGTTGTAATTTAGTTTGAATTTACTGTTTATCTTGTTAAGGATTTTATTTGTTTTGTTATATTGTTACCTTGTGTTAGCCTAGATTGATTGAGTAAATGTTATTTAAATAAATTAATGGATAAATCTATCATGTCACGGTCGTTGATGGACGTGCTTTGAGAACTCTCCATATAAGTTCCTAAGAATGGATAAAAAAAGTATACTGAAACTTATTGAAGATAAACTAAAACCAGTTTATGACAAATTATCAAAATTGGATGACATTGAAAAAAATGTTGAGCATCTAAGTAGAAATTACGACAGCCTTTTGAAGAGATTAGGCAGTGTCGAACAACAAGAACTTGACAACAAACAAGAGAATATCAGAACCACTTCTCATATCAACAACGTATTAAATGATCTGAATCAAGCCAAAAAGGATCTAGGTGAATTAGAGCAATATATTCGCCGAGAATGTCTAGAGATAAGAGGCATCCCTTCAAGCAGAGACGAAGACACCAACGAAGTTGTCCACAAAGTCTGCAAACTCTTGGAGGTTGATACTAAAGATGTGGACATCTCTGTGAGTCATCGACTCCCAAGCCGTAAGCCCAATTCGTATGCACAAGCTACCCAAAGACCTGGGCAGAAAGAGGACGACCCTATAATTGTTAAATTCGTCCGTAGAGATGTTCGAGACAAGTTATATCAGGCCAGAAGCAAGCTTCGCTCGAAAACCATGAGAGATCTTGGTATAACAAGACATGCAGAGCAAAAAATCTTTATTTCCGAGAGCCTAACCAGAAAGAATAAGGACCTACTGAAAGTCTGCTTGCAAAAGAAGAGAGAACTAAACTATCAATTCGTTTGGACAAAGTATGGCAAAATTTTAATGCAAAAAGATCCATCAAGTCCGGTTTACACCATTAAGTCAATTCAAGATCTGGACAAGCTAAGTTAAAAAAAATGAACTTGTATATATTCATCAATACTTTTATCTATTTATATGAACGTATATTCATAAATAATGATATTTACTTATTAAGCAATATTATCAAGTCGAAATATCATATATAAATTAACTTATATATTATTAATATGCCGCCACACAGTGATAATTCTGATATAATATATTCATCAGACATAAATAACTTAGCGGGTCTTGACCCAGACATACATTTGCCAATACAGTCAAACTTTGACTACTATACCACTAACGATTTTCGTAATAATTTTCAAATTTCAGGTTGCACTGCAGACAAACATTTCTCTGTTTTGCACTGCAATATCCGAAGTTTAAATGCAAATTTTGATAATTTCATGCAGATGATTTCAGAACTAAATCACAATTTTTCAATGGTTGGCTTAACTGAAACAAAGATCAATCTGTCAAATCAAAACCAACGTCAAAACTTAATTCCAGGCTATAACTTCTTCTCTCAACCAAGTAAATCAAATGCAGGAGGGGTAGGATTTTTTATCGATGAAAAAATATCTTATACTATTAGAAATGATATTTCCGACTCTGAAATTGAATATGAAAGTCTGTGGATTGAAATAGAATGTGACCTTCATCACAATATTGTTTGTGGTGTTATTTATAGACATCCACAATCAAATATTGACAAATTCATTGAATATATTGATAATAGGGTTGAACAACTAAACAACGAAAACAAAATTGCATAATGATGGGTGATTTCAATATAGATTTGTTGAAATCGACACACCCATCAACGGAGGAATTTTTAAATACTCTAGAGACCCATACCTTTAGTCCGCATATACTTCAACCTACACGTATAACTGATCATTCATCAACGCTTATCGATAATATATTTTTTAATTCAATCACGCACCATACCATTAGCGGTAATGTTATCTATAACATCACGGATCACTTACCAAATTTTCTCATTATAAACAAATTCACTGCACTCCCCAAACAATACAAAATCACAAAACGAGATTACAGTGAATTTAATAAAGAAGAATTTCAAGCAGCGGTTCAATCAATTGATTGGACTAACACATTATCTAATTACTCTGACCCTTCTGACATGTTTGATGTATTCTATTCAAAAGTATCTAGTATTGTTGATAAACATGCACCGGTAAAACAACTTAGTAGAAAAGAAATCAAACAATTATCCAAACCATGGATAACGAAGGGCATTAAAACGTCAATTAATGAAAAAAAATAAACTTTATAAACAGTACATAAAAAATAAATCTATATATTACTTTAAAAAATTTAAAATTTACAGGAACAGACTAAATCGCCTGATAAAAATTAGTAAGAAGAACCACTACAATACATATTTTACAACAAATCGATCAAATATAAAAAAAACGTGGAAAGGTATTAAAGAAATCATTGGTTTTAAAAATGGAAATTCGAGCATTCCACCAAAAATAGTCACAGAAGACAATTCTGAATTAACAGATTGTGAGTCTATTGCAAATTGTTTTAATAAATATTTCACAAGCGTCGGAGAAAACATATCCAATAGTGTACCTTCAACAACTAATTCACCATTTGATTTGTTGCCACCTAGAATAACTGATACTTTTCAATTCACTGAGATTACACCGGATGAAATAGAAAAGCAAATAGACAGCCTAGACGAAAAAAAGGCCATCGGGCCATATAGCATTCCAGTCATGTTTTTAAAAATGATGAAATGTTCCATTTCAAAAGCTCTTACACTAATATTTAATACCTCAAAAGGAATAGTTCCTGAAAATTTTAAAGTGGCCAGTGTCACTCCAGTTTTTAAAAAGGGATCGCAGCTAGATGTAAGTAATTATCGGCCAATTTCTCTACTTTCAGTTTTTAACAAAATTCTTGAAAAACTTGTATCTACTAGATTGATAAAATTTATGAATAATAGAAATATCCTATATGAAAGACAATTTGGTTTCCGCTATAAGCACTCTACCACACAGGCTATACTAGCAATAATCGATAAGATACAATGTGCCATTGAAGAAGGCGTTTACTCTTGCGGTATTTTCCTTGACCTTAGCAAAGCATTTGATACTGTCAACCACAACATTTTACTGCAGAAATTAGACCATTATGGTATAAGAGGGAAACCAAATATCTGGTTTCAATCTTATTTAGCAAATAGACGTCAGTTTGTTTCATTAGGGGGCAATAAATCTAACCTATTAAAAATAAATTCTGGTGTGCCACAAGGGTCTGTCCTTGGACCAACCTTATTTTTATTGTATATCAATGACTTCCAAAACTCATCATCAATATTTGTAATCTTTCATCCACCTCAAAAGAAATTAAACTATAATATTAACATAAATATTAATTCAAAAAATCTTAAACAAGAAACCCAAATCAAGTACTTGGGTATTATGCTTGATAGCAATCTTAACTGGAAAGAGCATATTTTGTATATCACAAGTAAAATAAAGCGCAGCATAGGAATTCTCTGCAAAGCCAGACATTATGTCAGCTTGGAAATACTATGTACCCTCTATTATAGTCTAATTTATCCATATTTGACATATGGAATTGTATCATGGGGTCACACTTTTCAATCCACAACAAGTCCACTGTTAATTTTACAAATAGAAAGCTCTACGAATAATGACTTTTAGTGACTTCAGAGCTCACACAAATCAAATTTTTCAAAAATTAGAAATTCTAAAATTTCCCGATATTGTCTACATCTATACTGCGTTATTTATGTATGATTATCATGCAGATAATCTACCAGTATTTTTCAAAACATTTTTCACCAGAGTTAACCAAATTCATAATTACAACACACGGCTGGCTTCAAAACTCAGCTATGCCTTGCCAAAAGCTAGAACCAACTATGGCAAATATAATATCAAATTTTCTGGTGCTCTAATTTGGAACAATATTAATGAAGAAACAAAGCAATTAAGCAAAGCAAAATTTAAAGATCAGCTTCGCAAAGATATCCTTTTATCATACACTTAATAATTTTTCACTGACATCAATATTTATAATCTATACACAATTTAATAAGTGAATGGACTATATCAGTCCTTAATAGCTGATATCGTCCATTAAATTATCTATTATACTATTCAACTTTTTTTCTCAAATATATATATACATATATAATTATAATTATATACTTTCTTATAATTATCATAATTAAATACTGTATTTTTTCCATTCATGTAATAATAGTTTTCCTATTTAATACTTTATTATATAGTTTACACCGTTGAAACACCACGACCAAAACACGACCAAAATACGACCAAAACACTTAACCCAGTTAAAATAAAATACAGCTACCTATCTCGATTAACCGAGAGGTTACCATAGGTAGCTTGTACCTATAATCTTGTTAAGTCTAATATTAATGTATAATTTTTTTATTTATTATTATCATTATCGTATATATTATTATTATTATTTTTTTTTTTTTGCTGTGTATCTATTTTTGTTGTTGTTGTTGTTGTTGTTGTTGTTGTGAATTACTGTTTTTATTTATTTACATATATTTAAATTGTGGTACTAAATAAAGTTATTGTATTGTATTGTATTGTATTGTATTGTATTGTATTGTATTGTATTGTATTGTATTGTATTGTATTGTATTGTATTGTATTGTATTGTATTGTATTGTATTGTATTGTATTGTATTGTATTGTATTGTATTGTATTGATAGGTAGATGGATGAATGAATGTATGAACATTTGAATGTCTGATAATGGATAGAGTGGATATACTATGTGTGACAAATTTATTAATGTATGACTAACTGAAGCTGGTTTTCGTTTCTCTTGTCAGCTCATCCGGGTGATGAAAGAGCATAAAATACCACTTGATGAACACCAGTATCGTCAAATGATCAGGGTAAGATTTTATTTTATACATCACATGACCATGTGACCTCATTTTCATTAAAAACAGAGGGCCAGAAATAAAAAGAGAAAATGAGCATTAGTAGAAATCCAACTTATTCTGTACTTGACTTCTAACAGTGCACTTGCCCATTAAAATCTAAGGTTCTTATAAACATTTGTATTTTGCCCTCAAAATACATGGCCATAAAAATCTGTTCATGGTGTCATTAAAATCTGTTCATGGCCATTAAAATCTGTTCATGGTCATTAAAATCTGTTTGTGGCCATTAACATTTGTACATGAAAATCTATACATACCCGTTCGTAATATTTAAAAGCTTAACCAGTCCAACTGCATTATTTGATTGAATAATAGAGCTTGGCTTTCACATATTTAGATTTCTAAAATGTGAATTTAATTGTTGATTATATGCTTAAATGTCACAGCATGTTGTGTTAGAGCTCAAACTAGCTATGTACTACACATTGTGGCAATACTTAACAACTTTGTATTTTTATTATTGTTCCATCAGATGTTTTCTTATCTTGGTGACAACAGAGCTGCGCAGTTTTGTTTCAACAGTTTTAAGGTAAAATCTCTATGTTTCCAATTCTTTCTGGTGAAAGAATACATAAGACATAGTTATCAGTATTATCAATGGTGTTATTGATGTCTATTAAGGGAACTGTCAAGTAATGAAAGAGGAATGAAAGAGGCTGCTATGCTGAATATCTGCAGATTGTATGCAGTACAAAGTCTGATTCTGTTAACTGCTATTCTGCAATTTAGGCAAAGTTAAACTCAAAACAGGTGGTCACTGCATTGACTTCCCTCTCCTCTTCCTCCCCCTCCCCCTCCTCCTGCCCCTCCCCCCTTTTTTCCTCTTTCGGAAGAGCCAGGGCAACTGTGAGTTGTGTTAATGTTGGTTAGTTATGCTTAGTTTACGATCAAGTGCACTAGTTCTGTTCAGCATTTTTTCTTTAATCACCCTTTCGCTCCTGGAGATTTTTGACGTTTTTAGGCGTTTTTTTGACACATACAAACTTTTAGCTCGTCCAGAGCAGTTTGTTTTTTACTTCGATCAAGATTCCTGTGTTTTTGTGTTACCGGGGAGGCATGAAGCTGGTAAACAGGTTTAACGCGTTTGAAACAGGTTTTCAGTCTAATCAGAACTTTGACGAATTCGCATCATTCATGATTTCGTTGTTGTTTTTTGCTATTAATTTGCCTCTAAACGCTTCTGGAACAGCATCATTAAGCTTTCTAGTTGTGATGAGTCTACTGTTTGAAAGAAATCAAGCTGGTGAGATGATTTCGAGTAAAAATTAGTGTTTTTTTCGCACTCGTGAATCTTGGCAACCGTTGAAGAAATCATCACTTAAAGACTGTTTTAGAGGCAAATTCTCGGACTGCCGCGGCTATTTTTGCAAGTTGTGGTGATAGAAGAACACAACAAGCCTGAAATTTCGGCAGAATTCCGAGGTAGCGTTAGACTTATAAAAAAAAACTTGAAATGGGGGGAGGCTATGACGGCTGCTGAAAATGTCGTTGATTTCCCAGAATGCATTGCAGTCGTGTTTTTATGGAAACACGTGTAGTTCGAACTAGGCATGTTCTTAGGGCTTTAGCGCTGTAAGTGAAATGAAATAAAACTTGAAAAACTTGCATACGCTTAGTAGAAGGACTGAATTTTTATAGGATATGAAACTTTTTGTTTGAAGACAATGTTTTAGCCAAACAATTCGACCTGCAAAATATGTGGTTTTCAACATCTGAAAATAGTGAAAAAACGTGATTTTTTTGCTTTTTAAGGTTTGAACTGTATGTTTTTGCCCAAATTGCTAGTTCCGTCAACCTGAATGGTACTTAAAAGTTAACCACATTCCTAGTGTTTGCTTTGAATGGTGATTTATGGCATGAATGACTCAATTCAGGAAGATTTAATTTATAAAGCAAGGTAGTTGTCTACGGCCGGCTGAGGCCGGCAGAGGAGCGAAAGGGTTAAATGTGCTTTCCATTGTGCTTCCTTTCATGGTCAGTGGTTTTATGTCAAGTCTAGTGATCCCGGATGTTACTTGATAGGAGGCGTGCCTGTTTGTGCAATAGCAGATATTAGATCTGAGCCTGCGCTTCAGCGGTCTCTGTTTGAAATGCATGGAATCGAGACACTTGGGTCGACAAACCAAGATGGCACTAGTAAACGATAGGGGCAGTAACTCCGATGGCAAAAAAAACTCATCTTTATTGCCCAAAAATATATTTTTCTCTAAAGAAAATGAGGCTCAGATGCTCGGTGGTGTTTGTCCTCGACGAATTACGAATAATTATTTGAAAGTATGGATTTGAAAGAAAGTTATCGCAAAGGAACGTCGAGAGATGGTAGCGCCACTTCAAACGATAACAAAACAAAATTGATCCGAAAGGTAGTTGTGTTGTTGTCACAATTTCGCATTTAAGTCTTGTACTAATACCTTACTCGTTTCTTCGTCAGAATCGTTTATTATATCAGAAACAAGTGGGATAAGAATTTCGCCGACAAATTGAGTCATCTTTCATCTGACTCGGACGATTCAGCGACAAATTTTACACACCAACACGGCACGCAGATTGGAAGTCCGTGGTGGAAGTGAAAAACAAATGCCCTTCTTTTACGATACAGGCTATGCTAAGGTTGTTTGTAGATAAAAAAGCACAGGACGATCATGAAAGCTGAGAAAAATGATAACAAGAACATTTGTTGAAAAGCTTATGGTTTCGTTTATAAACAATGACACGTTGAGTGTCTATCGATCGCTGAATCGTCCGAGTCAGACGAAGTTTGACTCAATTCTTATCCCACTTATTTCTGAGATAACAAATGACTCTGAAGAAGAAATAGTGAGATATTAGTATATGATTTAAAGGCCTAAATCCGAAATTGTAACATAAACCCAATTAACCTTTGGATCAACTTTGTTTTGTTATCGTTCGAAGCGGCGCTTACATCTCTCGTTGTTCCTTTGTGATAATTTAGCCATTCTTTCGAACAATTCTTGTTTATTCCTCGAGGACAAACACCACCGATTATCTGAGCCTCGTTTTCTTTAGAGAAAAATATATTTTTGGGCAATAGAGTTGAGTTTTCTTCGCCATCAGTGCCACTGCCCCTATCGTTTACTAGTGCCATCTTGGTTTGTCGACCCAAGTGTCTCGATTCCATGCACTGTTAATCGAGAGACCGCTGAGGAGCAGGCTCAGATCTAATATCTGCTATTGTTCACAGCTTCATTGCTGCTGATAATTTCAAGTCAATTTCCCACCTTGCAGTCATTGAGTTTTAGGAAGAATAAAAACAGTTACTTAACCTGAACTGTGGAATATATACATTCAATGTAGATATAAAGTCAATTTAAAACAGTTAGTTGGCCTTATTAGTAAAAATCTATGGTTATTGTGTAATACAGCAACATATATCTTCAAATCAGAGAGAATACCCAAGTCTAAATCAGTAGCTGGTATTACCAATTTGATCACCATATCCATTACTGTTGATTCTAACATTTATTTTACTAATTTGTATCTATTTTCAACAGAAATTGAAAGAGCCAGATGGTGATATCTATTCTCTGTTAATATCTGCATATGGGCACAGTAAAGATGGTGGATTTCTATCAGACCGGCTCAAAGAATACGTAAGTGACCAATTACAGCTCAAATAGACTCAATACTGTATGACTGGATGGGAAATGGTATATACTGTCACCTGCTGTATGGTATTTCTATCATAGACATATCATTTCCCAACTATGAGAAAGTCACTCTACTAAAAATCATTATTTCAAACTGTGAGGCTTGTCCATCTCAAATGCTAGTTTATATTTCCCTGCCAAGAAGAAAGTCTGTGAGAGATTATGCTTGAAAACTTGATTGTGAATACCCATGTAAACAATTCAGTAATATATGCAGTTGATCATCTGAGTTGTATGTGGGAAACTATACATACAAATCAGGGTTTGCAGTTGTGATTATTTTGCATTGTTTCCTGGTAATAAACTATTTGATCATGTTTTGTAGAATCCTAAACGAATAATCAACATATATGAAGAAATGAAAGAGCTTGGAATCAAGTAAGCAACTTGTATTGTTAACTACAAGGCACATTGTTTCTTCTTTTAAACAATTCAGCATTATTTTAGTAAATTGTGATTGTCCTTTATTTTATTTCCAGACCCAAAAACAGAGCCCAAGCATATATCATCATGTCATATCTGTCATTGGGCAAGCTAGAGGAAGCTTTGGAGGCAAAAGAGTGAGGCTTCATATTATAATGTCACTTTTAAATAGAACACCATGATGTAGTTTATATTGGATAGTCAGTCAATGTATGCTACCTTCAGAGGTCCCAATTATTTTTGATTTGTTGTGATGTGACAGGATGCTTTCTACACTGTGTTACTAACCTATAATAGTTTTAACTTTATTATAATTACAACACTACTAATGCCAATAATTAATGTATATTTCCTTTGTTACACTTTGTGCATACATTCATAGCAATTGTGTATCAGCTTTGTGGATTGCTTGACTACATTGTGATGATCCTTTCACAACAGTCCTTTGTTCTATATTTTAGGGACCTGGATAGTGCTATCCAGCAGATAAATAACTATCCAGTGGATAACTTCTACATGAATTCTATCCACTAGTTTTAATGCGTTTATCCAATTGATAACTGAATCCAGGATTCATTGAAGCAGCCCAGTCTTCTAAATCTGTTGATTTTTCTGTTCTTTACTAGAGAGTTCGGTCCTCTTGGTGCTCTAGCGTACAGAGTAGAGACATCTTTCTTGAAAACATTTGCTGATAAAGGAGATACTGAAAGTAAGTGTGCTAGGGTTTTCTGTTTACTATGAAATCATTCATGTGGATTCTAACTACCACTTGGTGTGTTTTCTCTCATGTCAATCAAAACTCTGATTACCACCCAAATGAAAACTACCGTAACCAATCATGATTTAGCATGATTACGTTTGTACAAATGATGGTATGAATAGGCAGGTTTAGATGAAGATAAAAACAGTTCAGTGAAGTTGAGAGTTTTGATTGACAGGAGCAAACACTAGTTGGCGATTAACATCCAAGTGTTTGTGTTACAAGAAACTGCATAACCACAATAGTTGTTGAATGAGAATCAATAACATAATGTACAAACTGTGAATGTGTTTTTCAGATGCAGCTAAAGTCCTTGATGTCATCAAAAAAGCAGAGAACATGCACGCATCTGCTTATTCATACACAACTGCCATGAGTGCTTATAAACACAAAGGTAAATTAGATCTAGTCATCTCAGAGAAGATTGTCATGGAAACAGGTGCTAGGCAGCAAAGATTATTGCCACAGGGGTATACGTTTTGCATCAAACAGAGCTCATTAGTCGGCCAATATTAAAACAAAATTAATGGCACTCTCTTCATAGTAGTTTTTTATGTTAATGTTTGCATTAGTGGCATCACACAATCAACAATGGGTAAAGAAACGTGAAACAGGTCTATTCTACAGTTGTACTTCTTTCTTGTTTGCAAATTTTTGTTTTGTAGACAAGGTCAGTTTGGTTGACTTACAACATTACTTTGTGATTTCTCTAGGTGATATTGAGTCCCAGAGAAAACTTCTCGAAGAGATGCAAAGAAGTAACATCAAACCAACAAGTTTTACTTATGATGAACTCATGGGAACATATCTTTTAAAGTATGACATATTTCACAGTCTTCACTAACAGTGATTCTCTAGACAGCTTATTTGCTATGTCATACAACAGTCATCTTTACATCATAAAACTCATTGTTCCTCATTAATGTTGTGATGTAGCCATTTGGTCTGGACTGTACACTTATCACAGAGTTCATCTCACTTGAGTGCTGTATCAATATTGTAACCGTCTAAGATGGCAATCAGGCAAATAACCTGCATTGTACCTAGCAGTACCAGTTGACACACAGGCGAGCCGTTTTAAACCTCATAAAGATCAGTTGTGAATATTTTATATTGCTTGAAAAAGCAATTTAAATTTTCCTAAATCATATTTAGCTGAAAAATTCAGCATCAAACAGCATTAAATATTAATTTTTTTGGAGAAAATTCAAGTTAAAGTTGTATGCAAATCAGGACGAATCTCTTGCTGATTTAAAAACTTGGTCATGGCTATGGTTTTGAATTATTCTCTCCCTCATTGATTATTCATGATTTTTTAACAGACATTAAAAAATAAAATGATGATGATAATGATGACAATGATGAATAAAAATTAAATCAACTTCTGGTGGTTTCAGAGAGGATGTTGATGGTGCTTTACAAATCTTGGAAGAAGCTAAATCCCAAAATAAGTATCCCACATCCAGTGCTTGTATGCAGCTAGCACATATCTGTGGTAAAACAGCACCAGAAAAGCTAGATACAGGTAAGTTTGTCAAGATTGTGGGAAATGGGGATGGCAAGGGATGGAGGGAGTACAAAAAGATGATAAAAGTTGGATTGATTACAGTGCAAACACTCCAACCGGGACCACTTGGCATTATTTATATTTCTATTTTCTGAGCTTGATTTCTACTGTTTCAAACCTTCTGATAAAGTAGGATTCAATTTAAATACATTGAGTGATCAAAATAATACTTCTATTCAATTCACTTAAAGGATTCAAGTTTTAAAAGTATTGAAAAAAACACAACATGGTCTCGGTTGGAGTGTAATAGAACAAGATGGGATATGTCATTACTGATGGAATAGACCATTTCTGAAATAGCAAACATGGTGCATTGTGGTCTAGATTCAGTACAAACATATACAAACATTTTGTACAGAAGAAAGACCACAATGCATTGTTTTTACCAAACTTGTAAATGGCCTATGGGATGAGAATTAAAAGATGGGAAGAGTTAGATTGTTATGATAGGAAGTGGAATGAGATGAAATAGCAGTGTGACGGAAATGAACAGTAAAAATGCTGTGGT
Organism: Diadumene lineata; assembly: GCA_918843875.1. Lineage (NCBI taxonomy): Eukaryota > Metazoa > Cnidaria > Anthozoa > Actiniaria > Diadumenidae > Diadumene > Diadumene lineata. The sequence continues at coordinate 40,706,111 of OU974069.1, forward strand.
ATTTTCTCATGACTGCATGGTGATGTGTCTTCATTCTTTAAAATTATGTTTTAGTGGTAAATGAGATGCTTGAAATCAAGACTAAAAATCTATCTGAAGGTGCTCAAAACTATTTCCTCCATGGACTTGTGTTTATAAGTGTTTGCCATGGACAAACAGACTTGGCAGAAGATATCATACAGGTAAATGCAGTGTAATAGCAATTCAATACAATACAATAATTGCTCTCCAGTATGTACATTTAACAGAGAATTCAATAATAACAGATAAACAATTTTCATTTAAAAATGATATTTGGATACAAGATGAACATGGGGAATAAATTAATTGTCAGGTTTTTGGGTTAGTCTTCAGTCTTTTTAGTTTGATTAGCATTTCAGGTTTATAGATCAAAGAAAAGAAAAATATGTAATCAATAAATAGAATATAATAGTACAAATCAACCAACGCAGCGGCTAAATTATCGTAATCCAGTAGTTTTCATAGCAAGTTTATTATTTCAGTAACGGAAAAGCCGTTTTTCATCATCTTTGACTGAGTTCTTTTTTATCTTTGATCCCAAAAACACCTCAGAGCCAAAACTATTCCAAAAATCAATCATAAAGCATATTTTTCAAAATGTTTTCAAAATGTTTTTAAAATGTCAAATAAGACTTTTTCAACCCCTAAAGACTTATGGAGACCACACACCTGAACAACCAAAGTTGTGTTGTTATTCTTGTCAAATAGTAAAAACAAACATAGATGCATAACCTTGCTTCATCTTGCATAACTGTTGTGTTGTTCATCCTTGTTAATATTTTTGTCATTTCCTATTTGTAGAAAATGCCTTACCACAGTCAGTTTGAGTATGGCAAAGTGGCTGCTTCATTTGCTCGCAATGGAGATGTAAGTCAACACATTAGAGATTTTAGTAAACATACATTCACTTTCACCTGTGGTCAATGAAGCAAAAAACAACAGTAAATATCAATATAATGTATAAGCATAATTTACAGCCAAATTCATGTCATAACTGTTTTGGTCTTTTCTCTACTGTCGATCAATTTAAAGGTCAGGGATTATTTCTAGTTAACCAATGTCAGAACATGTTAGAGAAATGTCAAGACAGAATTTGGCTGTAATCAATCACTCATTTATTTATTTATTCATGAACTACCACCAAGTGCTGCAGCAAGAGATAAGAGATGCTCATATTCATTATCTGTTTGTTGTTTAGTTTGAATCTATTCTAAAGTGTAAACAATTCTTGGAAGACAAAAACCTAGATACAACGTCACTGTTAATACCTTTGATCCGTGCTTATGGTAAGTATGATAATGATTATAACAAAGAAATGATGGTGAGGCATGTTTGTACTGGTGATTATCAGGACAGTGATTATGAGTGATGGTGGTTGTAATGATTGAGTAGTAACTAATGATTGAATGATAACAATGTTGATATTGCGTTCCCATTTTATAATTGAATCATCTTTATCATAATATTTCAGATGTGAAGGGTGACCATGATGGAGTTAGACAAGTCTATGATTCATTTGTTTCCTCCGGTGGCCGACCATGGCCTGGATTGCAAATACTTGTAGCTAGAGTACTTCAAAAACATAACCAAGAAATCCCCTTTAAAGTACCAGAAAGAGGTCAAAGGACACGACGTTCTGCTGAAAGGGTCTGTACACAAGTTCATGTACTTAATAAAACTGTTAATCTGGGTGGTACCCTCAGGAAACAAATGTTATATCCTATATTTGACAGTTTTCAATGTTTTTGTTTGAAAAAAAGAGAAGTGAAAATGAAGTGCAAAAGGAAGACATGGAAAATAAGAGAAAAATAGGAAGGAAAACATTTGTCATTTGAGATAAGATTGCATAATTAGATTAATTATATTTCTTTTCAATTTTTTTTTCTCAGGAATCTCGCGATACATCAAACGATCAAGAGGTAAGCTTAGTCATTGTCATATCAAATGTGAATAATATGCACATAAAGGTCATGTCATTTTACAGAACACAACTTGCGTACTTGCAGTACTTGTCAGACTGGTTCAAAAGGATTTGATGGGAGGAACTGGTTTGAGAGAAACTAAATATCATACAGTGAAATACACTAACTAATAAAGCAAGTGTAACTTGTGTCAAGTGTATCATTAGTGCACTCTCATTCTGTCCACTGAACTGTACAATATGGATCCTGCATTGAAATCATTTCAATGCAGGATCCATATTGTACAGTTCAGTGGACAGAATGGTGAATAGACCTTCCCTGCATTCACTTAACCACACTGAGGCTGGAGTGTATAAATCCATACATCACTGTATTTTATACACTTCAGCCTCATTGTGAATCCATTGTTTTGTGGCCAGTAAAGCAAATGCAGGGAAAGTCTATTCCAACCTCAATCACAAGAAATGGTTGATGGCTGCACTTACTTGTGTCCTGTTTTACCAGTGAAAGTAATTTACCTTTTCTTTGTTTCTTTGTGATGACAATATTGAATCATGATCAAAATGGAAATGAGCTTGCATCTGTCAAACCGATGGGACTTACAGTACTGTCTGGTAATTCAACCAGGACCACAACACTTTTGTAAGCAAATCAGATTTGTGCTTTAGAACAAAAGACAAATAGGAGATATTATAGCTAAGCCTGCAGTGGAAAACTCTAATTTGTTTCTATCATCAAACTAGTGAGGCATTTGTCTGAGTGCTGCACTTAGATAATTGTTAGAACAAAAAACATTTTTCACTGCGTGCTCAGCTCTGATATCCGTCATTACAAAGGCGTCATTTGGCTGACAACTAGACATGGTTCTGGTTGAACTAGCAGGACTGTAAAACCAGAAATAGGTAACAGTGCAGATCAGCAAATTCGCAAATAGATACAGTAGATATTGTAGTGAACCATACAAAACTTCTTTTTTCTTTTTTAGGATAATCAAACATTATGAAGACCAAGATAAATGCCCAGTGTGATTCTGTTTGTGTGACCTGTGATAACATAGTCACATTCTTTGCTTTGTTTCATTAACCAATCAGCATAATGTTCAAGCTTGGCTTATAGAATTCAGCAAAGAATGCATTTATCACTGGTCACACATTAAGGATGGGATGGTATTGTAGAGGTTGCTACACCAAGTCAAGACAATTCAGGGAAATTTGAAGAGACATTTGCAAGGAGCAATGGAGAAGTTTCATGAAAGACAAGTTGTGAGCCAGTATTTTGAGCACAAAATTACAACTGTCTGACCACCATTTTGTTAATTAATATAAACATTGCTGTCAATGGGATCGCTCACTGCTTATGCATGAACCACTTGAAGATTTGAAAATTGTATTTGTGGTTCAGCAATTTTAACATAAAACAAAATGCTTATTAAAGTACATTAAATAAATTCAAAAGTCTTGTTTATTGTCATTTTTATTTATAAGCTTTGTAATAGGATGTTCTTTTGTAGCTCTCAGATCTATATTTTATTGCTGAAGTCCAGCTTTTTCCTGAAATTCACTGCATTATAGTTTTTACAAGTTATTTTTTTCAAGAATTGTCTTTTTATGATTTTCTAACAACTACAAACAAAATGTACTTTCAAAAGAATCTCTTTCTTGATCATTATTTTCTAAATTTCTTGAATAAAGGATGTCTGCTTCCACTGTACTTGGACGATGATCGGAATTCAAGATAGCTCATATCATCAGCACCAGACATTGATGCCATTGAACCAGGTCGGCGCGTCACACCTGAATTCTGAATTGGCAAAAAACAAATGTCAAAATTTTATTTTTTCAAAACTACACTTTTTGATGTTCTAACCATTGAGCTACATTACTTGATCGAAAAGAAGTGGCATCAGCTCTTGACATTTCTTTTTTTTCTTTCATTTATTAGAGAAAGTCTACAACTTCTTATCCTCAAGCATAGACAATTATTTGTAGTTTTCTATGAAATTACTTTTTGTCAAAAGGGACTGTGCAGGCAAACAAAAAGGCACCACTCTAGACTCTATGTAAAAGGAGATATTTTTTTGCTTAAAACACATTGACAGGAAAAGCAATCCAGCCATAGTAAATTGCCTAAAGAAGGTCATCTGAAATGTACAGAATATAACTGTGAAAATACAGTACCTTTTGTGCGAAATCGCCAGCAGTTCTTTCTTCCTCTGCATCTGCGTCAGTTGCTGCAAGTACCTGACAAACCAAAATGAAACTATGTTGAAGCTTTCTGCACTGTTTCAAATTACTCGTAGTCAGCTGTGTCCCAGTGGCTTGACGTAATGTGATGTGAATATTGTAGGAGCTAATTACACAGTTGCACAAAATGATTTTCCTGAAGTTGCCAGGTAAATATGGTGGGATTGTAATTGAACGATCTAATTTTGGAGGAGCTTTGACTGATCATGGGCATGATCTTTGACTTTGTCAGCATCCCCACTGAAAGGGTTGCCAGATGATAGTGATAATATGGTATATCATTTTTATGCAAGTATCAATGCCATATGGTATGTCATTTTTATCCAAGTATAAATGCCATTTCAATAGCTCAAGTTTGATAGTTATGGTGCATATGTAACCCTTTTCTTAGAAATTGCAATACTAAAGTTTGACTGTTGAGAGCACCTCAAGGCTAATAATTGGAGCTAACAAGGAAACGATGATGATGAATGATGACAAAATCTTACAAGAAAATGATGATGAAATACAATGATAAAATATTGCTTGCACAATCTTTTTGTGTTAATCTCACCTTTTGCAAAAGTTCTTGTTGATCTCGTTTTGTAGACAAATTAAGATTCTCCTGAAAATTGATAAGGATGACGTACAATTACAGACTTATTTGATGAAGTACCTATGAATATTTATTGTGCTATGAGTACCTTGTACAAAATGCAGAAGAAGAAATGTTATAGTGTCTACACTTACCTCTTCCATTCCCGCTAAACTTGTAATGACCTAAATTTGAAAAATAACCCTTAGCAGAAAGTTTTACACCAGATTGTACTTACAAACTCAAAATGTAAAGGTTGAGCAGTGTATTAATGTAGTCTTACTTACCTTGAAGCTATACCCTTGATTGACAAGAAACCTTTGTCGTTTAGATGAATAGTACATTTCTTCTGTATCCTATAGTATGATAATAAGCACGGTTAAAACCAAGTTTCAAGAGCATCATTTGATGACAGAGCAATGGGATATTTCGATGGCTGACACAAGATTATGTATTTAATTTGCAAGAAGTTGTATGTAATGTTTATTTTCTTGATACCTTTAAGGTCGGTATACACTAGGTGACAAGTCGCAGCGACTTGTCCCCACGACAGGTTGCTTCAGTGTGCACTGATTCAACAATCCAACCGGTTGAATTTCATGCGGCAAGTGGAAGCGACAAAATTCTGTTGCGGAGACAACAATTTTCTTAGTGCACACGGGGGGAAATTGTCGCTGCGACCGGTCGCGGGGAAAAACCGCTGTGACTTGTCGCCTAGTGTGTACCAACCTTTATTTTACTGAGACACACAGATACTTACAGTGGATACTAATGTGTAGAAGAATGCATTGTATTCCTCTGCTGCCATGTCTAAAACAAGTAAGAAGAGATGATTTTACATGAAATTTAAACCTTTTTAGTTTTTTGGATGGACTTCCTCTTTTGCAATTGACCAATAGGGATTATGGGATTATGTCACCTCAAGAATGAGGAAAGGGCGCCAGGTCTCTCAGTCAAGAGAGCAGCAAAAGGATCCTGAACAAAAAGGCAAAAAGGGCTGAAAAAGGGTTGCCAGCAGAAGAGGCTAGGTGAAGATCATGACACCAAGAATGATGGGACGATGCAGTGGCAGATTCAGGAAGGGGTGCATCATCTTCAGGAAGGAGTGCATTATCTCTAGGAGGGGGTACATTACCTGTAAACTTGAAATATAAAGTTATTTTGGAAAAATATTAATTTAGAGAAAATAAGGACTTGAAATCCTTCAAGGAGGGTGTGCTCATGCATGTCCTGACCCCTCTCCTAGATGATGATCAATAATAGTTGATGTCATATCACTTACCTTTCTTGGCTCTCAATATACGACCCAATCGCTGAGCTTCCTAATAGTTAACACAAAAAAAACACTGTAAGATAACAATCTTTTTTAACAACGGCTAGTTTGTGCCAAATAAAGGAATGTACATTTCTCATAACACATTAACTTATTGAGTTGCAATGTTTTCAGTGTTGACAGTAAAACGAGTGCTTGCTTGTGGATGGCTGGGCATTTTGGTTGTTTTGCCTTCACTGTACTTGTAAGAGTGTACTCACCTGCCTTCTGGAACCTCCATGTGATGAGATCTACAATCAAAAGAGAGAATAATAAGCAGTGTTTTAAAGCATAGATACACTTACAAAATCTTATAATGCTCTTTACCTGAATGAGAACATTGGCTTCTGGCAGATCAAACGAATTATCACCAACCTAAATTGAACATAGAAAATTTAAGAATTAGGTATCACTGCCTACCTGGCATTACTATGGACTTTGACCACATTGGCTATGATTATTGGGCATTTAAGAAAATGTAGGAGGGTAGGTTTGAAAAGATGGATTATACAGTGTGATCAGGATCAATGCAAAAATCAGCTTAAATAATGACAATACCACTGATTTTGATTCTGCAATTCAATTTTGACCCAAGAAAGTAAGGATCAGTCATTTGTTGCCATTCAAGAGCCGCTTACGTACCTTTGATATAAAGATAGTGTTGACACACGGGTTGTGCTGGAAGTTTTGTAGAATATTAATCCTTTCACCTTGGGAAGTAGGGCCATAAATAAAAGGCCTGGAACAAAAAACACTTCCTTAATTTATAAAATTGTATAAAACTGATTAGAAACAGTGTTACAGTAATTTTTCAAGCAACTTACTTATGAAGTTTGACAGCATAATTCTTGAGTGCAAACACGTTGTCTGAAAACACTATGATTTTATCATTTCGTCTAAAAATGAAAATAAAGAAATATATACAAGGTAACAATAATATTGAGCTTTTGAACCACACTAGAGCCTTGCTCACATAATATTATCTATAATACAATGCAATAGTTGGTCATTTTTCAATGAGTGGGAAACATATTGTAGCCGTATCGTAACTGTACTGTTTCCACTCATGCAAATACTAAATACAATGTCAGAACAGTACCAGTGCTGCAGTATCTTAATATAACCATGAGCAAGCTACCTTAAATAACCCATAAGCTATAAGATAAGATAGGTACTAAGCCAATATATCAATAGATTTGGTTGTGGTTTTGTGCATAATCCATTTAATATTGAATTTCTCAATCCATTAAATGTCAGTTCTCTGAAACAAGGATTCCTAACTCTAAGCAATTCTCACTTTGTTTGAGTGACTTACCTTTCATGGTATCTTATCAGGAATTCACAACTTCTGAATTTATTAGGATTCATCACATAAAATAGCTATTTTAAAAACAAAACAAGAAATGAGACATTATTCAGCTAATTGCCCTAAAGGGAAATTAAAATGCATGTTTTGTCATTTATATTAACCTTAACTTCCAGGGGTGGCAGAACTGGGGGGCACGTACCCCCCACAAAATATTTTGGGCGGGTTGGGCCCCCCACAAAATATTGGTTAAAAGATATTAATGCATGAGTTTATACAAAAAATTTGTTTTGTGATTTTCCGGTTTGTAAAGTTTTCCAATTAGATGCTACGTGCCATACGAGCTGGTTTCCTGTGTCGTAAGGAAATGCGAGATGACTGGGTTCTATAGTTATTACTTTCTCTTGGGGTGGGGGATTATAGTGCCCCCCACGGCTGTTACTGTTCCGCCGCCCCTGACTTCATAAACAAATAATATCATGGGGGATAATAATATGGATTGGTTTTTTATTTGAGTGGAACATCTTGTTTCCATTGAATCCCTTTCAAAGGGAGGGATGAATTCGCATAATCAAACCTCCTCTGATCCGCCCCTGACACAAATTTTAAAGAATGATAAAGATAAAAATAATAATAATAATAATATTACATTGGTACGAGTGTATATCCAAACAAATGCTCTGTACACAGAATGATTCGCACTGGGCACCCCCTCTAATATTATTTGTAATGTAAGTTGTAAGCTATATGTGAGCAAAATTTGGTGCTTTTGTCCTGACCTGAGAGACCTGATTAACAATTTATGAGCTATACATAAAAAGAGGTCAGAACATAGTTTAACTTCAGGTTTGTTGGAAGACTATACCTTTCGTTTTCTGGTTCTAATGCCAAGATATTCGCTATAAAACTCTGGCGTCATAGGGCACCAAACCTGTGAAACAGACATGATAGTAAAATAAGCTTAACAAAACAAATAAAATAAACAAGTCATTGAATCCAGGTTTAACAACAAACAACACATACAACACACTAAACTGGTGCAATCAGGTGACTAAATCAACAAGCAAACTGACCAAAAACATGCTAATCAAACAACAACTTGTCAAGTACCTACCTCGGCACACTGCACTCTAGCAATGAACCCTTTGTTTTGCAACTCCATCCAGTTTGCCTCATACAATTTTGGTCCAATTAAAAAGTTCAGATCCTTAATAAAAGAAAAAGACAAATAAATAGATCAAAAGTATTTTTCAGGACTGCCTTTATGTCAAATTGAATACGCTGGTATTTCTGGTGTACACATTAGCTGAGGTTGTTCTAGATGTTCAGTTGGGAGCATTTATGACATTTTGTTTGTGTCTTTAACAAGTCAGATTCTGCTAGTGATAGACTAACATGAATAGCTTTGTTGCATGTACCTGTATTTTGTCATCTTCTCTGACCAGTGTAGCAGTCAGACCTAGTTTACAGTGGGCTTGAACAACTTAAATCAAGGCAAATAATTACAACATTACAGATCAATATTAGCATAACCAACGTCAAGAAAATCATATTAAATGCAAGTGTTCCATGTCCAGAAAATCATAAATCTATTGCACATGTTGCTCCATATTTGGTATGAATTTAACACATGCATGGCTTATTGCAAGGCTGCAGTGTTCTTTACAGTTTATAGTTTTCTTCTGGTAAATGACACTGCTTCTTCCATGGATGCAAATGTTGATGTATTTGCTATTACAGGGGAACCTCTCTATTCCGGACAGTACTTGGACCAAAGAAAATGTCCGGTTTGGAGGGGGTTTGGAGGTTAATTTTACAAGAGATATTTGAAAAAGTTGAATTCTGGACCAAAAAAAGTTGTTCGGTTTAAAGATAATTTCGGTATATTGGGAGTCCAGTATAGAGGGGTTTCACTGTACTATTTTTCACTGTTTCAACCCAATATAAAAGCATTTTAACAAATAATTCTTAGAATATGTCAATACATTTCAAATTGCACATTCTACATATGATGATTGTGTTTATTTCATTCATTGTACCTGTTAACACCCTTCTGAATTGTTTAGCTGGAATAGTATGGACCTCTAAAAAGTAAGATTATGCATCAAATATTGTATATGTAGAGATAAAACCTAGTAAAAAATACTAGGCATGACTGTGTCGCTGTTTCTAAAGAAACAGTTGTAAATGTAATGATAAGTTGGACACTGTAGAATGATGGTCGAGAAAACTGACGTTTTGGATGTCAGTCCTCCGTCGGAGTAATACGTAGTAATATGTAGTACATCTAAAATAATATTAATTCACATTACAGGGAAAAAAATGAATCCCCAAGTCTCCAAAAATGGGAACTGCACGGGAAAGGTTCACAGTAATGGGAAAAATATGGGTAAATTTGAACCCAGTATTGGGTTTGATATCACTTTCCCAGTGATAACCCAAAATAAACCCATTGCAGGAATCTCAATATACTGATCAGAGATAAATACAATTCAACTAATATCTTCTTGCTCACCATCTAAGATCATTAATCCCCATTCATTGTTCTGTAGAAAATTCATAACCTGAAATAAAGTTATAAGAAAATATTCACCTTTGTTGTATGGTGTTCTACCATTACACAACATTGTTTGGTTATTTGGTCTTTTATCTGAAGCTTGATTGATTATATGGTTTTGCAAAACACATTGCAACAAGGTTTCCAACATACCTGTTCTGCTTCCCAAGATCTCTTGCCGGTATGTGATACCATAGAGTATGTAGAAATAGCTATACCACAATCTAGTCATAAACAAAACAGTGTATCAGTTTCTATGTCCATCTGTCTGTCTATCTGTTTGTCTGTTTGTCTTTCTGTCTGTCTGTTTGAATGACTGTATGTCTGCCTGCCTGTCAGTTTGTCTGTCTGGCTGTTTTAATGTATGCCTTCCTGTCTGTTTATCTGTCTTTCTATTTGTTTATCTGTTTGATTTCTTTCACAAAAACAAGCAATAACTATCTATAGGGCTGGTGCATGAGATATTCAAAAGATGTCTAACAACTCACCATTTGGTTTGTCCTTGGCATCTGAAGTAAAACAGCAGATGGTACGACTATCAACAGTTGACCAGAGTTTGAACTATTTAAGAATAACAAACTTGTTAGACAATTATAATAAAACAAATCACTTTGACTCCCATCCAGCCAAGACAGAGTGATGTGATAAATACTACTTCCAAGAACATCTTAGGGCCTGTTTATATGGAGTGAGGCAGCCTGGTTAAGTAGGATGGTTTCTTTTGTTTTTATGCTGTGATAGTTTGAACACAAATTAAGAAACCAGCCCGCTAAACTGGACTGGCTCACTCCATATAAACAGGCCCTTAGAATCTATATCTGTGAGCTACTTGGAATACGTTTTATTACCCAAGAGATACAGCTATTCATGAAATGGTTGTCCAGTTGAAATACTGATTTAGCAAATAGCAAAGTCATTCGCATATCTCATGATTTTTATTTTTTAAGAATTAATGGTGTCTTAGTCAAAATGTACAAATTAAAATAACTTCATCCCACAATTATAATAAACTATGTAAGTATATAATAATATATTATGTGCTGCTTTGTATTTAAAACAAGATAACTTAAAACTTGATATTATGACATTGTTATTTGCTAAATCAGTAATTCAACTGGACAACCTTTTCAAGAATAGCTGTATATATAGACACAATATATATTGTTATTAGCAAAGCTAGATTAAGTGATTTTTGCAAAACAATAACTTAATACAACTTTATTTCTGATATAGGACAGTGTTGTTGATTTACATATCAAGTAAACTATCTAATTACAGGATAATTCTACAACATAATTGTACAATATTCTTGTGTATAATTTAGTGATTTCTCATAGATTAGATTGACACATCCATACCTAATCATTACAAATCACTGTAACTGATTTAGAATTTTAATTTTAAATGAAAAGAGCACAACTGTCAAGTCTTTTACTCAGTAATCTTGGCTCATAACAATATATATATTATATCATGGACAGTGGTTGGTTCAAGTTGCAGATCGATTATGTACCTGGCTTCTCCACTGTTCAACAGCCACACCTAGCACAAATGAAAAATGGAGTGCAATTATGACCTGTAACTAAACAGTTAGCCAACCATACTGATTGTCATTAGGCTATTCGCAGATAAGGCCTTGATGGATCACCAGCCCTGAGAATTACGGAACTACTGGCAATGGTATACATATGCAAGTCACAAAGTAAGGTGGTTATCTACATCTAGTAAAAAGTTGCTTTTTAGAGGTGCACAATACAAGATATCTTCTACTGCTGTGTCATTCTCTAGATCCATGAAGGCATTTCTCTGTATTGTAATGATACACAGAAAACCTTCATTACAATAATACACAGAAAAGCCTTCATGTCATTATTGATGCAATCTAGAGAATGAAAGAGAGAGATGCTAGCAATCATGCACTAGGAAGTCATGTACATGGAGAGAAATACTAACCAGATGTACAAAGAACAAGACATCTTTTCCTGACAGTACATGCAGCTGTTACACCCACCAATGTCTTACCAGCCCCTATAAAACAAACAAATCTATATACACTTTGTATGACTGTTTAAAACAGGCTGTAAACCAAGTTGTGACTCTAACTCACTAACAAACAAATGTATATACATTTTGTATGACTGTTTAAAACAGGCTGTAAACCAAGTTTGTAGACTTCTCTTGACTACTATAAATCCTCCACAATATTAATCATGCAAACAGACATTAACTTGTTCATAATGGTTGTTTCAACAATTCTTTTAACAAGCTCTCCACAACTCTCCACCTCAGGCTTGAAAATAAAAACAAATGTTGTATGATTGACAGAACTTTATCAACATGATACTACACTCAATGAGACATGCAAAACATCTGACAGTTACCTACCACAGGGAAGCACAATGACTCCAGACCTTGCACGTCCATTACCAAACATCTTCCTGAGACTCTTTTCCTGTAAATGCATGTTTGTTTGTAAGAGCAACAAGGTTTGATATGCAATGTATTAACAAATAATACAAAATATTATCTTAGTTATAAATTTATTAACTTATGTCTCTATATAGCTAAGTTGGTAGAGCAATGCAATGGTGGAGTGCAGAGGTCATGAGTTCATGTCTCATTGGAGCTTGATTTTTTGGGGGGAGAGGTGTCTTCCTTCAAGAAATTGCTTAAATAGCTTTCATTGCAACATTCATCTCAGTTTACCATTCATTTGAAGAGTTAAACAACAATGAATGAATGATTAGAGAATCTTGTTTTACCTGATACGGCCGGAGAACAGTTGTTGGTTTTAGATCCATACTAAATGAATAACACAATAGGAAAGAGTTAGTACACCATCATTATTAAAATGAAATGGTGTTAACCTAGATGAACATCTTAGAACCAAATGTTTGAATACATGAAGTTTTAACCAATGTGTAAATGATGTGACCGTTGGAAGAGTTAGTTGGTAAATTGGCACACCATAAAGGCTTATGAGAAACAAAGGTGTTTCAATTTACCTGAACTCTTCTAACTGTTTCATTAGAAACACAGACATAGTCAACAGTAGATTTCAATCATTTACTCCATTGTAAATGATGTGAAGGAGTTGCGATTGTTTTGGTGAGAGTAGCCTTAACAAAGGACTGTCTAGGTGTTATAATGACTGCTATTGTTACTAGGGCTCGGAACCTACTAGGGGTAAGTAATGATAACATGCTATATATCATGTGTTGGTGCATCGGAATAAATGTACATATCACTCACTTTAAATCTGCATTGACAGAGTCATTTTTGAAGTCATACTCAGCCAAGAGTGGATAGTCCAGTTCAATACATCTATCAAACAAGGGAAATAAAGTACTGTTACCATAGTCCTAGAGATGATCACTGAAAACCTTGGATACAGTTTGTACCAACCTTCTTTGTAGAACTTCAATTTGTTCTTGTGCGATCTCAAATGAGAATGTCTGGCTCTGAAACAGTTTAAACATTGAAAAACTAGCTAAAGATGTTAATTGGATTAATTTGAAATAAACAAACTGTTGCTGTAATTATTAATTGTGAATTGAATTATACAATCAAGATGTCTCTCTCTAAAAACAACCATATTCAAGAAAAGAAAAATCAAAGCTCCATGTGTGAATGAAACCAATTAACCTTCTGTTTTCCAGTCAGATGATTTATTTTAGTTCAAAGCAAAAAACTCTCTAACTGCAAAGCATTAACATGTCTGTTCTCTGTTTGTAAGCATAGGAGAATATGTAGCTATATAATCCTATTGACAGATAAATCTATTGAACCTCTTCTTCGTCATCATCTTGGTCAATCTTGTCAATATAGTCAGTGATATCTGATGGAATTGCTTCTTTTTCTTTCTCATCTTCACCCTGAAAATCATTTTGTTCAATTTTTAACATGCATAAAGTGATGAACGATAAAATCAAATCAATATCATGTAACTATCAATATAATGTACAATTAATTTATCGAAAATGCAGTGTGGTATATAGTGAACATTCTTAAATGTTTTCCTTTAAAAAGGGAAATTCAAAAAATTGGGTTGACAAAAGACTGTAAGCACATACACAAAGATTCAATTCCCTCCAAGAGCATAAGGTGTTTTTTTTACAATGTTGAGTGGCGAGTGAAACTGTGCAAAAAGAGGGTGATGCTATTCAACTCATTGCTCACATCCCGAAAACAGGATCATATCAATTTATATTCTTTCCTGTGATTCTGCCTGACACTCACATTATTTTATTAGAATATTAAGGGGGTCCATCTATGGACTAGCAGGGACTGTGCACATTGTACAAAATTCCACATATCAATGACTGAGTAGACAACGATTATAAATTGTCAGCTAACCTGATCTGGGGCATCTTTGCTGTTGGACGAGTTTTGGACATTTTTCTCTTGAGGTCTTGTGAACTAAAAAAGATAATAAAACTGAAGTCATTTAAAATAATGATACTAACAAGAAAACTGCATCACCCAATGCCTGAATGTGTCCTTGACAACTATGAATTGCTCACTGAACACTTTTAATTCATCAATGGTTAATATACTGATCTGCAAACATTTCTGTATATAATAGAGCCTTTCATGAAGGATGACCATGTACCAGTTGATTGCTTCTCACCATAAAACCATGACAGTTGTGTCCCTTGTGTACAACATTACCTTAATCACTGATTTTCCTCCAGTGGTAGTGGATTCAAAGATTTCTTCACAATCCTGTTGTGTGTTGTCTCCTTGTTCTGGCTTCTTTCTGCAAGACTGAATTACTGCATCGCGTAGTAGTGTTTGTAGCACTTCCTACAGGGAAAACACAGATCTTCTGTTCATATTGTATAAACGAATCGAAGTTAACACTTAAAAATTTTACAATCAAATGATGTACTTACTGCATGGCTGCTTTCAACGTAGTATTTATTGTGTTTTAAAACCAATTTGACTTTTCCATAGCTTAGTGTACACATCTAGAATGCAATAATGTACATTAAAGTTGAAAGCCAGAGTGATTTGCATGTCATATTTGTATTGCATATAGAAGCAGTGAATAAAACTCAAATGCTTAATAGTGACCAGTTCAACCCAAGATTAATGGTCTGTCAATAAATTAAGTAAATTTTGATTCAATCAATAAATTAATAATTAATCAAATAATGTTATAACTAATGTACCTTGATAAACTGCACAATTCCATCAGGTATTGTTGTTTTACTGAGTCTTCTTAAATATTCGATGATATCACTTGTCTAAAAGATATTGAACGTATAATCAAAATCAATCAATAAACAAAGATGTACATTGTATCACCCAGCTGATGTGTGGATTGTTATAATGAATATTTGATTACAACACTAGTAGCTAGTAAATCCACCCACATATACATTGTATCACGCAGCTGGTGTGTGGATTGTTATGAATATTTGATTGCAACTCTAGTAGCTAGTAAATCCACCCACATATACATTGTATCGCGCAGCTGATGTGTGGATTGTTATGAATATTTGATTGCAATATTAGTAGCCAGTGAATCCACCCACATATACATTGTATCATGCAGTGAATGTGTGGATTGTTTTGAATATTTGATTGCAATATTAGTAGCTAGTGAATCCACCCACATATACATTGTATCACACAGCTGATGTGTGGATTGTTATGAATATTTGATTGCAACACTTAGTGAATGGCTGTGTTGATTGTTTTGAATGCAGTCCTGATAGTGAGTACATTTATTTATTCTCCATTACATTTTTACCTGTAGTCCAACAGATACTGCGGCATACAGGGAGTATGCAGTAAGACGATATTCATGGATGTGTTCAGGTCTACATACAGGCTAAAATAGAAAAAGAGATCATCAAACTAGTGTCAAGCAATCACTAGTGAATGTCATTCTAATTCAACCATGTAGGCCCACCTGGTCTAGGGGTAGCAAATTTTTCCAAGGCAGGGAAACAGCTGTTTTTTAATGTCGATTAGGATCAAGATCAAATTAAAGTTTAACAATTTCTTTCTGGACTGTTGTTAATTTGGATGGTCCATTTGTTATCCTTTGGCCAAGCTATCACCACCGTATATCAGCTGGGGCCATTTGTACAAAGCTGGATGAATCACTATCCATTATTAATGAATTCTATGCATTCAATAACTTTTATCCAGTTGATAACTTTATCCAGCTTTCATTACAACCAGCCTCAGTAAATTTTACATCATAGTGTGTTGTTCTTGTTCATCTAATGTGCAACATACTACTGGCTTAATCACAAAGCCCTTCACAAACCCATTATGGTACCATTAAGCAACTAGTATAACAAACTTTGATTAAAACCATCTTTGAGTATCGACTGCAGACTATTCCAAATGATCACAGTTACACCTAAACATTATATTTGAACATAGCAGCCGGGTAATTTAAACATTATTATAATTGTATATAGTATTCTATCATTTGTATTTTTGTGTAAGTACAGAAAGGAGTCAACAAACAATAAAATGAACAAAGAGTGCATGACTAACAATTCTTCACCTCAGAAATAGCAATAAGGAAGTCATGTGCATGCTTGTAGACGGGTGAAAACGATTCAAGAAATATATGGCCATCTGGTGCCTGTCAAAACAAAAACAGTGAATCAAACAAGTAGATCAGTTCTATGTATTTAATATCTATTTGTTTGCTTGTTTGTCTGTCTGTCTGTTTGGCTGTTTGTTGGTCAATTGGTCTTTGCAGATAAAAAGTGCAGCAATTTCTCTTCAGTCAATATTATCACTTATGACACCTATGTAGTGGTCTGTCCAGCTGTGTTCTGTCCAGCACCCAGCTGCCACTTCTCCACCTACAAGTGTAAAGTGAAAAAACATGATTTCCATACCACCCATAGTGGTCTTGATGAATGATCTTGTTTCAGCTGTATTTCTTGTCTATAATCTCTTGCACCGTACTCATCCTACAAAAAAAAAACAATAATCACAGTGAGGACACTTGAACTGTGAACACTTTATGCTTTTTGACACTTTTTTTTAACATGCATCCTTTGAATCAATCAAGATGAAAATATCATTGCACTTCGATTCAGTCCTACTTTTTTGAAAATTTGAAACAGCAAAAAGCTTGGAAAATAAAAAGCTAAATACAGACAAGTTTTCATCGTTGCAGTGTCACTTATAGATGGCTTAGCAGTTACAGCACTCACCCAGAATGAAAGTGGGCCATTACTCACATAAGACACTTACTGACTCACTCTGGCAAAAGAATAGATTTGTTGTATTGTGTTTTTGCAAATTACCAAATGAATATTTGACTTTAAATCTATTGTCACTTATATTAACTTGTATACCTCATTGGCTTCTTCTTTAAGAGCAACTCCTGATGATTTGGGTATGCATTCACCTTAGTTCAAAAAGGAGAACATTTCATTAGATTCAATTGTAAATTAGACCTGACCATGTGATAGTAGACACACCTTCTCCAATGACTGATTCTGTTTCATCATCCTCTTCATCCTCATATTCAAAATCAACATCTTTCTATTTGAGAAAAATAAAAATAATATTGATCATGTACTGTACAACACTGAGTGACTGATCAGCATTCACCCAAGGGCAGACTCCTTGACTGGTCTATAACCATCAGAACAAAATGCTGCCATATATCATTCTAACAATGTAAAAAATAATACCTAAATGCCTGAATATCTCTATTCCTGACCAGTACTTAAAATGCTAGAGTAAATCATTTGGCTAGTTTTTGAAGACTACATTGTTCCATTCCTGGCTTTTTCTCATAAATCATAAATTGTAAACAACCATTTACTGTTAAATCAACTATCCAACAGCCCAACCCTAATGCACTTGTAATTGTAATAATTGTTTATTATTAAGCTTACCTGAATTTTTCCCTTCTTTGCCTTCTTTGAGTTTGACCCTGAGTAAAACATAATACATGATAATATAATCCAGCCACTATAGGTATCATTAATTCACTAGTTTTGATAATAGCAACAGAAATAAAAATACAGTTACTGCACATGTCTGTTGATAGAGCTGTGGCTCGACATATTAATAAATAAAACTACACTATGTAGAAAGTGTACGATAGACATTATTACAAAATTAATAAATACTATTAAAGTGCACCGAAACACTATCTGAAAAACATATGAATTAAACATTTTAGTCGGTGAAATTGCTTCTGTGAGGACATTTTTTTTTATTTTAATTAAAAAGCGATTTTTTATGGCCTGTCAAAGTTTGATAAAATTGCCTTTTTCTGTGCTATGGCCGTGATTCGAATTACGCAATAGCGTTGCATGACACAAGTTAGAACTAAATATCTTGCAAGTGAGCAACATTTTTGGACCCATATTTCTACAAAGTCTTTTGATAATCGTTAGCTATGATATATGGTGGGTATGTTTCAATTTGATTAAAAATTAATTTGTCATACTTTTGATGATGTCACATGAAAACGAAAAATGGGGCATTTGACAACGTTTCAATACACAGTCACCGAGTGTGTAATAATTATTCTCTAGGATGGTAGAGTGCACGCACTAAAAGTGTGCAACATAAATACCACTACATAGTGATATTTTATGCTAATTCTATTGTTTTCTTTTGTTTAATAAGTGCTATTTACTGCTGAATAGTGACGACTATATATTGCACACATTTAGTGTTTGGACTCTAATGTGAGAAAGGTAGACAGTTAAACACAGGCCTGGCTAAAGATTAATCTTGCTGATCAAGTTGCTGATCGATACAAATTTAACACGTTAAATGCTCTTGTTGATTCTCAATCCACTTCCGACCACAACACTAAAATTAATGTTTTACAAATAAAATGCAGTCCGTTCCCTTTCATAGAAAATCAAAACGGTCGATATGGCGTGCGTTTACCTTCAACATTCTTTCGTTTTTTAGACTTCATTATCCCATGAAAGAAATACTAACTTCTTCGCAAAATATTTGTTATCCTTCATACAAAATCTCTAGTCATCATCTTGATGAAATAAACACAAATTTGACTAAACTTGACAAACCCCAACCAAGCATGCTCTGAAAATCACAACTCTGACAGGCGTTCTTAGCTGCAAGAGTGAAGACCGGACTACTTGGGCTCAGATCTCCGCCGTCTGGAAAACTCCTCCCTGCATGCCCTGGGTGCCATTTTTGGAATTCCACGTGCAATCGAAGTCTGTGCAAACAAGTGTGCTGCAAAAAAGAAAAAAAGGTTAAAATACTTTTAGAAGTAAGTAGGATAAAAAATAAATTTTGCGAGGTCACACTTTTTCTTTGATATTTAGTGAAGATTTTTTAGTGATTACATTAAAATTTGCTTTTTTTAAGAGCAAGAAGTCACTCAACTCCCGAAAACGCAACAACAGCAACATGGCTTATTCAAGCAGCACCTTAATCCTCGCACTTTTTGGCGTTTTACTCTTTAGTTTCCCTGTGGTTAACGCAGAAGGTGATTGCATCGAAGGGAAGTATCACAAACCTAATCCTGGACCAGAGAAAGACTTCCCTATCTGCCAAGAATACAGCAGTAATGCTTGTTGTAAAAAAGAATTCACGGTCAAGTTGAAGGCATCCCGAACGGAAGAATTGTACAATCACACTTGGGATCTTTGCAAGGAACTTAGCAAACCTTGTGAAAAATTTTGGCTTCAGCAGGTATTTAGTGCCGTATTTTTAAATTTTGCATGTTTTTAGTGTGTTTTTAATTGAAATGTTGCACTCGTACAGTTTTCTATGATTTACATTATAACCACGTGCGGCATGCTTCAATTGTTCGTCAAAAACAAACATATATTATTTTCCAGTTATTTTGTACAAGTTTTCTAGCCACAAAGCTAGTTACAGACAATCCACGTAGCAGAGTGCATATTCTCTTTGAAGTTGTTATTTGATTTTTGTTCGGTTTTTTTAGGGGATATCGTTGGTTTTGTACATGCTTTTTTCATGCTTGATTGATTCAATCAAAAAATTGTGTTGTTTTTCTGTTTCAGGAATGCTTCTACCAGTGTTCCCCATATGTTTATAAATGGAGTCATCCTAACAACAAATTGAAAGATGCAATTCATGGTAAATACTTCTTAACAAATGCATATACACAGACGGTGGGGACTAAGCTCAATTTCTCATACATCCTCCCCACTCCTCTGAGCTCCCAGCCAACCAATGCCACCTCCCCCCTCCTCTGGCTCCGTCAACTCTGATATTCTTGCTGTCTGGTTGGTTATCTTTTATGGTTTTTCAAGTTATGTATGGGAAACTCCATAAATGAATTTGGCAGATTTTTCCTTTGTTAAGGTACTTTCTGTTAAGGATACGTCCCGGACTTTTTCGTTCAAAATAGCCGGATTTTTTTTATTCGTCCATATGATACATTAGACTCTTGTCTACAAACCAGTAAAAAAATTATTTTCATAAAAATATTCAAACGGGAGATATTAGCGAAAGAATTTTTTTCGATGGTTTTCATAGGTGTCATAGTGTTGACAGGAAGCGTCAACAACAGGGTGACCTCGATCTGTTGTCACGCATAGTCAGTTTGACGTCGCACGTGATAAACCGTGACTCAAACAACTGTTATCGAAAACACAAGCACATATTGTCTTAACTTCTACGTCTATTTTAAACTATATTTCATCAAGCTATTACTTCTGTTTCGTCAGTCATTGAGATGTCGAAGCGATCAGCAAAGCGGCACGCTCCCTTTGTGAGCACGAAGAAAAGAAAGCGAATGTTGTCGTCTAATTGTGTTGTTCCACGGCCTCGTCCACGTCCACGGCCCCTTCCACGTCCTCTTCCGCGACCTCTTGATCCACGGCCTCGCTCACTACTACTGTTTTCGTCTTTCCCTCTCGACCTATTTACCATTTTCGTTTCTCGAACGTCAAACCACGATACTCTCTGGAAATCAGTAGTCTCAGATTTCATAGCTCGAACTCAATGCGGGTCAATGACTGTTCATAGCTTGTCATCGATAAGTAAACATTACTCGGATAATCCTTTTATCCCGTAAACC
The DNA here is from genome assembly GCA_918843875.1 of Diadumene lineata. Classification (NCBI taxonomy): domain Eukaryota; kingdom Metazoa; phylum Cnidaria; class Anthozoa; order Actiniaria; family Diadumenidae; genus Diadumene; species Diadumene lineata. The sequence goes on from OU974069.1 coordinate 40,727,078, forward strand.
AGAAAACTTTCTCGTTCTCGATTGTAGTTTTTTCATAAAATAGGCCACTTTTAAATGTTCCTGTGCCAAATATTTTCGGTCAATTTCAACCAAATTTTGCATGGTGAATCTCAATATAACGTAGTACTAAAGTGTGTCTGGGTTTGTCGATCGTGTGTTGATTTTTTGAGTTATGCCACTGGATTTAATTTTATCATGAAAATTATTGAACCTCAAACTTCAAATTTTTTAAAAAAATAATGAAAGCAAGAATTCAAAAACCCAGACACACTTTGGTAGGAAAATATGTATTGAACAAGAAACACTTTACAGTTGAAGCGGGCGGTCTAAAGATTTGGCACAGAAACAAAGAAAGCAAGACGCGTGGTTTCACGTTCTAATCTTAATTTTGCAAAAAGTATTTATTTTGCACAGAAAATGAGCACAATATCGCAATCTTTGTTATTCTAGGCACTAGATAGGATATAGTTTATTAAAAAATAGTTTAAAACAACCGCGCTACGATTTTTCAAAATTTGCGTCCCAAAAGCCCGGGATGTATCCTTAAAAATGTTGATATTGTGCAGAAAGACCTTTCATAACATTATCCCTGTTTAAATACTCTTGTACCTGCTTTTGCTAAAATGAAAAATATTGCAGGTAGTGCCACCCCCCTCTATCCATTGCCTTGAATAGTAACAGCAACAATAACTTTACTTCACCCAAAATTATAAAATTATAAGTTTCAGTCAATAGGTGTGAGCTAAAGTGAAAGGATAAAAACAAGGAAAACTAAATGTAGGCTGCATTGGTGTTTCTATAGAAACAGTCATAAAATATAGTCTTTCATAAAAGTAATATGAGAAAAAAAGTAAGAATGAAGGAGTTTCATTTCACCATGTTATTTCTTGTCAATCAAAGTTATGCTAACAAGCTATTAATTTGGGTACTCTCTTAGGTGTTCCACTGTGTTCCAGTGTGTGTGATAGCTGGTATAGTGCTTGTGAGAATGACCACATTTGTGTCCAAGATGTCTTGAACGGTTATGAGTTCTTAGCTAATGGATCCAATCGTTGTCCAGCAAAAAGCGAATGCAAGACCTATAAAGAAATGTTTGGAAGTGGTGAGCGCCTATGTAACAAAATGTGGAACACATCTTACGTGTATACAAAGGAAAACTCTGACAAATCTAACTGCATGGTGCTGAGCTTCAATGGAACCAACCCTAATGGTAGAGTGAAATATCAAGAAGAGCCAAAAGCAGTTTCTTCGATGGTTAAAGGGTCGATGTTGTTGATGATGCTAGCCATAATTGTTAGTTCAGCAATGTTGTTGTAGTGATTCCTCTTGACAAGGGCCAGTAGCAGCTTTGGCTTCCATGGTTAAAGGTCCATGTTGTTATTTTGTATAGCTATGGTGTTAATGTATTCTATAAACACACAATTAAGTGTCAAACACCAATAGGAAAATATGAGATCTGTGCAAAACATTGTACTTGGACATTCTGTACTTTTTTATGTGTTATCCTTATTATACCTCAAAGTTTCTATCATTAGAATGTATATTTTTTATGTTTGATCAGCTGATTTCTGGGTTTATCAATGAATTTATAGCTTTTGTTGTGATTTTTTATCGTGATTAAGGTAGTTCAGGACTCTTGCTACTGCACACCCTTCTTGCCAAATAAGATTTGTCGTGCGATTAAAAATAAATTTTGCGTTAGAGCCAAAATATGGTTATTCTTGAATTTTTTGTTAAAAAATAACATAACATTACATATGGGCCTCAAAAGCAGCTGGCGTCCATTCCCGCGTGTCTAAAACATTGAAATCATCTTTTTTCCTCACGTTTGTTTTGCTTATAGCTCCAACATTAGAACAGTGATATCCAATTATTTTTCAATTTTTATATTTGGCATGAAACAAGCTTTAAACTTTTGTAATAAAACATGGTTTTTGAGACCAAAACATTGTCATTTTGACTTTTTTAGTGTACAAAAAATTAATGAAGCTCTTCATTTAAATCTCCATAAAATATCTTTTTCCAAGACATAAATTTTATGTGAACCATTGCGAAGGGAGCATTTTGTCACTCTTATAGCAGATTTGTGAAAAACTTTCAAATTTGTTAGTAAGAATATTACTTTCAACAAATTTGATGCTGCTACTTTTAGACTGTGGAAATGTGGCAAAATGGGCCTATTACCACCCCACACAGTTCCAAAACAAGCACAGTGATCCCTATTTTTTTTTTCATATATGTCAGTCCTTACGTAGAAACCATTTTTTGAAAACTTCTATCAGCAGAAAGTGTGGCTCCTGGACGATCTTGAAGCAATAAGTTTTCAAAGACTTTTTAAAAGTCTAATTCAAAGGTATCAGCAGGAAGTTTGGCTCCTGAACTATCTTAAAGCAATAGTGTTTTTCAAAGACTTTAAGTCTAATTTAAAAGTACCAGCCATGGAGTTTTGAATGTCTCCAACCTTGTGCATGAAATGTGACTATAATGGCTGGTAATTTTGGTCTTGGAAACAATAAAATCTTGCATCCATGTGTATGTATGGTAATGTATTAGTAGTATAAGTGCCTGCTTTATAAGTTATGTATTAAGGTTTTTTATTATAATTTTGATTCCTGCATATTATTAAATTAAAGTCTAAATTTGTTAGCATATATTAGCATATTGGCCTTATCCTATTTTATCGTTAATTCGACCTGATGATGTTGCCATGATAGCAACAAAACATTGTCTCCTTCAATTAGTCTTCATACTCAATTAATTTATTAGACTTATTTATTTTGAACTAGACAATAGAATGTTGTTTTTGAAAGGTGCAAATGATAGGAATATAATTGATTCTATAGGAATAAAATTGTAGTGAAAAATACATCAATGTTGCACTTGTTTATGCATCGAGTCATTCAATTCAGCCATTTCTACATGTGTATGACATGTAGCATGATTTCTTTGTTGGCCTGAGTTAGAATCTCATTGAAACGTGTAGGGATCATCAGTACTTTCTTTGGTTCCATTCTTCAAAATGTTTGGTTTTTCTGTTAAAAAGCCCTTGTTAAAAAAAGTGTGTATGGGCCCTGAGTATGACAGGAAGTTTGGACTAAATCGGAAATAAAGTCGAATTAGATACCACGTTCATGACACCAAGGTCGAAAAACCATACCCTTTTCAGCGGATAATCCCCGTATAGTCGATATAGGGTAGTACCCCCCCCCCCCCCCCAGGGGGACCAGCGCTGGTTTCCAGATGCTGAAAAGACTTTGGACATTAAACATAGACATTTTACTTTACTTTTTTAGCAACAGTGGTCATTTTGATTCAAGCTCTGAATACCATTGCAAACATATTGCTAATCAGTTTGGCCAGCATGGAACAATTCTACACATTTTAATGTCCTTTAGTATAAGCCCAATGTAATAGCTGGTATACTGCAATATATACTGAGGTAGCTGATGAGGCGTTTTTTTTTTTTTTTTTTTTTTTTTTTTTTTTTTTTTTTTGTACAAAAAAATCAAAATAAGTCTTTTTTATTTAGTTGATAAATTTTGGTTTGAACAGAAGTTCCAAATTGATTGTCCTCATGACGTTGATTTTTTGACATGCAGATGGACAAATTTGAGTAACCAACTAAAGAGTCCAGAGAAGAAATGCCATTAAAAAAGAAGGACGTAATGGGGAAACAGTGAAATATTCCCTCAATATTGCCTCATATTGGCTCAAATTCATCAAGGAGGTAAAAATGTAACAATGCGTGTATACAATTTTTTTATCCTATTTTATTTATTTCGTTACATTGCTAAAAACCGTCACAAACATATAGTGGATTTGACCGCATTGACATTTGACAACTGCTATCTGTTTTTTTTTTTTTTTTTTTTTTTTTTTTGTTAGTTTATTTATTTCGGGTATATTATATTTCCTTCTTTTTCAAAATCAGTTTTCCATTATGTTAAACTTTTCTCTCGAAAGTTTTTTTTTAATTTTCAAAAAATGAATTTAGGTATATTAATTTCTAGTTTTCCAACGATATTCGTCGCGTGAATATGCCTTTTTATCGCCTTCACTTTGATGTCACGCAATCTGCATTTTAAATTTCTTTTTATGGGCTTGGCATATTTCGCATCCGATATTTGCACAGGTCTACAATTTTCTCAATCAGAAAGAGAGCTCTCAACGATAAGGCACAATAAATCTGAAGAAGAATGCCAAAAAATAGCATATTATTTTTTTCGTATTATTAACGATGTGCGCATGCTCATAGCTACTTGTCAAATTGCGGGCTCAATTTTTGACACGAAAGCTGGTTTGGCGAAGAAAGTTTTTATCAGAAATCTGCTCTAAATTCATTGTTTTTACTGTATTGCAAACGCTACAAAAGCCTCACTATCGTTGCTTATTCCAGAGGAGAGTTATTCTTCAGCTTTCTTTGTCGCTTTATTTGTGAGGAGTATTTTGCCGCCGGATTTTAGTTATCGGTGAGTTGAGTTACGGTAGAACAAACATCGATTTAATACTGAAAGGACCTCTTGAATCTTCGATTTTTCATTCTTGGCTGAACTACAGTTGCATTCCTTAATTGAAAATCATACTGCATGCTGTCTTCCATTGCGTTTTTGGGTAATAGTTTGGTTTTTGAAGGACGAACTCGGCAGATGCTGATGTTCCGACTCTGCGTTTGCTCATGATTGCATTCAAATGCCAAGATAGTGAAAAACATGGCTTCAGAAACAGCGGAAGATATGGAGGTCTCATTGACTCCTCAAGTTAGAGAGGTATTTATGCAATGACATGCAAACCATGCAGAAGTTTAAGCGTGTTTGCAAATAATTATGTCAACAGTGATCACTTTTATTGGGGGTTGCAAATGCTGTTTACATTGGGTCATGTTATTTAGATGTTGTAGTTTAATTGAGTGTTCTTCCTTCAATTGAATATCGTATGAATGTTTATCCGTTCACCTTTGGTTCATTCTTCACACACCAACATGTACTGCTGATTGACATTGTGTTTTGCACTCGGTATCCCATTGGTTTGCTTAATATCATAATTTAGTCAAAACCCCGAAAGGTCCAAAGGTCTATATTTGACAAAGAATTCGATCTATTTAAAATTACACTGGATACGGCTGAATATTGCTGAGTTATATTTAGTGAGCCCACACAACATATCATTGGATTGGATATCTTTGAAATATTTTAACAAGAGATGGTTTTGTTATTATTGATTGCCTAATTAAATTACAAATATTGTAATTATATATTGTATATATTGTAATTATATTTTGTAACTAGGAAACAGGTTAACATCTGTGTTCGTTAGAATCCTCAATATTATATGTTAAGCCAAATTGCTAATATAATGATTAGATGTAATAAAATGATGATAATTATTAATAATAATTAGACCTCTGCATGCAAGATTCTCCCCGAAAAGAAACTTTTGATTATCACATATAATTAAGCTTTTTTATTATTGGTTAATGATAAAAATCATTGCAAAAGTTCCAAAATTAAGTAGAGCTAAGATAGTCCTGTACGTTATGTATGTTATTTTGGTTATAGATTGCAAGCAGTTATAATGAGAAAAACTCGGAACCAGCACAGCCATTATGGCGAAGTAAAGAATTGGAGGTAGTTCATGTTATCAGAAGCAATTGTCATTGTAATGAATGATGATATTACCTATTATTTCAAATTGATAAAACTATAAGCTAGTTATTATTTGATTAATAATCACAACTAACTCACAACAAGATGATGATTAATAATAGTTATAATAGCCCTTCAAAATGGTTGCCTGAGTGAAGTAGAAAGAAAAATACAATCTATCCTTCTTTTCTCAGTGACACAGACTGATCATTTCTTGAAAATTTTCATGACATTTTGTCATTGTCTCTTAGTTATGTATGAGGCAGATTAGTCTATAAAAGTTGCACGTTGATGTACATGTAATCTGTAGTCCATAACAAATTTAACACAATGCTAATGATATTAACTTTTATAACGATATAACTCCACAGTCATAGACAACAACAATTATAATAGAAAATAACCTTAATCCTGGTAATAGCATTTCACATAAAAATAACAACTATTGATACAATAATAATTACAATTGAGAAATACTGATACCATGTCCTAAATTTCTCCACTAATCTACTGATACATTATCTATTGGTATAATCTATAAATTTATATATAATTTAGCTGAATTGGGTATTTTAGCAATTTATCGTAGAGTCATCTTTTATCTCCTTGATGTGAAAATATGTATGACAGCTAGTGGGTATTGTGTTCATAACATGCCACTTAATTACTTGTAAGACTTGAATACTTTAAAGCAGTCAAAGATGGAATCATCATGAAAGCTCCAAATTTATTCAAAGCTTATCATCACTGACCAGTCCACCATTTGTTCAAATAAATCTTTAGTATTTTCAGGAAAAACATAATTACTGATTAATATGCTCATAATGCAATATATTGTTTTTCAAGGATTTACGTTCATGTGAAGTTGTATGTCCAAGTGATGATGACCTACCAAAAGAGAAGCGTTCTAGTAGAGAGTGGGTGTTAGAATGGCACAATAAAACAGAGGAGTCGACTGAACCATATGAATACAGGCAAAGAAGTTCATCCCATGGCTCCAGTGAATCCCCATCATGTTCCATGGCTAGTATTCACAGGAGTAGCTCTGTCCCAACTAAATCTGAGTTTGATAATTCAGAAATAGAGAATATGGATGATGATATATCGGGCGGAGGAGGACTATTGTCTATTGCTAGACAGACGTTAGGAGAGAGCTCATCAGTCGATGGCTGCTTGTTTGGTAAACCAAATAAAGTTTTTGTAAGTAATACTGTGGAATTGTCTGTTTTGTTTAGTTGTTTGATTAATTCATTCATTCATTCATAATAATATTTAAAATTTATAAGGCAGGTTCTTCATGGCTAGATGATCAAACTCATTCCTTCATTCATTCGTTCATTCATTCATTCATTCCTTCCTTCCTTCATTCATTCATTCATTCATTCATTCATTCATTCATTCATTCATTCATTCATGCATTCATTTATTCCTTCATGCATTCATTCATGCATTTATTCATTCATTTATTCATTTATTTATTCATTCATTTATTCATTCATTCCTTCATTCATTCATTTGTTTGTTTGTTCGTTCATTCATTCATTTATTCATTCATTCATTCATTCATAGGTCTATTGATTCATCCATAGGTCTATTGATTCATTCATAGGTCTATTGATTCATTTATTAATGAATTCATTCATTGTTTGGTTTTGGGCTGCTTTCTTGCTTGTTTGTTTGCTAGTAGCTTGATGCCTTTATTTTACCACTGACTGACTGTTCTGTAATAGTCCATTAATATGTTATTGTACTCACTGTTTTAGGACACTCGACAACCAGATGACTTTGATATTGAAATTGATATTGATGAGCCAATTATTGGTAAGTCACTCTCTCAACTTTCTACAAATATTACTGACATAATGTTGTCATTTAGATGTGATTTCAGGCTTGCTTTCTCCACACCTTTCAAACACTTATTTTAAAGATATCAGTAGATATTTTGGTTAGTACATGCTCTACAGCAATCCATCAAGTAACAGTAGCTTAGAAGCTGTTCCTCACAACTTCTTAAACATGCACACACATGTTTTGTCTTTTGCACGCCCATATTGGAAATCAAGTTGAATATGCAAGCGTGACTAAATATAGTTTTATCATTATTGTCCTACTTTTTTCCTGGAATATCCCTTTGGAAAGCTGAAGGACTTTATCAATCACTTGGCATTGTGTACTTCCAGAAACAGGCACTCTGCCACCACTGAGGACATTTTGCTTTCAACCATTAGCTTAATTCCATATTATTGTAAATATCTCAATTACTACTTGATTCTGAATCCATTTATTTAATACAAAATTAAAAAAAACTAAAACAAAAATAAATATAGAATGTTGTTTGTGATGTCAAGGTTGATCATTAATAATGTCCCAGTAACTTTTTGTACTATTTTTTGCTGCAGGAGAGAAATGGGTATATTCAAACTTCTTGAAATCAAAAGAAATACACGAACTGATGCCAAAAAGTTCAAAAATAATTGTATTTGATACTAGATTAAATGTAAGTAAGGTTTACAAGTTAATAATGTTGTACCGATTATCAGGATAGCTCAGTTAGGAGAGCGTCAGCTGTTAACCGAGAGGATGTGGGTTCGAACCCTCAGCCGGACCATCACTCAGGGTCTTTAAATAATTGAGGAGAATGTTCTTCGATTTATAATTGTAAGGATTCGCATCTTCTCGGATAAGGACAATAAACTGGAGGTCCCGTCTCGCCACACTACACATTAACCATTAACGGGGGGACGTAAGAGAACAACTGAGGACGCAGGTAACCATCATCCTCAGTGATAGGCCTACACTAATACATACTAATTACTAATCAAAACTCATGCTTATAAAACCGGATTACATTCTATAAAAAATAGAAAATATTGTAAAGTGCATTGAGAAATTTGAAATGCGCTATATAAGCACCTACATTACATTTAATTTTTTTTAGTTGTATTGTCAATAATCATGATATTTGTTGTTGTTTTTATCAGGTGAAAAAAGCCTTCTTTGCTTTAGTGGCAAATGGTATGTACATATGCTAACCTGATAGCTATCTACTAGATACCTAAATACCTAAATACTGGTACTTACAGGTTTCCACATTTCTAGCTAGTATTTAACTACCTATAACCAACATACCTGCCTATTCAACTTCCAGCCTACTACAATCTACTTAATAGAGTATTTGTGCTGCTCTTTGAAGTCCTTGATAAGCTGTAGAATAATTTTGAAACTTCAAGGTTACTTAAAAACCTTAAAAATAGAAATGTTGAAAACTCCTAGAAACGTTTATGCAAGCTGCACTCCAAACATGTTATGAAAAGAGAAACACATTGAATACAGTGTTGCTGAGTTTTTGTGAAATTAAGAAAAAATTATACACCTTCAGTTGAAAATCCTCAATTTTGTGTTTGAAGAGTGCCTTGAAAAGTCCTTGAATATTAGCTGAAATTGTAGCCCAAGTACTGAAATAACCTACCAACCTTCCCAACTATCAAACTACCTAGCTAGTACCTACCAACTAACCAATTCCCCTATATCTACTATGCATTCTTTCCTGTCCAACTGCCTATCATCCTATCATGAATATTTCAAAATACAAGAAATTGATAAATTATATAATTATGGTTTGTGTGTAAAATTGTAATGTTTTTTCCAGGTGTTCGGTCTGCTCCTGTTTTTGACAGTAATAAACAAGATTTTGTTGGTAAATACAACATTCTTCATTCTATCTTTCATTTTTATTCTGCTTCCCACTGCTATTTCAGTCTTGTCTGTCCAACTAAAGAACACCTGACCATCCACAGAGTTCTTACCAATAGTCAGTGAAAAATGTTGAACACACATACAGATTGCCAACAAACAATTTTTGATGGCATTGCAACAAAATTGCAACAAAAAAATATATTTTTTCCCCTGATATACCTAGTTTTAGTAGCACCATCTTTACAGCCTAAGGCTCAAAAGTATGATCAGTGATACTATATTTGCATATTTCTATGTCTATATTCTAAGTAATAAGTGAATATTATACAACTTTGGCTTATGATGTCATATGCACTTCTCATGAACCCTGGATATTTTCTACATTCAGAAAGCCATTGGCTCTGTAGCTCAGAATTAATTGGTTAGTTAATATAGTTATATTGACCTGGCATGTTTATTTTCAGGAATGTTAACAATAACAGATTTTATCAGTATTTTAAGAAAGTACTACAAATCACCAATGGTTAGTATACATTCTGACAAATAATTGACCTTCAAATATCCATTCATTGATTATAAAAGTACTTCTTAAATTGTTTTTATTTGTTAAACATGTTGAATATATGAATAATCATTTTTTTTAAACATTAATGTTAATTAATCAACATCCAATACACTTTCTTAGTTTGTAATTGATTTCATTTGCTCTGTTGATTACTGCAAACAAAGTAACATTCAAACCTCATCAGAGATAAAAAATATGTGCAAAATAAAAATAACAAATACCAGTTTCAAGGACCTTATCAAAGTACCTGTGGATCACCTGCAGTATTTTTCCAGGAAACTTGTTCTATCAAAAGTCAAAACATCAATAATAACAGATAACAATAACTATCAGAGCTTTGCAATGTCTGACGTTTTTCACAAATTAGTGTTATTAACAGTAATAAAAAGCACAATAAAAATAGGATTTATACATACAGTACCATCTCTCTCACAAGTGTCTATTTATTACTGCAGTACCGTCTCTCTCACAAGTGTCTATTACTGCAGTACAGTCAATCAAACATCCACATTTGTACACTAAATGAACTTGTAATATCCACGTAATCCCATTTTACTGATCTAACTAACCATATGTGACTAATTTTCTAGGATTCTGGTTCCTATTGCGAGGTATGCAGAACATTTCCATCTAATTAAATTGATTTGAATGAAATTAAATAGCATGCTTTTTCTTTATATCAAAAATCAACCTAAAATAACTTAAATACTGATGGGAATGTTGATGGCAAAATACATGTAATCACCCTAATTATAAGTAAAAATGATAAGCATAAAATAAAACTGTTTATGATTATTTATGGTATGATGGTGTTTCAATGTTGATTTGTCATGGTGACTATTGTCATGGTGGCAAATGTTTGACAGTATATAATTGTTTTAATCACTGAATCATTCATTTATGCAAAACTAAAGATAAAAGACAAACATGGGAATTAAATATTGAAATTAATTTTTAAAACTGGACTCACTTACAACTACAGCAAAAAAACAGCAATAGATCACCATATTGATATAATTGATTCAATATTATTCATAACACATAAAATACACTTTTGTGATATATTTTAGTCTTAAACCAGTGGTATCACTGTAATTCAATAATTGATAAGCTGTTGACAACATGAGAGGTGTATTGACATAATCTACTTCATCTGGATTGCAGGTTCAAATGGATGAGTTGGAAGAGCATCAAATTGAAACATGGAGAGGTAAAATACTGTCTAGTTTATATTAAATATAGTGATGTAAAAATTTGGTATGTTGTAATGAAAGAAATTTTAAGAGAAAAATATTATCACTTCCATGACCATTTTCACATAATTAATTTAAACCAGGAATATGCCAGCTGTCTCGACTAGCTTATGCTATTTACAGCTGACATGTACCTATAAATCTGGAACTGACAATTGTACAATATTATTTTAACTAAAGGTACAAAATAAAGATTGACTTGACTTGACTTGACTTGACTTCGGACTAGAAATACTGAAGACGTGGGTTCAAATCCTGACAAGGGAACACAATATTTTTCTCCTAAACTTTCTGTCTTTATAAATGTATGTATATTAAGGTTGTCAATACTAGATTTTAGTTTGCATTGAATTGTGCACCTGTGTTCTGTACAAATTGAAAAGCCAGATTTTACCAGACAAAAATAATTATTATTTTTGTTAATAAGACAGCTATTGACTTTAGTGTGTTGTTAATTGTTGTAGAAATCCAGTCATTAGACACATACCAGCCTAAACTGGTTCGAATTACCCCGACACAAAGGTACTACTGACATATTGTGATAAGATAATCATGATGCTGATGAAAATGATGCTCTTGTTGATTAACAACAGACTGATTATTTCATTGATGACTTAGGAGATTAGCACAGTACAATGTTTAAATGCTATTTTGCAGAACATGTTCGTATGACCTTTTCAATCAAACAAAATAAATAAATCCCAGATTTCAAAATAGTCATACCAAAATAAACATTCCCATTCATATTTGGTTGACTAGCAATGCCTATCAGCTCTATTTTATTTCATTCTTTTTATTTATTTATTTATTTATTTATTTATTTATTTATTTATTTATTTATTTATTTATTTATTTATTTATTTATTTATTTATTTATTTATTTATTTATTTATTTATTTATTTATTTATTTATTTATTTATTTATTTATTTATTTATTTATTTATTTATTTATTTATTCATTTATTCATTTATTTATTCATTTATTTATTTATTTATTTATTTATTTATTTATTTATTTATATATTTATTTATTTATTTATATATTATTAATATTATTGTAAAATATATAGCCAACTGCTTCTATCAGTTAAACTGCTGCAGTTAGCTTGTGCCTTATTCTAAATTTTTCATCTGACTGATTAGTCTAAACTCTGTAAATACCTGCACTAAATAAAGATATGGTTGATTGATTAATTGGTCGATTTATTAATCAATCAATCATTGTTATTTTTTAAAGGTATCAAGTTCAATCATTCAGAGAGTGTTGGCTAATAGCAATGCTATGCTAATAGCAAACATACATACCGATACATTGAACAGTCATGTGACCATATCCTGCAAATAGCTGTTGTGATGGAAATAATATAAGCAATAATTATTGATTTTATTGGTTGTTTGTATGTATATCTCAGCCTTTACGATGCTGTCAAGATGCTGTTAGATCATAAAATCCACCGTCTACCTGTCATCGACAATGCTACTGATAATGCACTCTGTATTGTTACACACAAGAAAATACTCAAATACTTATTTTCACATGTAAGTTAGTTGATGTATGATATTATATCATTATAGATGGAACATAGTTCATATATAGTTAGCTATGCTAGGAATAATAATATTGCTCAAGTACTGAGTCTTTGTGTTGCAAATGATCATTTTGTGTTCTTTTTAGATGAAATCATTAAAAATGCCAGAATTCATGAACTTAACTCTGAAGGAAGTTGGATTAGGAACATATAAAACTGTCGCTACAGTAAGTTGATTATTAGTGGGTGTATTCCCCCACGCATATTCAATACTGTTTCCTTTCCTTTTTCTAATCTTATTTATTGATGTTGTAATGCTATTACTGAATGTTTTTATTTTATTATTTTTTTAGTTTGCTTATTTGTATTTGTTGTTTATTGTTGGTGTTGACCACTTTTCCTTCAGGTCACTCCCAACACACCATTGATCACTGCTTTGCACATGTTTGCTGAAAAACGGGTCTCTGCTCTTCCTGTTGTCAATGCAAAAGGTAAACTCCATCATACAGTAGACAACCAACTGACTCTCCTATCCCCTATTTGGTGTATTTCAATTAGGTATTTAAATGCTAAAGACATGGTATTGAGGTGTATCAACCACATGGGGCATAGGTCCTACTACTTCCACTCTAATGTACCTCATCTAAGGACAGCTGCACATCTTCCTACTCTGAAGTTATGTTTCTGCATCAAGTTGTTTTTAGCTGTGCATGTTTTCTCTTCTCTCGTTCTCAAAGCTCAAACTGGAGGAAACAGGCCACAAAAGCACTTCATTATTAAACCCATGATTGATTGATTGATCGTTTGAATTATTTTTATGTTCCTCTTTCTAGGAGTTGTAGTGGACATCTATGCTAAATTTGATGTTATTGTAAGTATGGATCTTATAATCCTGTATCCAATGTCACCGTCAATTTACATGTAACTAAATATATGCCTTGTTGTTATACAGAATCTGGCTGCTGAAAAAACATATAATAATCTTGATGTTACTGTAGAACAAGCCCTTTTACACAGAGCCGAGGTACAGTTCTACATTTGTGTGTTTGTATTTGGTTTTTTTTTGTTCGTTCGTTCGTTCGTTCGTTCGTTCGTTCGTTCGTTCGTTCGTTCGTTCGTTCGTTCGTTCGTTCGTTCATTCGTTCGTTCGCTCGTTTCTAACAAACATGTTATTTTCTTCAGGGATTTGAGGGTGTCCACAGATGTTACCTAGATGAAACAATGTATACCATAATAGAAAGACTCGTAGATGTCAAGGTATGTTAACTGGTAATGTATGAGGATTTAGGGTTAGTGTTATAGGTGTTAGCATCGTACAGAACGGATGTGGATATTGTTTGTTGTTTTTCAAATGTCTACATTGATGATTTTATTTTGGATTGAAAATTTTGAAATTACATGTCCGATAAATTTCAAGCTAAACCTTATGCAAATCAGGACGAATTCTGTATCAGTATTTACAGATGCCATGACGGTTATGATTTGATACTGTTCTAGGGCCATGAATTGTTTTTGTCACGATCAGAGCTGCGATCATCATCACCATCATAGCTATGGTTATCGTGAGCATAATTTAGCATGTACAATTTAATAAAAGTTTCTTTTGTATTGTCAGGTTCATCGTTTGGTTGTAGTTGACAATGACGATCACTGTATTGGTGTACTCTCGTTATCAGATATTCTAAGATTTCTGGTCCTAAAGCCAACAGGTACTCACTCTTGCCCTCCTTTTTTAATTCCCCCATTTAGTTTTTTATTTCTTCTATGCTTCTTTCTCCTACTTTCTGCTATCACTGCTTTATTTTGCCGTTTTTTCTTTCGTTCGTTTCTTTCTTTCTTTCCCCGTATTTTGTTAGGATTCTTTCCTCCTCTGTTCATTTTTTTGTCATTTAGTTGTTGTATTTTACACGCTTGAATGGCGTTATTGTCTGTCCGTCTGGCTGTGTTTGTCTGTCTTTCTGAATGCTCTTCTTTCATTATTGTCTTTTCGTTTGTTTGTTTGTTTGTCTGTCTGTCTGTCTGTTTGTTTGTTTGTTTGTTTGTTTGTTTTTTCGTTTGCTTTTTTTGTCGGTTTTCTTCCTTTTTTCTGGTATCTTGATTGACCTGTCTGTCTCTTGTTTATTTATATATTTGTTTATTCAAAATTCTTTTTGTTTGTTTGTTTTTTCTTTGTTTCTTTGTTTGTTTTTTTTTTACATTATTTTTTTTGCAATGGTTTTCAGGTCCACCGTCACCAAAAAAGACGTAAACTAGTCCATTGTATACAATGTGTAGATGACTGACACGTTGTGAGCTTATCGGTGTATCCCCAGCAGACTGACTTGTCACACGACGATGTACAGTTCTGGGGTTACTTATGAAACGTGGAAACTATCGAATACAAACACATGCTGTAAAACAGAAGTGGGAGAAGCTGTTGGAAATTTAAAACACACAGTGAATTGTGTTCTCGAAGAAAATTTTAAAAAACTCTAAACAGATATATCATTATTAATATTGAGACTTGAAAGCCGTAAAGTTATTGGCTCGCTGTGGCTGATAAGCTTGTAATGTTAGTGTAGTTCTGTATTGCTTGCTTGGTTTCTTTTGTGATTTGTTTGTTAGTTTGTCGATTAAATTGTCGTCAGTTGTTCGTTTGCATCCCTTTTTTTCTTGACTATTTGTTTGCATTTCTGTTTGTTGCCTAGCCTGATTTTCAGACGGGGCCTGGGGCCTACGCTTCACTCCAGGCCCCGTCTGAAATCCAGGCTATTTGTTGCCTTGTTTGTTTGTATTTGCGCTTTTTTGCGCAGCTTTGTTTGTTTTATTTGTTTGTTAGGTTTCTTTGTTTCTTTGTTCGGTTAGTTTGTTAATTGGTTGGTTGGTTAGTTGGATTGTGTTTTTGTTTGTTGGGTTTGTTTGTTTGTTTTTGTTTGGTTTGTTTGATTTGTCTGTCTGTCTGTCTGTCTGTCTGTCTGTTTGTCAGTTAATCATATTGGTCTCAATATGCTTTAATATGCCTTATTAGGCTGGACAGACCGTTAACAGAACAGTGATGGTGAGAGATGCCATGGAATTTTTGCCCTTTAGGACAGATTGTTTTCGTAGTTCAACTAACGAATTTCTTCTCCATCTTTTTCTCCGTCTTGGAAATGTTTTGTTCTATATGCATGCACCATCGCTGTTCTAATGGTTTGTTTCTTGAAACCTATAACGTAACATACCCATAACTATCATGGAATTCTTGATAACATATAATTTTTACGACAAAAAAATATATATATATCTATATATGGATACGATGTTTTTCTTTGGTGTTTTACAATAAAAATGATTGTTAGTATCAGGGTTCATGTCTTTATATCTTTGTGTTCTCCACTTATGATTTGTTCTCTTGGCAATAAAAAAACAAATTCGCTCGTGTAGATTTATAAAAACAGTTATTTTATTGAATTTCGAATCTTTCGTTTTCATTTATTAGTTTTAAATATGGTTTTAATGGTTCAGCCAGCATGGCAACACATTTCTAGAAATAGGTATGGGAGGAATCGGATCAGACTAAGGTTTAGTTTCTCCACGTCAATTTGTATTGTCTTTCTGAAGCGATCATTGTAAGCGACCGTCCTTACCAACCGGGCTATTGATATATTGGGACAAAAGAAGTTTGCAAAATCACGTGAAGATTTTGGAATTTATTGTATATTCTCAAGAGAGTATCTCAAAACGCATCGCACAAAAATAAAGTAGTCATATAGAAATTACTATAACTCTTAATCTAACGGCTAGTTTTATTACTGAAATTGACGGTAGTTTATTTTGTAAGTAGAAGATGTTAAGGATATTGTATGAGGTCAAAAGGTAGTCTGATTATAGAAGTGTCAGTATCTTGAGAAGCTGGTCAACCATCAACGTGCTATCCAATGAGTCTCTAGCAAGCACCTAACAAGCGGGTATTTGAACAGTTTTCATGCAGGTACCAAAAGGACAGTCAATAATTCTTCACCATCTTACCTGTAGTCCCTTATCATTTTCTCTTCAAAATCACTGATTATTGTTTTGAAAAATACACCGCAATTTTGAATGTTCATTGATTTTACATTAACGAAAAAGATTGGAAACTGGAATTCTGCCGGGAAAGGTATAATTCGTTGGCTCTCTGGCTGAAATTTACTTTCAAACTGCGGAAGACCTGGTTGACAACAACGAATTGAGAACAAAATGGAGAAGTATTTCTGACCGTTTTTTTACCGTGATAGTTGGGAAAAATATGATTTCGCAACGACGTGTCATCTATTACACTATTTTAACTACATCTTTTTTCTGGATATTTGGGACTATTGCGTTCTTTTTTCTACAATCATTAGAGGTCAACATCGAAGTTAAACGAAGGCGACAAGTCGAGTACTTGAGTAAACCTAACTGGAATATCAAATTAGGCGATGTTCATCCACCTCCTTTACCCTCTCCAGAAAAACTACATCTACAAATAGATAATAGGATAGAAAATAGAACAGAACCTATCGCGCAACTGCAAGTAGATAACAAGAAATCTTCGCCTAAACCTAGGAAAATTATATACGCTGTGGCGAATTATGAAAACTATCCGCCGGGGGTAAAACTAGATGGCCCGGGCGACGACGGGGAAGGTGTTACAGTAAGTTCAAAACTTAAAAAGAAAGAAAGCGATGGTTTTGAACTTCATCAGTTTAATCTAGTAGCCAGTGATATGATGTCGCTTCATAGAAGGTTGCCAGACTACAGAAACGATGCGTAAGTAAAGTGATTTGAATGAAGCTATGCCATGTTTATCAACTAATTGCTCGCACTTAGCTATTTGCTGGGAAACATTTTCTCTCTACAAAAATGCTTAGCAATGTACTTTGTTATTTTTAAAGTAACTGAATGATCCAGTTGACATAAGCACTTTTTTAGACATTTGTACGAGTTATGCAAACTTTATAGAAAAAAAAATATGTATATGTATACCAAATACAAGTTAGTTTTCTTTATAGATCATGTATGTTTTGATTCAAATTATAATCACTAAGGAACAGACAAATCTGATATTATAACTTCCAGACCTCCGAAATTGTTTTATTGATTTTGTTTTAAAATTGACTATGGTGCACAGCTATCTATCTATGAAAAATCCTGCAGCGTGCAACCATGGTCTTCACACTCACAACTCAACCTTACCATGTTACAAACAGGGAGTTCCTCAAATCGACACTTTAACAATTATGGTTTTGTTCTAAATGATATTTGCATCACATTTTTTGAAAAACTAACAAAATAAGAATGATTTCAAAAGTCAGAGAGTTGGCGACTTCATAACAAGTGCTTCTGCACGTGGTATACTCCTTATTGTGACGGTAAATTCGAGTTGCAATTGATATAAACGAAGAATGATCGACATTTTAAAAACTGCTAGACAAATTAAGAGCCGTCGCTGTTTTAAGTTGATAATTGAGCTTTTGTGAAACGTGTCAACATTTTTTATGATAGCCAAAGTCAACTTTTCGTTTTGTATTCAATACTCTTAGTACTTTTTCTTGTATTACCACATTTGTGATAACTCATTTTAGAAATTTATTTTTTTAAATTGGAAATTGCGAAATTTTTGGTGCCTTGAAAATCCAGATTAGATAACCGATTACACCTCTTGTTGTTGGTAAGAAAAAATCAGGAGACACTGACAGTCGACCAGTAACAAATTGCAGTTCTCTATAGATAGAGCTCTGAAAAAACGGATTCTATGAAATAATAGCTTCTACTGAATTTAATTCATAATTCTGAGAAATCAGCAAGCCAATAATTCTGGTTTATAAGTATGGTAATTCTCGGAGACATCAAAGCTATTTTGAGGAAACAATTTTAGACGCGCGACATCAACAAAGGAAATGTACGACGAACAAAGTAGCACTGTCCACGTGATAATGAGGCCAGTTCGAGGGAGAGAACGCGGTCAAATCTTTGAAAATCAATCAATTCCATTATTTTGTATAGTACAGTGGTTTGTCTTTGTTATTATCTTTGGACGCGTGAGTTAATTACTAGAACAAATTTCCCTCCATGTTTGTTTGTGATACTCGGCATTGTCCTAGTCTAGTCTGTTTTCAAAAATATTTTAGGTCCTTTTTTCCTTACAGTTTTGTTATAAAAAAAATGCTTTTTTCTGATCTCTTTTAATTTGGCTTTAAAATTGTTTTGTAGTTAGTGCTAGTTCAAAAATATTGGAGATGTTGTTGTCATCAACTTGTTACTGATAGGTTATTTGGATTTTAAAAGAGCTCTTTCGGTTTCACATGTATGTACGCTTCAGCACAATTATTTCATATACTTTCTCTCGATCGATCTAGAACGTTTCGATAACTTTTTTAGCTGTGCGTTACAGACTATTTAGTTCAAATGATTTCTTTCCCAAATTCACCGTTTCGTTGATGTTCTCTTGATTTTCCGTTTCTTCAGTTGTTAGCCACATCTGCCCCGTGAAAAAGAAGAAAATCAATTGATCCTAGCATGGGGTCTTTTATTAACTGTTTTTTGTTCTTTTCATAATTAAAACGCTTTGTAATCAATTCTTTGGTTACTGCTTTTTTTATAAGTACGCAATTTTTACTTTTTTTGTTTTTTTTTATGGCAGCTTGAAGTAGTGAAAATTAGCAGTGAGGGTTGACACGTGACACCATTAAGCTTGTTTTAAAATATGGAGAAATGCTTCAGTTTGTAACAGTGACCTTTTACGAGTCAGAAACATGTTAGAAACATACCCAATAGCATCCAGTCACGAGAAGAGTAATTAGATAAACTGGGGAGAACAATGGTAGAGCGAAAACAGCCTGAGGGTATTAACTTGATATACATAGCGTAATAATGTGATCGAAATGCAGATGTTGTCAATGAATTGGAATGGTATGGAATGGCGCGTTCCCTTTGTGCCTAATCAGTTTATGCCAAGCGGTTGTTGCTTTGAATTCTCGAATTGCTTATGTTTGTAGCTAAATTCGGTCAGCTGGGTGATGAATTTTTCATTAGTTTTAAGAATAACGCAAATAAAATGGGGAATAAAGATTGTGTTTTGCTGATGAAAATACCACGCTATATATTTTGTCATGATACGGGCCGTTCTTTTGAGTTTTCGCGCGCGTTTTCATTTTTTTATTTTTTATTTATATGTCAGTATTTTACAGACAATTCTAATTCTTATGTAAATGATCTTTCGTGTCATTATATTCTACATAATTCTGTTATGTCGTCTGTTGTAAATTAATTTACAATCAATGTTGACACAATCAGTGACACGGTGATCTCGGGTCTGGGTACTGCGCATGTTTGTTTATGGTGATTTATAAATAGCAGAACAAGCAGGGACGTTGGTTAGTTGTGTGACATCAACAGAATGGTACTCTGTTTTTCGAAGCGACGGGAGAAACGGTTTCACTACTCAATGGAAAATTGCTAACTGGCAGTTGAAGAGCAGCGGATATAAGGAGAATGACACAACTCAGAACTTCAAGAGTATTTCAAGCGTGTAGTTTCTCAACTTTTACTGAGGACTGTTTGAGGAGCATGCCGTAGAAAGTTGACGAAATTTGTTGGGATTTCATTCGTAGTGTTTCAAAGAATGATTATCCCAAAGAGAAGAGTTATTTTTTATGGGATATTATTGACTACAGTTGCTTGGCTTTATCTAGCATCATATTATTTATTGACAATAGATACTTCACAACCAGATGAGAATGACAATTCCGCACGTCAGTCAGGACATTTAATTACTCACGAGTTTGTTAAAAATGGTCGAACATATTTTAACATTACAGTTTATGCCAATTACGATTCAACCCCGGACAGAAATCCCGATAAACCTGGAGAATGGGGCACTGGAGTAACATTGAATTTTGTCGAGAAGAAAGAGGAACAAAAGGGTTATGATCGATATGCTTTCAACAGAGTAGCCAGTGATAAAATATCATTACAAAGAAATCTATTAGATGTGCGAAATTCAAAGTACGTTTGTATATCTCACACCTTTACACAAAAGCTCTTCTGACAACATTGACGATAATGAGCGAGTTGATTCTGTCGATGGTTTCTCGTCCTGCAGTAGTCATAACACATGGCCATGGTCGGGTCAACAACACTTTTATTATCGCCAATATAACCATATCATATTTAGCACTAAAAATCTTAGCTCTGTTTCAGGATCGATTGACAATATTGCCCTCGCGTGTGTAGGTGTTAATTCTTTGATATTTTAGGTTTTGAAAGTTTGAATTATTACTTTAAATCTTGTCTTTTGGTAGATATTTAGGGTATCATACACTGTCAACTCCTTAAATGTTGTTGAACTCTCGAGAGTTTACTAAACCGCTTTCGATCTAAATACCTGAAGTGCAGTCGATTTTCAAGCACTGTTAATCTTGTTATATTAGATTAATCCCGTTTACCAATCACCAATCACAGTCGAAGAAATCATTAAAATATTATTCGCGGGCTTAGTCAGAACAACATGTGATTCCGAAATCTGTGAAACCGAGATAGCGAAGTTGCATTGTTTTCAAACGACTTGCCGTCATTAACATACTTTTACAATCACCGCCACCACATCATCTTTAAATATTTGTTATCTTTACATCTCAAATGATTGAATTGCAGTTCTCATAATGTTTTCATGAATAAGATTAGATATTTGAAATGCTAAACATCAATCCCAGAGTTTGATTCGTATCTTTTGAAGTCATAAGGATAATTCAATCTGGTACATTTTGTACACCGGCCGCGTCTTATTTATTCTGTGAAAATAGTGCTATTAACAATTTGTTGTTTTTGTTGGTTTTCCTCAAATTGTTTACACAAGTTAAATTGTGTCTCCCCTCATTATTTTGGGATTTCAAAACAAATCCTAAGAATGTTACAATAATTTTATTATCAGCTATTATTAGCTATCATTAATCATTTTTAATATCATGAACATTTTAGTATATTTGTATCGTTATTTCTTATTATATTGTTAATTTAGACAATTGTTGATTTCCCCCAATAATAGTGTACAGTTAATTGAAAAAGAATTTTGTTTTTCTTTCCAGATGTAAAACTAAGAAATATCCAATTCATTTACCAAAAAGCAGCATAATTATTTGTTTTCACAATGAAGCATGGTCGACTCTACTAAGGACTGTACATAGTGTAATCAATAGATCTCCGCCACGACTATTAGAAGAAATTATTCTCATTGACGATGCTAGCGAACGAGGTGAGTTATTTATGAATTATGCTTTCCAACTACATAGAAAGATACCCTGCTGAGAACAAACACTGAAAAAATTCTGGCTAGTCAAAACTATTGATCGATGTTCCTGTATTTTCTAAATCTGCTGTTGCAAATTAAAGAAACTATCATCATTTTGAAACCTGTGCTTTGATATACGTCTTGGCACTCATATCTTTTAGATGTTTTTTGAGTCATTTTAGACTCTTTATATATTTATGAGTATTTAGTGGAAGAGAAAGAAGAGATATAATAATTAGCTGTTGTGCTTTGATTCCAATAAACTGTTACTACAAAGTTGCTCTGTTCTATTGTTGGCATGGTACTTTAGCAGTTAAATTATTGTGATGTGGACATACTATATTGGCCTGGTTGTCATTTGATATATTCATGTTCTAGTTCTGAACACTAATCTTGACAGGAAATTTATTGAGTGCATGATATTACAAACATTTTAAATCTACTTGAGAGCATAAATGTATGTTTGTAACTGTACAGTTTTAATTGTCTTGTTGGCTAAAATATATATTTTTTATAATATTGATATTTTTCTTGTAACTTTCATTGTTTATTGTTCTGAAATATCCTTTCCCACCGTTATTCATTTTGGTTCATTTATTGCAACTTATGAATTTTTAAAACCAAACACTTCTTGTTACTTTCTTTTAATTTAAACTGTTTATATTATTTTTTCATTGATGTGATAATATGTGCCCATTCTTTTTTTCTTATAATGATGATCTAATATGTGTATGTACTTTTAATTCAAAATTACTAACATGCTTTTTTGTAATTGTTTATCAGTATAAATAAATAACCATCCATATTTTATTTTCAGATGAATTAAAAGAAAAACTGGAACAATATATAGCAAAATTAAAAATTGTTAGAATTATTCGACTGCCAAGTCGGCAAGGACTAATAAGAGCCAGACTTAAAGGTGCAGCAGCAGCAAAAGGTGAAATATTAACATTCTTGGATGCACACTGTGAGTGCTCTAAGGGTTGGCTAGAACCTCTAGCAGCTAAGATTGCACAAAACCCTTCAAATGTTGTCATGCCTGTAATTGACGAAATAAGTGATACTTCATTCTATTACCATGCTGTTCCGGAACCTTTCCACCGAGGAGTATTTCGATGGAGATTGGAGTTTGGTTGGAAACCTATTCCACAATATGAGATGGAGAGAAGAGTGGATGATGCAGATGGTATAAGGTAATGACAAATTAAATGTATAACAATTGACTATCAGACATTCTCCATCCACTGCATGCTGATACCCTTTGTCCCCTGAGATACTCAAAATGAAGGAATTTACATCTGGACTTGTCAGAACATTTCTGTCAGGCTATTAGTTGATTTGAGTACACAAAAAGGGTGGAGGAGCAACAACACTGAAAGTAATAAATAAAATAAAAACAGAAAAATAATCATGCGTACCAAAGTGTCTATACAGCTCCCCCCTCTCTAAGGCGCATGATACAGGGAGGGGTTTCATTATCTTTTAGAATAAGCTTTTGACTAAATACTGAAGTACTGAAGTAGGTGTCTGTGTCCTAAATGTTTTCTAGGAGCTGGGTCTGGGGGATATTTATTAAGTACGACACAAAATAACCAACAGAGATGTACAATAGGTGGCGCTATACCGCCATTGGCCATCTATTATTGGAAACTCTGTACACATGGTTCTGCATCAATCATGTAATTCTTAATTCACAATATATTGCAAAAACAACATTTTAATTGTCATTTTTTGTGTATAGTTATTGCAGTTATTATTATGTATTTTTATGTTGTAGTTTGTGCATGTTGTTGTTTCAACTGTATACACACAGTCAGGTCATGTATTTTGTATTCCAGTACAGCTATCCTGAAAATACATCCAAATGTTATTATGATAAGGATTGTTATTTGCACTTTTACTTACTCAAGATATAATAGATTCATTTTCATATGAGTGAGAAATTGTACAGTCATGATACCACTACGATAGGGTAGATCAATCTAATGCTTTCCTAGAAACTACAGCTACAATAAGCGATACAGTAGTGTTTCCCACTCATACGCAAACAGCTCTATTAATTAAATCCATGTTTTCACCCTCAAGGCAAGTTCTTCGAACAGCTGAAATTCATTACATTGTCAGTGTCAATTAGAAAGATAAGAATATAATATTGTAGGTTAGTACAGACAGAAATTGAATTGTCAGACTGGAGTTTTATTAATAGATGTTTATCTTGGTAACCACATTCCACAGAATCTATTTATTTGACATTGAAGTAAATATTTTGAAAATTTATAAAATGGTCATTGCCCCCTTGATAATATCTTTTTCTATAGTGAATTTAAACCAACCGGTTTTTGTAAATAAATAAAAAACTTGATTATCTTTTGGAAAAGTCAACAATAACAGACAAGTATTTTATATATGACATGTTGTCATGGTAAGCCACTGAGGAGTCGGCTATAACAAGGACCAATCATTTGCACTTCAATTACAGTATGGTCATAGCCAGAGAAAATGGCACAATTAAGCCTAAAGATGCTTCTGATTGTTTGGATTTACATTGTGGATGTCAGATTACAAAATCTACTATATAATTATTAATACTGCACCAATCCAGAGGAAAATTCTATTATTTTGTAATATTTTGTAGACATCATTCTTGATTATATGGAAACCAGACTTAAAACACATAGCTTCATGATCAATACCAGTATTCTTTATTATTCAATATGGTGGCACCTACATGCACATGGGCTGACTCACATGGCATCTGACTAGCGCACAATATTTCAGCGTATTACTGGTAATTCCTCTTCAAACAAAATAGAATCTGGGTTTATAGTGTGTACTAGGTAAAACCCTAGAAGTTTTGACAGTGTTATGAAAATATATTTTAATTTATTAAAATATTTATTTATATTTATTAGGACTCCAGTAATGGCTGGTGGATTATTTTCTATTAGTAAAGACTATTTTAACAAGATTGGTACTTATGACACAGGAATGGATATATGGGGTGGAGAAAACATTGAAATATCATTCAGAGTAAGTTTACAGATTAATAATTGTCTCCATGTGGACTTCCTTGCCTTGCTGTTCGTGCAATTATGTATTTGTGGAAGAGACAGCTCGATTGACAGTGAGGATGCTCTAACCATAAACACCTGGTGTTTTTTAAATACCTTTTTATTGTGCATTCTTGTAGTGAATGAGGTCATGGTTTGACTGTTGATCTCACAACAACACTGCCATATTGCTAGCTTAGTAATGTCTTCAGTGCTTTTTTACAATACTTGTTTCCAAAAACCTTGCTACTCATAGTCAAATGCTATGTTTCTAGGTTGCCTAGCTTGTGCATCACTAAAGGAAACACCATTGCAGGGGAGGGGAGGGGAGGAGAGGGGAAGGATACACATTTATATATAGAATACTGAGCAGGCTCATCCCTGAGGATGTCATGATTATAGACATTATAAACTTGATGATGATTTTTACAGACATAAGCATGTCTGTGGAGTAAATTGGCGTAGGTGGCATGGGTGGCAAACTGTGGGGGGTGGGGTAGCACTTGGCCTTGGTAATAGTGTATTTCTCTTATAGTACTAACCAGCCCCTAATGGTGTATTTCCCTTATAGTACTAACCAGCCCCTAATGGTGTATTTCCCTTATAGTACTAACCAGCCCCTAATGGTGTATTTCCCTTATAGTACTAACTCGCCCCTAATGGTGTATTTCCCTTATAGTACTAACCAGCCCCTAATGGTGTATTTCCCTTATAGTACTAACCAGCCCCTAATGGTGTATTTTCCTTATAGTACTAACCAGCCCCTAATGGTGTATTTCCCTTATAATACTAACCAGCCCCTAATGGTGTATTTCTCTTATAGTACTAACCAGCCCCTAATGGTGTATTTCCCTTATAGTACTAACCAGCCCCTAATGGTGTATTTCCCTTATAGTACTAACCAGCCCCTAATGGTGTATTTCCCTTATAGTACTAACCAGCCCCTAATGGTGTATTTCCCTTATAGTACTAACCAGCCCCTAATGGTGTATTTCCCTTATAGTACTAACCAGCCCCTAATGGTGTATTTCCCTTATAGTACTAACTCGCCCCTAATGGTGTATTTCCCTTAAATACAAAACTTACCAACCATATTTTCTTATCATCAGATCTGGATGTGTGGTGGTTCCATTGAAATGCTCCCATGTTCTAGAGTAGGACACGTGTTTAGGTCAAGGTTTCCATACTCGTTCCCAGCTCGTCCAGGTCATGATGTGGACGTTGTGAGCAATAACCTAATGCGAGTTGCAGACGTGTGGATGGACGAATATAAGAAACACTTTTATAATATTCGTTTTGATTTAAAAAAGAAAAATCATGAAGATGTGTCAGAAAGACTTGAACTTAGGAAGAAATTAAAATGTAAAAGTTTTAAGTGGTATTTAGAGCATGTCTACCCAGAACTGGAAGTACCTGATACAAACTTTTTAGCGTCTGGACAGGTATGTCAATGATGGCGATGATGATAGTGATGGTAATTAACATAATATTGATTATGATGGTGGTGATGATGATAATGAATGTGGTGATGATAATGGTGGTGGTGGTGATGATGATAATGGTGGTGGTGGTGATGATGATAATGATGGTGGTGGTGATGGTGATAATGGTGGTGATGATGGTTAAATGATGGTGGTGGTGGTGATGATGATAAAGATAATGAATGTGGTGATGATAATGGTGGTGGTGGTGGTGGTAATGATGGTGATAATAGTGGTGATGAGGGTAATACGTTCGGTGTATGGAATTAAATAACGAATAAGTGAAACATATCGTATGCTCTTGGCGGGAATCGAACTCTCGTCCTGATAATAGGTTGTAGTTATTATTGTATTGATGGTGATGCGGTTGTTATTGGGGTGATACTCGTGATAGTTAATCGCGATGATGGATGATGATAATAGTGTTAATATTCGTGGCAGTTAATCATTGTGATGATATTTTGTTGTAGATTCGCAATCCATCGTCTGATATGTGTCTTGATACTCTTGGAAAGAAAGACGACGCCCCTCTTGGTCTGTACACGTGCCATGGTCAAGGTGGAAATCAGGTAGGACACGTTAAAGAAAAGTAACCAAAGAGAAGCCTGTGTAAAGTGTTAGACATAAACCTATTTTTAAAAAAACTTTGGGGAAATATGAGACAGGACGTCCGAAAGGAATTATGCTCAAACGTTTCTTATTCTTTACGAAAAGAAAGAGGTAAAAGCTAGTAAAATGCTAAATTGGACTGCATCGGTGTTTCTAGAGAAACAGTTGTAAAATATATAGGTAAACGTGACACCGTACTGTGATAATGGCGATACTGACGTTTCGGACGTTAGTCTTTCGTCGGAGTAATAGGACCATAATATGACCATATTACTCCGACGAAGGACTAACGTCCGAAACATCAGTATCGCCTTAATCAATATACGGTGTCAAATTTACCTACCGCTATATATTTTACAACTTTATGAAAATATATAAAATTCATGTACAAAGTATAACCATCTGTCACCATGAGGTCAGCGGCATCATTCAGTTACTTTGAGTTGCTTTTATTGATGCTTGTTATTTTGAAACTTCCATTCCTTTTCTTTGACAACTTTTATGAACTTCCGTGTGGACTCAAACACGGTGAAATTCATCAGTTACATTAAAATTGCATGGTTCCCAAGATTGTCTTGTGGGAGCCAAGGTTATTAATAAGAATGTTTCTTGGATTTGGTAAAAAGGATTCAGTAGTTCGGTTTCAACAGACTGTTCAGCATACAAGCCGTCAGTGACGATGCGCACTTTATTGTCGCTCACTTGCCTACCGTACCCTTCATCGCAACAAACGCTTGGATCTCTCGGACCGAAGGCTGGTAAAACGTCAATATAAAATTAACACGAATTAAAATTCGTTGTTTTGTGTTGTTTTCTAGTATTTTGTATTAACAAGTAAAGGAGAAATCAAGTCAGAAGATAATTGCGTCGATTATAATGGAGTCGACTTGAATTTAAGAGAATGTGATGGATTGAAACAGAACCAAAAATGGATATATAAGGTATTATAAAATAACTAGAGCACAAAGCACGCACACGTCAACTATTTTTGACTTCTTCTTCTTTGTCAATTTGTATTTTATAAAAGGAATAAAGAAACTTGCTTGCTGTGCTTTATTGAGAAATAAAGCAATTGGGGATAGGCAGAACACTCAAGAAGTGCGAGAGTCCGCTACGTGTCGTGCTTCTCCAGCACTTCTCCAGCACTTCTCTCATGTTCTGCCTATCCCTGCGTGCTTTATTTCTCGATAAAGCACGCGCGTGCGTCTTTTATTCGTTCAGGAATCATCCTTTTCTGAAACTACAAAATGTTTGTTGTTTGTTTTTGTTTTTGTAACAAATGTTATTTTATTGTTATTATCGTCATCGTTGCAAATTTGTTTTTAACTTTTTTTTTATTTCAGAATAACGTATTAAGAAATCCTCGCCACAAGGCTTGTTTGGACCGTGGTCATGAGGGAGCACAATATGCCAGAGCAAAATCTTGCGACGGCAGTGACACACAAACGTGGGACTTCTCCAAAACAGAGGAGATGGAAGAATAAATGAAAAACACATTTTTTTACTGGTTCATTAACACTGAACTGAATATAATTAAGTACTAATATTTATATTATCGATATGTGAAACAATATGTACGTCTAAATAAAAAGTTACTTATCATTTGTCTCACGATGTTAGTCTTGTTGTAAAGACGCGACGTTTCGACTGCGTTCAGCTAGTCATCATCAGGCGAAATGCGTAGAAAGGGATGACGATGATCCCTTTCTACGCATTTCGCCTGATGATGACTAGCTGAATGCAGTAGAAACGTCGCGTCTTTACAACAAGACTAACATCGTGAGACAAATGATAAGTAACTTTTTATTTATATGCTTCATTCTCGATGAATAACAATCCCTTTCACTCAATATGTACGTCTTTAAGCGAAAATTGCAAAGCAAAAAGCTGAAGATGAAATGTGCTTTTCTTGCTTGCTATTTTTTTTTTTTTTTTCTTCTTTTTTTTCGATCAGTTTTATTGCAAGAAAGGAGCAGTTTTATTTGCAAAAGTTGTCGAAACATTTGTACTTCTAGTGGAAAATTAGTAATTCTAATAATTCTACACATATTTTGTTAATTACAGTACTACTTTTATTAGATCTTTACCAATTTCCGTAATGTCACTCAATGCATAAAGCCTGCTTCACACGAGCAACGCAATTGCAAACGCAAGAAATGAACAATTTTTCATTGTCTTGCGCTTGTACTTGCATTTTTAACGTGTGAATCCGTAAAAACGCAAGTACATTTGCGTTGCTCGTTTGAACCAGGCTGGAGTTTATCTGATGTTGCCGAGAAAAACTCGGGAAACGCTGACATGATTATTGAAAACACTCATCCACAAGAATAAATTGTTTGTTAACAAAATGAACTTTTAATGAACTGAGTGAACTTTTTGTCAATAAAAAAGTAAATTAGAAAGGTCAGTTTCCTGGTATAGATAGGATCTCTTTCGCATCAAATGTTAGTAAGGAGGAACAGAAAATCGGAAAATAATGAAATGAAACTAGTCGGAGTTGATATAGAATTCATAATTACTAGAATTACTAAGTTAAGTAAATAAGTAGCAACTGCATGCAATTAAGCAAACTCTGGCCTCGACGACAGAATAACACTCAACTGTTTAGCGAAAACGTACACTGAACAGTTTTTACAATGGGAGACTGAATAGGATCTTCAGTATAATGTCCACGTCCCTTTTTCAAATACATGAAATTTATTGAATTTTAATTAAAAATCAACTTTTGGGAAACGATTGTTTTTGTGTTGTTTTGTTTCAAAAGGCCATGTGTATGTTTGCTTTCTATGTACGCGCGTCTCCAGTCAGCGTCTATGTTTGGTGCCAGCATTTTTATCAATCCCACTTTTATCCAGTCGTATACCGCGTATCACGCTGATTAAGCTTGCAGTTTAACGGACTGGAGAATAATTATTCAAGAAATGTTTGACTGGTTGTTTGTTTGGTTTTGTTTTTTGTTTTTTTGCAATGAGTACAAATTTTGTATGGCTTTATTGGCATATTAATTATTAAAACTTCATGCACACAGTACAAAATCACGTAATCTGATTGACACTGCACAGTACAGTGGCTCTTTATAATGCACGGCCGTGCATTGGCTGTCGCCTCGTGCTGTATTTGATTTCTCGTTCATTCTACAGCCAGCGCGTGCGTGCATATTGGCCGGTAAACCACTCACATACGGTCATTCCACCCGCGAGGGTTTCTTCGCGCCAAAATTCTCTGCATGCGTGGTATTTACTAGATCGTGAACACTAGCTGACCAACAACTTGATTTCCTTTTTTATTATTTTGAAATTCTACATTGAGTTGTTCTTTTTTTACAAAAGATGAAATTGCTAACTTTTAATCTTACAAAAAGAAATTTGCTCTTTTTCTCAAAGCACGAGACTTAATCAGTTGAACAGTTGACTTCATCAGTTAAAATATAAGTACGCTTTTGCTGGGAAAGTTCTGAAAATAGACGCATATATATTTTACTTAGTAAATTAAACTGGACTACATTAACACTAATTATATATTAATTAATACTAGTTTTTATGATTTACAAATTTGAAATTCAAGTATTCAGTTTGCCATGCTAATCAGTTTTCAAGGTTCGAGGCTATGGCGCGCGGAAGGGTCCAAAATTAAACTTTCATTACTAATCCAATTTCACATGTCGTCCGAAGAAATTTTGTAACATAGCTGTTTTATATCAGTCATTAAGAATACATAAAACTCGACCGTAGAGTAAAACTCGATGGTAAAAATAAAACTCGACCGTAGAAATAAAACTCGACCGTAGAAATAAAACTCGACCGTAGAAATAAAACTCGATGGTAGAAATAAAACTCGACCATAGAAATAAAACTCGATGGTAGAAATAAAACTCGATGGTATAGAAATAAAACTCGACCGTAGAAATAAAACTCGATGGTAGAAATAAAACTCGACCGTAGAAATAAAACTCGATGGTAGAAATAAAACTCGATGGTAGAAATAAAACTCGACCGTAGAAATAAAACTCGACCGTAGAAATAAAACTCGACCGTAGAAATAAAACTCGATGGTAGAAATAAAACTCGACCGTAGAAATAAAACTCGACCGTAGAAATAAAACTCGATGGTAGAAATAAAACTCGACCGTAGAAATAAAACTCGACCGTAGAAATAAAACTCGACCGTAGAAATAAAACTCGACCGTTGAAATAAAACTCGATGGTAGAAATAAAACTCGATGGTAGAAATAAAACCTTATTTCTATCGAATATGAAAAACGTACGGAGAAAAGGGATATCGATACGATATGAATTTAAAGAGAACAAGTTCAAAGACGAAATCCCAAGTGTTGGCGTGAGATGAAATTAACCGACAAAATGTAAAACTGATACGATAGCTAAATTAACCAAAAATTAATAAAGACGAATAGTAGATAATGAAATAACATGAAATTGCAATAAAATGACTGCAAAACAATAAAAAAATATATTTTATTGGAGTGATATCCCGGGGGGGGGGTACTACCCTATACCGCCTATGCGGGTATGATCCGGTCCAGTTTTATTTCTACCATTGAGTTTTATTTCTACGGTCGAGTTTTATTTCTACAATTGAGTTTTATTTCTACGGTCGAGTTTTATTTCTACCATCGAGTTTTATTTCTACCATCGAGTTTTATTTCTACCATCGAGTTTTACTCTAAGGTCGAGTTTTATTTCTACCATCGAGTATTATTTCTACGGTCGAGTTTTATTTCTACCATTGAGTTTTATTTCTACGGTTGAGTTTTATTTCTACGGTCGAGTTTTATATATTTCTACCATCGAGTTTTATTTTCTACCATCGAGTTTTATTTCTACCATCGAGTTTTATTTCTACCATCGAGTTTTATTTCTACCATTGAGTTTTATTTCTACGGTTGAGTTTTATTTCTACGGTGGAGTTTTATTTCTACCATCGAGTTTTATTTCTACCATCGAGTTTTATTTCTACCATCGAGTTTTACTCTAAGGTCGAGTTTTATTTCTACCATCGAGTATTTCAACCATCGAGTTTTATTTCTACGGTCGAGTTTTATTTCTACCATCGAGTATTATTTCTACGGTCGAGTTTTATTTCTACCATTGAGTTTTATTTCTACGGTTGAGTTTTATTTCTACGGTCGAGTTTTATATATTTCTACCATCGAGTTTTATTTTCTACCATCGAGTTTTATTTCTACGGTTGAGTTTTATTTCTACGGTCGAGTTTTATTTCTACCATCGAGTTTTATTTCTACCATCGAGTTTTATTTCTACGGTCGAGTTTTATTTCTACCATGGAGTTTTCTTTCTACGGTCGAGTTTTATGTATTCTTGATGAATGATATAAAACAGCTATGTTACAAAATTTCTTCTGACGACATGTGAAATTGGATTAGTAATGAAAGTTTAATTTTGGACCCTTCCGCGCGCCATACGAGGCCAGTACTTTAAAACTAAAACTGTCCTTGAACTTCTTACAGTGTCCAAACTATACGACTAAACATAAACATGTTGTCTTAACGACTTAAATTTTTCTCTCGTTTTATTTATTAGGCTGTCACTGTATTTGTAGACAGTTTGTTGGTAAAAAAAGGATTATTTTATCAGACTTTCGTTGAACTTATGAAATTTCATGATTACGTTTCGGCGTAAAACTGACACTCTTCTGATCACTGCTTGTCACTGTGTTTTCTACGATGCTCAATTCAAAAATTGTTCAATACATGTTTTTGGATTTCCTACGATTAAATATCCTCTACTCAAGCCCGTTATAGTGTCTTTAGCAATCATTGACCTATAAAGATCGCGTGCAGGTGCCCAATAAGGTGGATATTTGAACCTTGCAGTATCTAACACAAGGACAGACTTGGTAGTTTTATCATAAGCAGCCACAGGACTAAAGTGACCATCACCATGTTGATTCAAAGATTCTCGATGAAACGACACAGCCATTATTTCGTTGGCACTAAACTCTACTTGATCATCACATTTGTTGTTTGAATGAAGAACTGCACCACCGCAGCAAACTTTCGCTAGGTCTTCAAGAAAACCTTGATAGCCTTGCTCGCCATCTTCGGCTCGAATCAGTGAGCAACTTGCCCCATTGTTCTGCGCAAATCTTTGAAAATCATGCAATGTTATGCCTGTTTTTCTAACAGTTTCAAGTTGAATCGGACCAATTTGTCTTTCAAGGACTTCTTCAGTGAACCACCGCCAAGGGGTTTTCCAGGTTGTCTTTGGGTCGATACCAAGTGCGTTTAGAACAACCACAAGTGTAGAAATACCACAGTATGCGGGGTGAGATTGGTTCTTGTAACAAGAAGACAAAGTAAAGAACGGTACTGCGGAACCTTCAGTAACACATCTGATTAGCCTCTTTTTAGATTCCAAAGACCTATAATCAACTAATTCCTCCGGCAGCGTAAAGCCATATTTCGTACACGGTGAACCATCCATTACTGGATAATACTAAACTACGTACCATCCGTTATTCAGGTTAGAAACTTCTGGTTTGCATCTATTCAACCGCAGTTATTTTAATATAATTCAGCTTGGTATTGCTGTTTTGTTTTTTTTTGAGCTTGTAAACAACTCACCACAAATCGTTGCCAAATTTAACGCTAGCAAAGGCCCAATTAGCATTCCCGCGTGTACCACAACACACTACGTCATAATACAGAAAACATGATATGCAAGACATTCGAAGTAAACTAGCAATAAAACGAACGACAACAATAGAATAAAACAGTAATCCGTAACACGCAGAAATACCCAGTATTTTTCTGTCTGGTATGGTTGATGGACGTTTAAAATACTCAAAATTGCCTAGTTTGTGTGACATTCTTTCCAAAGAAAATTCTGAATTTAACACAGGCCAGTGAACGTAAGCATAAACAGGAATGCAACTTCATAACTTTGTTCAAACTTCGCATCGTTAAACATTTTATATGTAATATATTTCTGCTCTCATTCATTCAAGCCTAAAATTACTTAGCGTCATAAATGTTCTATTTTCGATGCGTCAATTCAGTTCGTAAATATTACAACTGGTGACGAGAATGGGATGAGAAACGTAACAACACTTACGAACACTCAGTCTACGGAATACTATGTGTGTAAGTAGTTACATTTTCAAAGAAGAAAGAAGGATGTTGTAGTGTATGTATGCTCATTCAAGCCTAAAAATGACAGTAAAACACTTTGCGTCAGTACAGGCTAAGAAATTGTATTCAAGTACATGGGCTTAACTCAAGATAAATAAATGTTCACGTTCGATTATCATAACCCGTGGGGGACTCCGGCGGTAAACGATTTGAGAGATTTCTGAGATTTGTTTTCTCTTTTAGGGTTTAAAATATAAGATTTGCCAAATCCTCATGTTTTGGTATCTTTTAGGGGTGAATCCATCTGTTCATAGCACTGAAACTCATGGTTTTGGTTCTTTTAGAGTTGACTGAAAATTCGTGAACGGCCAGTGCCCTTTTGAAAAACGTCCGGTATCTTTTAGGAGAATTTTTGAAAATTCCGACGAGCATCTACGATCGTTTCTCCTCGGAGTCTCCCCCTCATATCATATTGTAAAAAAAAAACACGAAAAGAAGACAAAAATTAGAAATAATATAGCTGTAAAATATCTGAGCTATCAAAGATTGCGAAAGTGCTCGTGATAAATAGCAGTGCAATACGCAAATGTAGAGCAATGAAATGAAAAAGAAAGTATCTGATCATGATAGATAAAAAAGCCTTATTCCAACTGTTAATGCACCCCCTGTATCCAAGAGAGCCTAAAAACGATAATTTAGCTTGGTTGTCATTTTCAACCTTACCAAGTAAGGGTTAAATAGAAAATATATTTGCTCAACAAAGCATATCTGACACCTGTTGGCAGTGTTTGCAAGCGACAAGCCTACCAAACCACCCATGAACTGAGTTCCAAACAATTCAGTGAATATTTATTCTAATTTTTCCAGGCCTCAACCAAAGTTTCAGTTGAGGACACTGACCTTTGAAAACATTTTTTTTAATGACTTTCATTTTAATCATTGTGGTTTTGAGTGCAATCCTACTTGATGTAAAAGTGAGAAATATAAAGAAGCTAACCAAAGTCAAGTCAGGTTCATAGTTCTTCACCGTGAAAACGTGTTGATTATCACGGATGCAAACCGAAATTTAATTATAACTGTTTGGCAGTAATACATAATTTGGTTGATGTGTCATAATGATAAACTAAGCAATTTTTGTGTAGTTGTTTATATGCTGGTTTGTTTTTCGATTTTTCGTTCTCTTTTTAAATTATGAAAATGATTAAACATTCAATCTCACACCTTTTCTTGGATGCTAATAATTTTGTCTAACTACGTATGCTTCAAATGTACAATTATGGTTTTAGACCTAAATTAGATTAATGTTGCAATCTGAGCCATCATCAATTATTGAGTAAATTAGGTTGTAAAAGTCTACAAAACAAATGTTTAATTTATTAACTTATTTCATATTCAAATGAATTAAGGGCTTAAGTAGCGCACTTTCACCTATAATGCCCTCATGTGCGCTTTACAATTCCTAATAATTAAAATATGCAATCCGGTTTTACAAGGGTTTACAAGATTTAAGACGCCAATTTGTATCCATTGGGAACATTGACTCTGATATAATGAGCGTTACAAACAGGAGTGCCTCAGGGTTCTGTGCTTGGACCAATTCTATTTTTATTATACATTAGCGAATTTCATCTTTCGTCTAATATACTAAATTTCCATCTATTTGCTGATGATGCAAATCTCTTCTTTTCTAACAAAAAACTTGATGCTCTCGAATCTACCCTAAACACTGAACTTACTCAAATTCAAAACTGGCTACAAGCTAACTTGACAAACTTTCTTTAAATGTCGAAAAATCAAATTATATTGAAACAGCAAGTTTTCATATGTTTGTGGCAAAATGAAGCATGGACAAGGAATCTTCTAAATTACGACATTTTGTTCCTAGTAAAGTACTAGTTAGTCTGTATTACTCTCTGATATACCCCTATCTTATATACGGAGAAGTTGCTTTCGAACAAAATTATTTTTTTCCTATAAGCAAACTACTAGCATAACCCTTATGTTGCCTATTAGGATGAGTAATCCTATATTTTCTTTTACCCTTTTTTACTTATTTTCTTTTTCCTTTCTTTGTTGTATTTACTTCTTGTGTGGAAGACCCTAATATTATAAATTGTACAATGTATAGCTAATAACGTTTTTAATAAATAATAAATTTCAACAAGGAAAATTGTATGAATTCATAGATATATACAACAATAAAAATTAGATCAGTTCAAAGTTTATTCAGTTCATTTGAAATTATATAATACACGATTAATAAAACTTCTTTTAAGCGTTCCGTTCTTACACGTGGTAAAATATAACTACATGACCTCTATTTCTAAGATTGCGTTCTCTTACATTTGGCAGTAGTTGATAGAGGCAGTGATTCTTATTCCAAAGTTTACAATCATTTTCTCTTATGATTTCTTTAAAAGGTGTATAGTTCTCAGTATAGCCTAATCTATGTGAGCGCTTAAAAAAACTTGTCGATGCATGATAAATACTTGTCACACGTACAGAACCACACACCTCAATGCCATACATGAAAACTGATGTAATAAGACTACGGAAAAACAGTTTACGAGTTTACCTGTTGCAGTTAGCTTGTAACATATTCTAGGCATTTTATCTTATATTAGTCTGAACTTTGTAGTTACCGGCACTAAATAAAGATATGATTGATTCATTGATTGATAGTTATCACCGAGGATGGTCGTGAACCTGCGTCTTCAGGACGTTCTTACGTCCCCCGTTACTAGTTTAATCACGGGCATTCTTCTTAACCTGCGTGAGGATTCGAACCCACAGCCTCCGCTGTCGAGAGACCAATGTTCCCCCAACCGAGCTAGCCTGCATGTCAATCGGTAAAGTGCGTACAGAATCAATAAAGAAAGCACTTTGTGCTTTTTTGACCCTTTTTTAACATGCATTTTTTGAGTGAATCGAATTGAAAACTTTTTCATCTTGATAAATCATTTGGATTAAGTCCTACTTTTTTCGAAAATTCATTGAAGCAGTAGAAAGCTCAGAAAATAAAAAGCTAAATAAAGTGCCTGTTTATATGAGGCGAGCCAGGCCGGTTATGCGGGCCCAAAGGCAAGTGTTCATGGTTGGAGTGTCCTTCCTATAAAGAGACATTGTTTATGATTATTTGTATCAGGGGAAATCGCACGATCTCGGGATTAATAGGTACGCGTAATGTTTTGAAAATGTTTCAGAACTTTACGAGATCGTGTGATTTCTTATTGATAATACACAGTACAAACACAGTACATAATTTCTCGATCGAAGCATAGTTAATAGAAAGAAATTTCACTCTATTAACTATGATCGAAGTAAACTGTTGAAAGAAATGTGACAACACGCATGCACACTGAACTTTCATGTAATTAATTCGCCGAAGAGGGAATTATTTTTTACTTATATTAGGGAAATTAAAACATTTTTAGGAATATATAAAATATCAGCAGGTGTTCTTTGCAAATATTTTATATTGATTAAAAAAATCATTTCCTGAATCATATTTAGCTGAAATATTCAACAACAAACAACAAGAAATATATATATTTTTTTGGAGAAAATTCAAGTCAAAGTTGTATGCAAATTGTTCCCTCCCTCATTAATTATTCATGATTTTTTAACAACAAATAAAATCACTCGGTTCAACTCTGTCCAGAAACTGATGGCAAAGCCAAAGAGAAAAAAAGGTAAATATTTAGACACGCTTGCCCCGTCAACTAGACGCTGACTTCCACAATGGGCGTATGGAAATATCTTAACATTTAAGAAAAAAAGCTTTTGTACAAAATCTAAAATCTAATATATAATTCATTAAAAGTTAATTCTGATTCAAGTTACTCCGTCAGTCAAAATAAAAAAAGGAATAGTAAAATAACTAAGCAGCTATATGTAACTATTATAGGAATTGTGATTGAAACTCATGTAAAAAAACAGTCGTTGTGGTTCTGGATACACTTTACATCTGACTCTCTGGAATCGCATTCAAATGCTTCTGACATAGGTGAGCGGGTTGACTTAACAACCGAGCTACTTTCAGAATTTAGTTTTGAAAATTTCTAATTGTTGTATAACAATTTGAACCCTTTTATCTAATTCTAAAGCATCGATTTTAAAGTAGGGTATTCTAAGATCCCGTAAATATTGTTCCATAGTGGATGTAAACAAGTTCAATTCCTCCATTACTGGGTGTAAACGAACATTATCATCTTTGATGCACTCTGGGTAAGGTTTGATGACGAAAACCAGAGAAGATGGAGACTTGTACCTGTAGGTCAAAACAGGAAATATGAAATATGAATTAGTGTAATCAAAGGAGACGTTTCACACGATTTTTATTTGCATATAGGTTTTTCATAAAACGTTGTGATTTCCGTCGGATTCGTGAGGACCATGATATTGGTCGAGCCAATAAGAGGTTAATAAACGTTAAGCTAAATATAACATAGAAACACCGACGCAGTCCTGCCTAGTATTTTTTACTAGTTTTTACCTTCACTAATATAAAGTTTAACTGTAATGAACCTTTCACTGTTGCCTCAGCCATTATTCATAATAAATATGAAAATTCTATGCAGTTGAGTGATTTTGCTGTGTTCTTTCAAATGAAACTGTATATGAATAATACTGATAAGATGACCTGTTTTTTTACATTTAAATTGAGCTATCAAAATATTATCTTTGCCATTTTAACAAAGAATATTTAAAAATACCTGTTTATATTCTGCTTAGTCACCTGTTTGTCCAAAAGTCTATCAGCTTGTTGTTTAGACATGTATACTGATGTATAAACAACGGGATCAAGAGCTCTATCACATATGTAG
The DNA here is from genome assembly GCA_918843875.1 of Diadumene lineata. NCBI lineage: Eukaryota > Metazoa > Cnidaria > Anthozoa > Actiniaria > Diadumenidae > Diadumene > Diadumene lineata. The sequence goes on from OU974069.1 coordinate 40,766,106, forward strand.
CTATGCCCCAACTCATCGTTGTAACTTTCGACTTCTGCCTGAGCTTCTACGATCCACTCTTGTAGCTTTCTGAAAGTGTCTGGACTCGTTTTGGGATCAAATTCTTCTCTTTTAAGACCTCTCTCTTGAATAACATTCCTTGCAACTTCGGATATAAGATGAAATCCAGTTTGCTCAGCAAGTGCCAAGGCTAGGGTAGTTTTTCCTGTACTATGGGCTCCACAAATAAATATTCTGGCTGTTTTTTTATCAACTTTATCTTCTTCTAAATTCATTTTCTTTTGCAGTCTTTTTAATATTAAGTTGAGATGTTGCTTAAAAATATGTCGTAAAAACTGTTTTTCATCTTCATGATTTAAATGTCTTAGATGATCAACTAAGCAGAAAACGAAAACATTTCCAGTTAACCAGACCGGAACTGATAGCAGATTGTATTTGTTACAAAGGAAGCCCAAACCTACGTGAGAAATCTGCGTGACAGAGATCTAATATTAGCTCAGCCAATCGGAATTGACACTGCTTTGAAATATACCCTCTGATTCTTTTCAAAATTTAAAAAATCACAATCGTTAAAGTTTTCAGAACGCTATATGAAGATTATTATGATTCAATTTACTGTATCATTACCACGGTTCAGACCATAGTTAATAGAGGGGAATGGTTAGGAAGCCCGGCAAACTTCAAAGAGACAACTCTTTGTTATGATTTATGCTTGGTCACGTGGTTCTGAAGGCGCACACAATCAGCAGTCTGTCTAAAGCAACAAGGGAGTCCTATGACAACAAACTATATTCTACCTCGATTTTAATGACTTATGTTGTTTTTAGCAAAGTTTAAAGTAGTCAGATTTTTAATGAACCATGTCAGGTCGTAATTGTGAGGTATTTGGTTGTGGTTTCATGTCGAAGAACGAAAGGAATTGGCACACGAAAGTTCCCTTCGCTCGGCTGTAAACGAAAAGCGTAGGAAATAGCGCGAGGATTGGCTGGAAAAGTCAAGAAAGACATGATAAATGGACGCCAATATTCGAAACCAGATCAATAACGACCGAGTATATACTTACGAAAATCATTGTGCAACCGAAGATGTTGAAATATCTAAGTATTTCTTGTGATTTTCCTGTTTTTGGTAGCATAAATAATCGTGGCGCATATAGCAACCTATAGCTAGCAATTTATGCTATCGCAACAAAAGGGAAAGAAAAAAAATAATAATAATGCAAAATTAATGATTTGAACAGAAACTTTAATATTATTGTTAGTTATTGAATATTAACAATAAATATAATTTTTGTTGCTCTTGATGGAATAATAAGGATTGTTTGGCAAAGAAATTTCAGAATTGGACATCATTAAATTTTTAGTTATACCCGTAATATCTAAAGCATGGATATTAGTTTTAGATATTTATTGTCGAAATTGTTTGGTATCAGAGATTTTCTTTGTATATTTTGAAATATGCCATATACCTTGCTTTTATCACTCGTGTTACGATCGAGCCTTAACTAATTCTGTGTTAAGCCAACTCACCAGATTTGAAATTAACTTTACTTGAATTTTTACTTTGATGTTTTTCAGAATTTTTTTTTACAACATAACCACCAAAATGCTGCCGTCCGGCTATTTAAATTACTGACAGAACAGTTTGTTCAGGCTGCTTGTAATCGGCTGGCTGCAACGGATGTTTAGTAATGCTCACTCCGTAGCGTGTTGCAGAATTTCTGAAAATCATTACAATCTATAATTCCAGGTTGAGCCTACAAGAAATAGCACCATTAGATGCTTGATACAGTTGTAAAATATAAATGTTTTGCTTTTCTGGGACAAAGATTATGCCGCGAATTCAGATGATTTTGACACGAAGCTCATCTCTTATGAAAGTCATTCGAGTTCTATGTCTATGTCCCTTCAAACTCTCACCAAAAATAACTATAAGATGATTATGCGTTCAACATCAATACAAATTATTAATGTTTTGTGGTGGGAGAAAGGTTTTGACGTCAACACAAAGACAACGAAAGGCAAAATTTAGTGTCAGATGTCCGATCAAAGTTTCTGGCCGGTGAAAACTTTCTTCATACACCGTGCTCATACAAAACTTCTAACAAAATTATGCTGACATCTTCAACTGAAGCCGTAAAATGCTCTTCCATTTCTTCATCTTGTTCTAGTAAGTCTAAAAACAGCCTCAAAATCATCGCCAATCAAGGACAAATTCTCTAAACCGTCCGCCATGTTTGTTGTTATGATCGAGAGTGTGCACCCTCGTGATCACGTGACGTCCCAGTTCAACCTCAGATGAATACCTATTGTTTCCCCCTTTGAAGTTTGCCGGGCTTCCTAACCATTCCCCTCTACTAACTATGTTCAGACCATTTTGTAATACAAATTAATTTACACACAGAGAACTCAACAAATTGACCAGCTCACCAGCATATGTGGCTTCATAGCTCAGTTGGTAGAGCATTACACCGGCAGCTCAAAGGTCATGAGTTCGATTCTCATTGAAGCCCGATTTTTTAATTGCAATTGCATTAATAGGCGATCTGCGTTATGCCGTCATTTTACTACGACTACCAGCATTCTTTGTGAATTCTCTTTCATATTCAAATTCTTAAAAGCACAATTAGTGCTAATTACGCTACAATAGAAAGTAAGCAAAGCATTCTGGTAGTTGTCGTATATGATGCCATAATGCAGATTGCCTATTGCTTTCATCACCGTGAGGATCATTCAATTTACTGTACAGAACACTATATCTGACACTGTTTCCCAGCTGGTAATGACAAATAAAACAAGTCATCTTCCACAGGTAGTTTTTTTTTATACACAACCGTACAAATTTGTCAATTAATTTTATTTGGCTTTTCAGACACTGAGCCTTTTACAAAACTGATTACAATTTTTTCTCCAGACTAACGAAAAAGCTATATTCCTGGTATGTTTTACAGAATTCCTATTTTGTAGTTATTTAGTTATTTGTCTTTTTTGACATGTTGTTGGTTGCCATGAGCAGAATTGAGCCAAAGGTTGCAGCCAATCCTACCAGTGTACCCACCATCACTCCTCTATGAACATAATGCAAATACACACATCAAGGGAAAATACTTATCTGTGTTCAGAACTAAGGAAGTGTTGGAAAAGATTCTGATCCATCCAAATAGCAAACAACTAATAGTTTATAATTGCTTTTTAAAAAAAGATTTTCATTTGTAATAATGTATGTGAGTGTCAATACAGGTTTCTCTTTGTTTTCAAATGTTTAAGTACTTAGAGCTTGCACTAGCATATAACACAGTCATTCTTTGTATTATCATGCAAACAGTTCTCTCTGACAAGAGGAGAAGATTACATGACAACCCTAAGAATGCCTGTATCAGAGACTAAGCTTGTATGCACTGTATTATGTATTATAAAACTCATTAATAAGGCAAAAACAATGAAAATCATGACCCATGAAGGCATCTATAAATGGGAAATCTGTAAATTCGCCTGCAGCTAGACAGGTATAGCCATACTTGAGCTGACGTAATCCTTAGTTATTCATGTGCCAACCAGACATTGATTGGCTGTTATTTCAATAGAGCCTATAGTAGTTCTGGTTGGCACATTAGCATAACAATTCATTTGTTTATAAACATAAAGAATCGCTATATCCCATACAGATTGTCCGCTCATATTGTATATATTACATATTAATATATTATATTACAGTCACTGATAAGAACTGGTACTGGAGCCACTGAGCCAAAACAATCACGGTGTAGTATATTTGCCAAGAAACTACCAGATGGTGTATTTCAACCATTTGGTTATTTTATTACAATTTTACCCATCAGACTTTGCAGTCCTATTGCCAGGGCACAGGAAGTCCATACATTTACATACAGGATACATGACCTATGTTTGGCTCTCAATTCATATGGACACAAAGTATAAGTAACTACCTGTACATAACTGGATCTTTCTTGCCAAGAAGATACACAGGAATTTCTCCAGGCTAAATGAAGAAATAAAACAGTCTTATAAACAAGATAAAAATGTTAATTGATAAGTAGATTTTGATCATTGAAAACTGTGAGCTGAATATAAAAAAAATATAGTTTACTCATAAAACAATTAAGAAATATTAAAATTTGTTCTAAGAAAATAAAAAAAAAATAAAACCCGGCGTACTTAATCCATAGCAATCGATCATTGAAAATCAATCAATAAATCGATATCAATCAATAAAAATTAGCTAATTGGTATTGATTGGTATCGGACAATCGATGATCAATCAATAGTCACACGAAGCCAAGATATCGATTGGTATCAATTGACTTTAAACTGAAATTATTTTGACAGGCAGTGATCCTACCTTACACTCTCTGCATTACCAACTACAATTTCATCTTTTAAATAAAAGAGCAAAATACAAAGCATTTCGCACAGTGACACAACATGTTCAAATAGAATGCCACTGTCCATAGTGTTGCCAAAAAACGTAAACATCAATCGGTTTTTGCTTAGGATAGTGCAGTTTTGCGGTTTTATTTAATTTGTGCTTTTCTTGATTTTATGGGATGTATCAGCGAAAATATACTTTTTTGTAGTTGTACTTATTTTGTTTTGGCAACATTTGTCAACACTCGCCCATCCACCAAGCAACTCTACACATCCCATAAAAAAAAAACACTTATGATTTCTTTGATTTCAAAAACCAGATTATTTTTTCAATAATGTCTTGTACAAAGTTGTTAAAATATGAGAAGTGTGTCTTCGTTTGCCTGTTATTGTAACTTAACCGAGAATCAATGGCCCTCAATCGATGATGATTGATGATCGGCAATCAATAAAAGGTTGCATCCATGTTCCCTATCGATTATCAAACATCAATCAATGATATCGATTGTTATTTATTATTATTAATTGGAATCGATTATCGATTTTATGATTAAGTACGCCGGGAATAAAAATAAATCAATCAATTATCATTATGATGTCATCAATAATACAGAATTTCCTGAACATCAAATCAATGCCATAATTAATCAGAGTACAGAGTTCCTAAATAGAAAGAAAGAAGCCACAAAGAGTTTAATAATAAAAATAATAAGCATGTAATAAAACTCTTTGGAAAAACGTGCTGCGACAAATGTCCAAATTTTGTCAATTTCTGGTACAACAACTACTTTTAATTTTCTACTACAATTCATAAAATATCCTTAGATATTTCATGATTTGTGAATATAATATACCTTGAACAAATTCTGTATTCTTCTTATCTTGCTAAGTTTATCATATATCCCTTCTCCGGCAATATCTTGGTTGACTCGCTCAGCGTAAGCCTTTCGAACGCCGTCCATCTTGGATTCCTTTACCCACTCCTCGCGCAGCTATCTCCCAAAAAAAAACTAGGTACTAAACTTAGCTAATCACGTGGTATTTTGGCGCGCCATTTTGTACAAGCTAGAAAGATTTGTACAAAACATTGTACACAAATTAAACGATAAAATGAGTTTTATAGAGTCGTTAAAAGAACATTTCAACACAGAAGACCTTTATGAAGTTCTTTGTCTTCCTAAGACTGCCAATGAATCGGAAATAAAGCGTGCTTATCGGCGTCTATCACTTGAAGTTCATCCCGATCGAGCAAAGGAAGGAGAGAAAGAAAAATGCACTGCAAAGTTCCAGTGTTTGAGCAAAGTTTACTCTATTTTATCCGACAAAGACAAGCGAGGACTGTACGACGAAACTGGAGAGATAGATGACGAAGTTGTCCAGCAGGAAAAGGATTGGGATGCTTACTGGAGGTTGTTGTTTAAGAAAATTTCTGTAAATGATATCAGAGAGTTTGAAAAAACCTACCAGGGTTCTGAAGAAGAATTGAATGACTTGAAATCAGCGTACATGGACTACGAAGGTGACATGGAACAGATTCTAGAGAATGTTATTTGTTGTACTCATGAGGATGAAGATAGATTTCGAGACATCATTGAAGAATGTATTAGAAAGAAAGAACTTCCTAAATTTGATGGCTTTACGTCTGAACCAAAAGCAAAGAAAAAAGCAAGAAGAAAGAAGGTACATCGATAATTTAGATCTATTCTGCAATCCACAGAAAGTGGGCTACATAACGACAAACCCTTTAACCAAATTTAACCCCTGGCTTCTAACTAGCTTTCCGCTAATTAGCTTTACGGGGACAGATTTCAAATGTTCAATATCTGTTAATATTTGTCCTTTTTGCCAAACGTTTTTCAGCCTCCCCCCCCCCCCCCCCCTCCCTTCTCAAGTGAAGTAACATTTGTTCATTTTCCTCCCTTTGTATTGTAGGCTGAACAAGAAGCTGAAGAAGCTGAAGAGATGGCACAAGAATTGGGACTTCGCAATGGATCAGATAATGAATTACAACAGCTTATACTAAAACGACAAGGCAATCGTCAAGCACAGATGCAGGACATGCTTGCAAGTCTTGAAGCTAAGTATTGTAAACCAAAAGCAACAAAGAAAAAGAAAACAACCGCTAAATCCAAAAAGTAGAGACATTATTATTTGAAACTGAAAAGATTAATATTCTGAACAAAGTCATCCCTTTTTCTGTTTCAATGTAGATGGATGAAAATATAAAAAAATAATCTTAATTTGATAAATATAAGAGATGTGCATAATGACTTACCAGATGAAGTTTGTTGATATTGTATGTGGTGTTGATATAATAATAATTATAATATTACTGCAACCATTACTTGACTGTTCTGCTGTGTTATTGTGGTGTTCCTTCAGAAATCAGTGTTTACAAAAATTTACAAGTGGGAACTGTTTAGTGCTGTTTAGTGTTTGGTTTATTAAAGTTTAGTGTTTAATCACCAATATCTATATACTCTCTTTTGCAACATTTACAAAGAAAATCACTGTGAATGACGAATGACGATTTGCCTACACTTGCACCGATGCATAGAAGAAGCAGACATGCTAATTCATTAGCACTTCGAATTCCACCATCAAGAACTGACTATCATAAGTTCTCTTTTTCCCCTGTACTATCAGAGATTGGAACTCATTACCAGAAGACATAGTTGTTGTTGTAGAGTAAATCTTACCACGTAAATATTGACTTTTCTTTGTCAAGTTATGACTTCTCGTCCATTTGCTCCTGACAATTTCAGTTATAACACAAATCTGATAAAACTAAACATGTGGATGAACACAACAACAATTCTGTAGATTTAAATCAACACATCAATTATGTAGTTCTAAGGGTTAGGGTAAAATCAAAATAATGTGGACAAAATACCTCCAAAGGAGATTTTTTTCTAAATTCATGCTGATATGTCAATATTGCCCTGTATGTGTAAAAAAGAAAGAATAAGAGAAAAACTTTATATGCCCTTTGCAGACTCAAACCCACAACTTCAATATTTGTGATTTGTGATGTAATCCGAAGTGTTAATCATTACACCACAAGGACCACCACACTGGCATCATAGCTGAATTGTGAAGTGTATGAAACCGTGAGCATCCAGAGAAATACTTTTTTGAACACCATAAATATGTACACATAGAAAAGTAGTAATTTATGTTCAGTAATGAACATAATGTGTTCAGTGTGTTATGAAAGAAAGAATATGAAGAAACTATCATATGCCCTTGGCAGGATTAGACTCAGTTTTTTATGACAGTGTAATTTGTTGAGAATGATCTCAACTTTAAGATTAAAATATCCTATGATGAACATATGCTTAATTGTTCCAGACTTGTGTTCCTTTTATGGCAATCAGATGATGAAATTAGGAATCGTGTTGGAAGTGAAGGGTACAGAAACTGCTTTAGTTTAACTATAACTGTATCATATAATATTAATAACAAGCACAAGTGTTTATCCATATTGTGTTTTTCTGTTTGATAATTTTATTTTTGTTTATGTAAAAACTATATTTTTCATTGTAATCAACACTACATATAATATACTTTTTTATAATGAAATTTTTTTGTCATAGAAGTTGAAAAATATTTTCATTTGATAAGTAAAATTCTTGGATAGAGCTGGACATTTTAACAACATCTCAGCATCACAGCCATTTTAAACCTCATAAAGTTCAGTTGCGAATATTTTATATTGCTTAAAAAAATCATTTCCTAAATCATATTTAGCTGTAATATTCAACAACAAACAACAACAAATATTAATTTTTTTTGAGAAAATTCAAGTTAAAGTTGTATGCAAATCAGGATGAATCTCTTGCTGATTTAAAAACTTGGTCATGGCTATAATTTTGTTCTTTCTCATTAATTATTCATAATTTTTTAATATTTTTTATTATGATAATTCAGTTATTGTGACTGAATTCCTCATCAAATTAATCTAAATCAGTTTTGTTAAACACATTTTTTTTTTCAAAAAAATAGTTCTGGTCAGCTTAAACAAGTTCTGGGTTAAGCAGCTAATTCAAAACAAGGTCTTCTGAAAGGCAGCACAAAGTAAAAACTACTATTTGTTGCTTGAATGATAGAGATTTGTACTCAGTGTCTGCTATAGGGCAAGTATTTCTAACTGTCAGTATACATCAGTGATTGTTCAGGGCTCATGCTAAACTGATTTCTGTCACACAATGCTATATCTGACCTGTCATGCAATACTATGCTCACATGCATGTCACACAATGTTATATCTGACCAGTCACACAATACTATACTCACATGCATGAACTGTCACACAATGTTATATCTGACCTGTCACACAAAACTATGCTCACATGCATGTCACACAATGCTATGCTACCAGATGATGTATCTGAGGTAGCAAGTACAATATATAGTAACATAAACCAGGGTGTAGGTATAATGTGTGGTCACACAATCAAAACAAGCATCTTTTTAAGAGGATAAATGTATCATAAATAGTTATGCAAGATCTTTCTTTTCCTGCTCTCTGAACAAATGCTTGAGTAGTCTTTTATCCCAGTACTTCTTTTCCTCATTGTCAGTGTAATCTAAAAACGTTCTATTTCTTAAAGCTTTCGGTAGCATATCTTTTCTAACAGAATCAATCCTAATAGCAACCAGAGAATTGTCATCTTTTTCTACCACTCGGTAAAGAGCAACATCAAGTTCATCTTTACACTTTTTTGAAGTTAAAAAGTTCTTTGATATTACTGCAATGACTGTGTGACTTTGATATATGCTATCTGTAATGTTTTCAATTAAAGCCTTGCCTATTTCATAATCCCTGAAGGGCAAGCAATATGTTACATTGTGCTTTTCTAATAAAGGTACAAGTTCGGTTTTAATCCATCCAAAGTCTTTGTCGCTGTAGGCTAGAAAGGACCCATAAACAAAGTTCTTGTAACCTGGAAATAATAATGTTTTTAGAACAAGTTAAACTGTATCACGCACTATTTTTGAGACTGGATTTTTTATCTAGGTATGTTTTCTTAACTCTACACAGTCAAATAGTTCGATACAGGTTTTTGCTTTATTTATACAAGTAGATTTTGTGTCAAAACGTGTCAAAAAACTGATAAATCGTTCTTTTTTGACGTCTTATATCTCGAAAACCAATACGGGGACCAGCTTCTGTTTCCAGTATTTAAATACACTTGGGGACTTTTACCTTCAAAGGACATAATTTGTAGAAAAGTGCATAGAAAAATAAGGAAAAATACGGTAAAATCTGTCACTTAGGCCTGATCCTAAATATCGCCAAATGAGCATAAACACAAGAATGATACTGTGTAACCATATTGAGCATGGTAATGTGGAATGGTCATGTGTGTGCTTGATCGCTTATTTCGTGGTGAGAGAAATGTGTGTGCAGACATAGAGGGACAACAGAAATCGTCAGTGTTTTTTTAAAATTGCTAATGTTTTAATTAATTACAAGCAAGATATCCGAAATCATTTGTGGTTTCGATGAGACTCTTCTAGCTAGCTGCGTATTGACCTCCCCCCTAAAAAAATCCTTTCCCCGTCCACTCCCCTCCCCAAAAGCTGCTGCGCAGACCAGGTTTTCCCCGACATACTTGTTTGGTTAATGTATGTTTTTGTTTACCTTGAGATGGGCGATGAAATCGGCCCTTTCTTTTCAAATATCTCAACGACATGGCAGCTATAAAGCCAACTAGTGAACAGACAGTGATCACAACTATAACGACTTGCCACGTCTCTAGTGAAGTCATCTTGGTCTTGGACGATGTTAACAAATTAACTGAAATGGTAGACAATTTTAGTTAAACTGTTCGATTGATTGATTATTGGTTTGTTTGTTGAGTGATTTACGGATTGGTGACAGCTCGATCAAACTTTGATTGATTGATTGATTGATTGATATAACGTTCACAACCCACCTTCGCTAATAACTATAGACTTTGAAGTTTTATTCACAGCAGACTCAACTTCACAAGTATATTTCCCAGTGTCATCCGATTTAAAGGGGTTTATCTGCAAAATGTTGGTAATGAGCTGAACGTTGTCTGTCTCATTGTATATTTCAGTAGAAATACTATATCGCGATTTAGTAGCTGTAATAATCGATCCATTTCTAGTCCAGCTTTGTTTAACTATATCAAACTTGGTGTATTTTACAAGACATGTCAATGTCACGCTAGTGCCAAGGGGTGTGGACTGGCGATACTGGGTCAACCCGATTGATGGGAGCCCTGCAAATACAATTGAAAGTAATTTGGTTGTTAGTCGATTCTAAATTAATTGATCGATTGATTATCGACTTTCTTATTTATTATTTATTATATATTTTCTTTCTGATTGATGGATTGATTGATTCATGGATTGGTTGGTTGGTTGGTTGGTTGGTTGGTTGGTTGGTTGGTTGGTTGGTTAATTGATTGATTGAATAAATGACTGATTGATCGATGGATTTTTATGAACTCACCTTTTTGAGACACAACGAGAACTGTTCTTTCTTTGTACGTTCTTTGTAAATACGATATTTCACACATGTAATGACCAGCCATATCATTTGTAACTTTGACAATCTTCAACTTTGATGTAATGTTATTCTTGGATAGGCGATTAGTTCTGTAGTTGTTCAGTTTCCTTTCACCATGAAACCACTTAATGTATAATGGCGCTAGTGTAATGTTGAAATCATCGCATTCAATTTGGGTGGTTTTGAAGAATCGGCATTCGATTGTGATAGATTGATTGGTGGTAGCTATGTAAGCCTTCTTAGGTATTTGTATCACAGACTTTGGAAATTCTATAAAAACGATCATAAGTCAACTATCTAAATCTAAATTTTTACCCGATTAGCTAATAACTTTCCCTTATTTAAGAATTGGCATCAAGATGAACCCTACGTTCTCAGTGTAACTTTTAACTTTCTAATTAATTTTGAAATGCAATCCGTGTGTGAAATGAAGTAAAGAACAACACTACAAGACAAATTACGCTGATAACGTTAGGCTCTGACCTGTTGAGTATAATAAAGGTTTTCAATTTTGCAAAACCAAGACATGATTATGACTTCCATGGTGTTGAAGAAGCTGTTAGTACTATCCAAATAGCATACATGCATTTGGTTTGCGGTGAAACATTTGTGTGAGAGAAAAAAACACTGAATCATTCAAACGAGATATTAATATCGATATATAGAGATATCAAAATAAGACAAAACCCCGCATATAACAACTGGCCAAGATTTTGAATGTTTTGATAGTATAGTAACATCATGAAATTCATGTGAAATGGGAGTTACTGCAGTATTCTTTCTCGAACACTCGAGGGTTTTTCTCATCCCGTCAATCAAAACTCCGAACTTCAACGAACGATATTCGAATTTTGTCTAAACACGCCTACTCTTGCCGACGTTTGTACGAATTTTATCATGGCGAATAATGATTGGCCAGTTGGTTCACATTCGAGTGAAAATCGAGTTTTGATTGGCGTGAGCAAAAAAAAAACAACAACAACAAATGGCGAGCTAAATGGCGAGGAGCGTGTCTGAGATCGCAGAAAACGGAAAAAGTTTATCGTATGTTTGAATAAGCAAAAAGAATTTGATTTGCTAGAATTGTTTTCTTGCTACGGTACTCACAAAATTTCGAGAACAGTCATTTGTATTTACCTTTAAAGTGAATATGTATACTGTCGGACCTATCCTGGCCCAAACTGTTATTCGCAACACACGAAATGGTTGGCATCCAGATCTCATAACCAGTATAAATGTCCAGCTCTCTTCCATATCCTTTTTGTTTTCTAACCCCTAACCCTTTATCAAGATCTTCTGGACCAATAGTTTTGTTACCAAGCAGCCATTGTATGTCGGGCCTAGGATAGCCATTTGCGAAACACCGCAAGACATAATCAATTTTAACCGGTAGTTCACAAGACGAATTGTACACTTTGCTCACAATTTTTGGAGCAGCTGAATTGAGAAAAATATATGTTAGATGTCTGGAGCTTCACTTATGTGCAATACCAGGTTACTGGGCATCGACTAGCGTAGAATGCAAAGAAATGGCTACAATACATATTCATGTAGGGTACTGGGTACAATAGGGATGACCCATAACAGTGATTCATGTAGGGTACTGGGTACAATAGGGATGACCCATAACAGTGATTCATGTAGTGTACTGGGTACAATAGGGATGACCCATAACAGTGATTCATGTAGTGTACTGTGACCCATAACAGTGATTCATGTAGTGTACTGGGTACAATAGGGATGACCCATAACAGTGATTCATGTAGTGTACTGGGTACAATAGGGATGACCCATAACAGTGATTCATGTAGTGTACTGTGACCCATAACAGTGATTCATGTAGTGTACTGGGTACAATAGGGATGACCCATAACAGTGATTCATGTAGTGTACTGGATACAATAGGGATGACCCATAACAGTGATTCATGTAGTGTACTGGCTACAATAGGGATGACCCATAACAGTGATTCATGTAGTGTACTGGGTACAATAGGGATGACCCATAACAGTGATTCATGTAGTGTACTGTGACCCATAACAGTGATTCATGTAGGGTACTGTGACCCATAACAGTGATTCATGTAGTGTACTGGGTACAATAGGGATGACCCATAACAGTGATTCATGTAGTGTACTGGGTACAATAGGGATTACCCATAACAGTGATTCATGTAGTGTACTGGGTACAATAGGGATGACTCGTGACCTTGTGCTACTTGGGGTAAGGTTAGACTCAAGTAGGTTTTGGCTAGTATTTCCTGGCGATTACTGCTAATACTGTGCTCTCAGTGCTGCACATATGTTTGGCTACTGAAACCTTACCAAAAACATTAACACTGATGAAGTACGCGAACTGGACAACGCCGACTTTCACTCCTCGACATTCATATTTTCCGGAATCTTTGTATGTAACGTTTGTCAATTTGAACTTCAATGACGTCACATTCACGGCATCAAGTATTTGCACATCGTCATGAAGAAGCACCAGTTTGTCAGCGGCCTTTCCCATGGTTGCTTTACAGACTAATTCTAAGCACGTTCCCGGATGTAAGTCGTATTCGGTTCTGATTCCTTGGATTTCACACGGAATGGTAAAGACAGGTTTTACTGCCAAAACACAAACAAAGTACATCCAAAGTTAACAAGGTTTAAGAAAATGCTTTCTGTAATTATCAAGGGTGTCTTTTCGTCAAGTTCACCAGAGCCGGATCCAAGGGGGGGGGGGGGCATTGGGGGTCCTGCGCCCCCCATCTTCATTGAAGGTTTTATTCGGATTTAAGGGAATAACTTGGGAAGAATTGTATAAACACATAAATAATGCTTTTACTTTGTCAAATGGAACGCACTGTTTCTGCTACTTATGAGTCCACTCAATATGATAGCAGCAGCAGTAGCAAAATATGCCCATAACTACTTTAAAAAAACATCACATACAATAGGCCATTTACATTATGGCGTCATATACTACCAATACCAGAATGCATTGCTGACTTTCTTTATATCGCAATTAGTGCAAATTGTTTTACTAATCTCCTAATAGAAAAGAAAATTTGCAAAGAATGCTGGTCTTGGTAGTAAAATAACGCCATAATGAAAATTGCCTATTCATAGTTAGTATTGCTTGAATCATTTTTGTTCCCTAATGCCAGAAGTTTTTCTTTGTGTTCTTCAAAACATTGCACTATGTGCAAAGATGTAAATAATTTAAGTATTGTGTGTACTTTTTTTATGCTGTTATTGTTGTTGTTTTTTTTTTGTTACCTTATGTTCAATGGACTGTTTGCCTAAAAGCTGACAAGACGATGCATGTTGAAATAAATTATTTTTTTCTTTTAATTTAAGGACTGTCAAATATCATTTACGAAATGTCTTAACTGCACGTTCAGAGTCGACTCTCACCTGATCATTAAAATGAAATGTCAGCTACAATATGTTTTTGCTTTGTTTTCATGAAAGATAGCACGTGTTACATCACATTTGTCTACTTAAATTACGCACAATTTATCATATTCATTAAAATCGCAACATTGAGCATTCAATAATGCGTGGGAAAATGAGGAAAAAATGAAGAGAAATACGTAGGAGGTGGAAATAAAACATCTCCCTACTATGCATTTAATGGCATGCTATTTGCGCGCTTTATTACTCTTAAAAATGCAAAAAATCGTTTGTCAAAAATTAAAATCATATTTGAACTGTTGTCGTAATTCAGTGAAATTATGATAAGGATATCGATATATTTTTAATATTGAACCTTGAGGCATAAGTGAAATCAAAACTGAATCGTTTAAATTCGCTTGTTATGAAATCGAAGATTATATACCTTATAATAATCAATTCAGAAAAGCATGAATTTTGTTTTGACACAATTGTGCGGAAAATCCTCCAACTGATTAACATAAATACGCTGACGATTTGTGCAAATGTATCGCATTGCAAAACACTGAAAAAAAAGAGTTTAAAAAGAGTAAAAATGCCGATCTTATCATAATCGTAAAAACGCGCGTATAAAGTAATAAATCTCAATATCTCTGTATTTCTATAGCGAGAAAAAAAAAATCCTTGCTATTCGATGCTACGAAACTTTTGAATCATAGTACCAATTGTTGAAATTTCAATCTCTTTTACTCACCCGAAGCCAAGCTAGATATGACAGCCATAAACAGTCGAATGTTCATTTTTACCGAATGTCGATTGTAATCAATTCCATGTCAAATAGTGATGTAGAAATTGTGTTTCAGTGTTTTACTGCGGCAAGGGGTAAGCATCAATCATGGGGAGCGCCAGTATTCTGTCGTAGGTGTTGTTGCTATTCTTCCTCCGCCGTTATAGCTTTGTCAACTAGATTCCAACTTGTAATTTGAATTTTCAGGGTCTTATAAACTAGCTGTAGGGCTCACTTTAGTTCTAGAAGCATATCCATGTGCTGTCATGGATGGAATTAACTTCGCAAAAACAATGTGTCAAGTTCACCGCAATCATATGTTAGACGATTAATATATTTGGTTGCTGGCGACTATCTAAAATGTTTGATAGATTTGTCAGGAAATACGGATTGTTGCATAAAAGCTATCTGCTTGTTAATTAAAGCAAACGATTCGACATTTAGAGTGAGCCGATTGGTCGATCAGTATGGTAATGGTTGTGACGTGGTTTTTGATTGAAGACATTGAAACATTTATGAGCAATTCTGCTCACAGTGATGCAGTAGTCGACGGACAAGAACAATGCAATGACACCAAATACAGTAAAATTATTAAATAATGAAAACGGCGAGGAAGTAAGCTTTATTTCCATGGAGGAAGAAACAGATCAGATAGGTGGCGGGAGAGGGACAATTTATCAACTACAATGCTGCTAGAAGTATCACTTTTTGTGGTTACTCCAACGGAGTAATCCACTATGGTATACTGTAGCAAAAAATATGGTTTTAAGTAAGTCCGTAACAGGTGTCCACGGTACAATTGACCAGCGGCGAAGTTGGTGAATGCCTCGAATCGCGACGAACCAAAAGGCATCATTTAGTACGTAAACAGTTGTTTTTAGTAATTTTATTCTTCTTTATGTTTTCAGCTTTCATTTAATAACATCGAATGAAATAATTGAAGCCTTTTTAACTGTTTTTTGTAGCTTTCAATCGATTTTTGGAGCAGTTTTGCAACAAAGTCACATACACGCGGTGGTCAACAATGCCGAACCTTCGCATCAAGCTAGAAGCTCCCACCTGTAAAACACAAGACGAACTACGAACGAAATGTAATCAATTGCTACGTTTTCGGAGGAAATAGGAACTACCTCATTGCAGGTTAATTAATCAACATCTTATTATTAAAAATACATTACTGTTCTAATTTCATACAAACATTACTTGTCAAAAATGTAATGATTATGTTAGTGTTCAAATTTCATACAAACAAAAAATGTGATGTCTATGTTAAGGCCGTGTCACACTTGCAATTTTTTCGTGCAACTTGTTTCGTGCAACTTGACGACTGTTCGATCCACACATTTAGTGTTTTCATACAAACGCTTACAAACATTACTTGTAAAACATTGTCATGTCTACTGTTCTGATTTAAAACAAATTCAACATTACTTCAAAAACCTGTTATGTCATATATATAAGTATTGTTTTTATTTGCAATGACTTCGATTTGAAAAACATTGTAACTTTTAGATAATCATACAAACTCAAAAAAGATTATTTAGTTTAATCCATAATAAAGCAATGGTTAAAACTGTGTGAATGTGAATTGAATTCATGATATTAAAAACATAATTACTATTAATTTAATATTGTACTGATAGAGTGCACTCATTACAAGTGTGCAACAAATACCATTTAATAGTGTTTTTTTATGCTAATTTTATTGTTTTCTTTTGTTTAATTAATGCTATTTAGTACAGTCTAAATGTTGCACTCATTTAGTGTTTGCACTCTAGATACAGTACAAATAATATCCACAATATTACCTCTTATTATTAAATAGTACTATTTGAACTATAGAAAACAATTATACTGTTAACAGTTGAATTCTAATAATAGTTCAATTTACTGCTACCAATATTTAACAGATATATTATTTGCACTCTAACTGTTAAACAATTTCTTGCAAATATAAGTAAAAAACAGACCCTTAATCACAGACAAAATTGCCACCATATTATCCCAGACCTGGTAGCCGAAAAATCATACCATATACAGGGCTGAAACCAGACCGTTTACAGGGGGGTGCACATAAAAAAAACTGGACCATTGATGGGGGTTTAGTATATTTTTTTATTAGTCATTTTCAAAAACCCGTATTACAATTTACTATGCTTTACAGCAGTCCTTTTGAATGACTCTTTGTATTTTCGGTGATTATTACATCTTATTGCAACCCATTACACTTTGTCTCGGTCCTTTCACAGTGGTAATTCACACGGGTTTTATAAATGAATTATAGTTTTGAGCGGATCCTTTGCTTTTCTGGGGGGGGGGGGGGACTGTGCCCTCCCCTTGGTTATGGCCTTGCTATAGGGCAGTACATACCCACCTCTATAGCAAATGTAGAGTACCCCCTCCCCTCCCCTAATGTAAGCAACAATTGATGAAAACTTTTCGAGCGAGCAAAGACCAGGAAAGACAGTTTGAAACTATGTTAACAAAACTTGAATGTCTATTTTTATCTCACCATCAAAACTATCAAAACGGTGTTGTGAACTACCTTATTCACTTTGGGAGTAAACACATGCGCTCTTAGAGCGACTTTAATTTATATATCCTAACCCCGGGAATCACTATTTAGCGTTACGAGTTGCGAAGTTACGAGTTACGAAGTTACAAAGATACAGAGTTACGAAGTTACAAAGTTACATATTCAGAAAAAGATATTAATAGGAGACCATAAGTGAAAGAGGAATCCAAAGTATATAACCATGGAAATGTTAGTATATTCCTAAATTGTACTATTCCTTACTAATTCTATTGTTTTTCAATTGTGAAACTAGCACTATTTTTGGTACAATTTAGTGATTTATTTAGTATTTCACAAATAGATCCTTTGCATTCTTTTAATTAATATAAGATGAAAAATTATTTCAAATAATCTAAATGAATATTATTTACATTATATTTCTGTCAAGCCTTAATAAGAATCTTTATTTTAAAATTCGTACACGTATCTGGGCTAAAAATATTATCTCAAAACCCACTGAATTGAAACAGCCCAGTAACCTTGTTGTCCGAGTTGTCTTGTTTATAATATGAGTTGCAGAATGCATAGCAAAATAATCTCTATTTCGTTGAATTGAGCAGCAAATACAATAGGTGAAAGTTAGCCTAAAATACTGCAAAAATGCAACGGCGCAAAAGCGACGACTGTAAGAAAAACTGCAATAAATAGGTACAAATAAATACAATAAAACGTCTAAGTATTCTTTGGTCTTTTCGTCTCGCGATGCGTTGAAAATACGAATGTCAGAACACTTTATATCCCCGGGGTTTATATATATATATAGCCTGAGTTTGCCTAGCATGAAGTTGATCATTGCTTAAATGTAATTCGATATCGTTGTAACTTCGTAACTCTGTATCTTTGTAACTTCGTAACTCGTAACTTTGTAACTCGTAACGCGAAATAGTGATTGCTTATCCTCCCATATAACAAATGATGATCTGTATGATAATGCGCATATAGGATTAAGCACTAAGACACCTGGGGTGCGAACAAAAACAATTAGTATTACAAAGATTTATGCGCTCTGCGCTAATGACAATTAGAGCATTTTTTACTTCGTTTCCGGCAGTGACCATTGTTGGTATCTTCAATGATAATCTGACAGTCATATAGTAGGATTAATTTCAAAATCATTGACATTCAGATGGAACCTCTTTGCAACACCTACGTATTGGGCACGTTTCATTCTTAGTATCAGTTCAAAACTGACAACTCCTTGTGAGGAAGGCACTTGACCAATCACGCTTTGGCCTTCTACGCTTTGGGTTTCTTTTGTAGTTCATGTTTATATGACGGTGTCGGAGCTCGGTAACGGTGTGTTTTATTATTATTATTATTTTTTTTTTTGTGATGTGTAAACTGTCACTACGTACCCGTGCTGCATCTATTCTAAAGCCAATCCATCAGTATAATTTTTGGGTTTTATTTTCATCGTTTCCTTATGAATAGAGGAATGTCCAAATTAGGGAATTTGTTACTTCGTGAATATCCAATAAAACGTTTTCATATCACGTGACCAGCTGCACTTTGTTGATGTGTCACGTGAGCTCATTTGCAAATGTGCATTGAACTACCTTCATTATAAATGGTCCTTAGTCGTTCTTTTACGTTCCCCCTCTTACTGGTTATCATTTGTGTTGCTAAGGGTCCTTGACCATCCAAGCTTTATCTTAGAATAAATTGTCTGTAACATATCTTTCTAAGATAAAGCTTAACAACACAAATGACGAGTTTATCATATAACGATGTTCGTCTCGATAACCAGTAAGAACGACTGAGGACCATCCTCGGTGATAAGCCTACACTAATACATACTAATTACTAACTACTCATAAACATCATACTTGCAAAAAAGGATTGCATGATATGAATTATTATCGATTCAAAATATTTCTTTATTTCTGATTAGTCAAAATCGATCCATTAAAACTCCATAGTTACCCAAATTTTGCCATATTTGGAAAGCTGCCCAATAATTAGAAAAGTATTGGACGATGACGTCATTTTCAGTACAATATGATACCAACCCAGCAGGAGTTTAGTCAGTATGTCTGGCTATCACTGCAGTAAATCACCAAGATATATTAATTAATCTGCAGCGCACGGCATGTTGAAAAATGTTGACTGGACTGACAAAATGTTGACTGAAAAATGTTGATTGACAAAGTGTTGACTAACAAAGTGTTGACTGACAAAATGTTGACTGACAAAATGTTGACTGACAAAATGTTGACTGACAAAGTGTTGACTGACAAAATGTTGACTGACAAAGTGTTGACTGACAAAATGTTGACTGACAAAATGTTGACTGACAAAATGTTGACTGACAAAATGTTGACTGACAAAATGTTGATTGACAAAATGTTGACTGACAAAATGTTGACTGACAAAATGTTGACTAACAAAATGTTGACTGACAAAATGTTGACTGACAAAATGTTGACTGACAAAATGTTGACTGACAAAATGTTGACTTGCAAAATGTTTGTAAAAATAAAATCCATATTGTTGTAAAACATAAACTCAGTTTTTGCGTGAATTACATTTTTTTTATTGTTACCCTTGTTATGTCATTTTCACTGTCAAGTTGTTGATTTTTTTTTCTTTTCATTCTTATCTTTAAAATGTTTAAATATGCTTTATATGCGTTGGTTTCCAAATGTACAGTTTGATATGTGTTTGTCAGTAACTGGACATATGGGACATATTGGCCTTATTTTTATGGGCTATATTCAAAGAAATTCCTAAAACCGGGAATGGAACAAGGGATAAGAACTACATCCAGGCAGTAGGTGTACATGATTACCGAAAAAATAAAAATAAAATGACTTTCCTTCCTTTCCAACTTTGTTTTTTTTTTGTCTTGTTTTTTGTTTCTTGTTTTTTTTAAAAGTTTTCTAAGAAACCTCCGCTCTTGGGCACGAGTAAACCCTGAATTCAGGGTCTAGTTTAACCCTTTCGCTCCTGGAGATTTTTGGCGTTTTTAGGCGTTTTTTTGACACGTACAAACTTTTAGCTCGTCCAGAGCAGGGTTTTTTTTTACTTCGATCAAGATTCCTGTGTTTTTGTGTTGCCGGGGAGGCATGAAGCTGGTAAACAGGTTTAAATCGTTTGAAACAGGTTTTCAGTCTAATCAGAACTTTGACGAAGTCGCATCATTCGTGATTTCGTCGTTGTTTTTTGCTATTATTTTGCCTTTAAACGCTTCTGGAAAAGCATCATTAAGCTTTCTAGTTGTGATGAGTCTACTGTTTGAAAGAAATCAAGCAAGTGAGATGATTTCCAGTGAATTTTGGTGACCGTTGAAGAAATCATCACTTCAAGACTGTTTTAGAGGCAAATTCTCGGACTACCGCAGCTTTTTTTGCACGTTTTGGCGATAAAAGAACACAACAAGCCTGAAATTTCGGCGGAATTCCGAGGTAGCGTTAGAATTATAAAAAAAAACTTAAAATGGCGGGATGGTGTGTCGGCTGCCGAAAATATGGTTAATTTCCCAGAATGTATTGCAGTGGTATTTTTGTCAAAACATGTACACGTGTAGTTCGAAATAGGCATGTTCGGGATTTAGCGCTGTAAGTAGAATGAAATAAAACTTGAAAAACTCGCATAAGCTTAGTAGAAGGCTGAATTTTTTCAGGATATTAAACCTTTTGCTTGAAGGCAAGGATTTTAGCCAAAAAATTCGACCTGCAACTGTATGTTTTTGCCCAAATTGCTAGTTTCGTCAACCTGAATGGTGCTTAAAAGTTAACCACATTCCTAGTGTTTGCTTTGAATGGTGATTTATGGCATGAATGACTCAATTCAGGAAGATATGATTTTTTAAAGCAAGGTAGTTGTCTACGGCCGGTTTTGGCCGGCACAGGAGCTAAAGGGTTAATTACAAGAAGGGAGAAAGGCTACAATCTCCATCTAAATGCAGTGACACCAGTAACTCCAGTTGTGAAATTTCGAATTCCTTCTATTTAAACGTTTTTTCCTGTTTTGTTTTATAGCTATATCGAGTAGTTTGAACTATTTTACGGGGGTTTTTTTTTTCATAAGTTTATATCGATCGTTTGGAGTTGATACCGGGAAAACTTTACAATTGTGTATTATACGTTTGAGATCCAGAACTCAGACCAATCTACATTGTTGCTTGACTTAAGTAGACTTTGTGGCTTTTAAAAATCTAGTTTTCTTAGACTAACTATTAGAAAACGGTATCTTATATGTAGTCATGCAGCTAATTTTGAGTAAGTGTTGTTCTAAAAATAAGGACTTTTAGGTTAAGAGTGTTATAGCGGAGCTCCGCGCAGGCGGAGCACCATAATTAAGAAAATCTGGTAAACCATCGAGCTCATTTGAAATCGACCACAGGAAGGCCGGATTTCGAAAATACGTACAACGTCCGTACAACGCACATCTCTCCGTGTACATTCACGCAAAATTTGCTGACCAGTTTTAGTGGGCGCCAAAACAATCAGTTTTTTCGCAGTTTTCTGAAATTTTATTTGATACTTCATTCAATAGTCATTCAAAGCTGAAGATTTTTATACAAATTGTATTTTCTGGAAGAGTTTATTTGACGGCAAGTTTGTCAGATGGTAAAAAAAGGCCGTATTCTTCGTGGATTCTTCGTGGCGTTTTTCAATCATTACTTATGGACTAATCTACTTTTAAAAGTAAAATCAAAAACAAAACAAATATGCGCTGCATTTGCAGCAATTCAAAAGAGGTGAAAAGCAAGACGAAGACGACTCACGAAGATAACTTCACTCTGTTCATTCATCAATTTTTTACGGCCAGTTCATAACACGGAGAGCTTTAAGATCAATACAGATTTATCAACTATTCACAACAAAAAACGTTTCATACAAGATATTTGTCAACAAAGTAGGACTGCCAGTTCAGGGAGTGGATGGAAATGCAAATTTAGCACAATGTGTGATCATGCAACACGAGCTTGCCATCGATGTTCAGTTGAACTTTGTAAACTTTTTATAGGCGGGGAAAATGTTTTTTGCCACTTTTAAAATTCTAAAAACATGAACAAGCTTATTGCAATCAGAACTGAGGACGAAAAGTTCAGTGGAAAAGTGACAGTACAGGACAAGAAACGTGGCGCCGGTATGTTTACATTTTTTGACGATCTTTAATGATTTTTTTACCATCCACATGAAAGCAGTTTGCAATAATTATATTTACTTCTTTTTGTAAGATATTTCTCCATCGTTGAGATCTTTATGTATGTGTTTTTTAATTTAATTCTTGTAATTTTTTTATTTGTTATTGAATTGCAATAGAACGCTTGTATGAATTCGTCATTGTACTCACCTGCAATGTGCTGGCGTTTTTAATGATTCGCGATTGAGCTTCGATGGCTCATTAAAGGCCACAAAAAAACCACGAGTTGATATCAGTTCACATCTTTATTCCGCCATTTTGGATTCTTTTCAACTACATAGCACATGGGCATTTTGTAATGCGCACGCGCGTCGTCGGCCATTTTTTTAAAGCAAATAGCTGTAATAAATCGTTGCGTGACAAATAGTTCAGACGCGAAATTTAAATACCTCTGTAATTCAAAATGTTCTCGTCGAAAAAATACGCTTACTTTTTGGCTTTTCTCCTCTCATTTACACTTTTAGAAAGCGTGAAATTAGGTCCTGGTGATGGGTGTTGTGTATGCAACAAAAAAAGTCAAAGGCAACGTTTCAAATCAATTTCAAGAGTGCTAGAAAATGATATCAAACAGTGTTTGACTATTTGCCATCAAAATACTTGTGCGATGCTTGTAGACGGCGTTTGTCAAGATGGAAGAAGAAACAAAGACCAAATAGACCAGTTAGTATTCTAAATAATAAATTGGGTCATTAAACCATTTTGTTTTTATTGAAGCAACTGTAGACGTAATAAATATACCACTTCACTTTAACGTCAGCCATTTTGAATCAGGCCAGTAAAGGCGTAAAAATTATTGAGAATTCGCGTTACTTTGAGGTCTCATTGCTCCGCTCATTTTAACTCAATTTCCACTCTGCTCAAAATGACGTACACTAACGTGAAGCCAGTCTATTTAAAGTGCAATAAAATGGATTGAAATGTACAGAGCTTTGGTTTACTAGTGGTTTTTACTCATGCTTTTCTTTAGCAAGATATTGTGAACATCCCAACTGAACCAGCAACAAGTACAGACATATCGTTTGAAACAGAAAATAAAGGTATAAGGAACCTGTTACCGTAAATTCCATCTGAATGTTCTTGCTATTGACGGTTCTGAATTTGTATGCGCTTGATAACTAATCAAGGTGAAAACCATCATACAAAATAGCAAATGACTGTAATAGGGGTGGGATCAAGATGCAATCACACATACACATGTGGTCTGAGCACTCAAACCTACACTTGGTTTTATACCAAAAAAAAAGGTACAGTGTTTTAGATTAGCAGTAATTACAAATATAGCAAGTAAAGAAATATAAAAAAAGAATAACCCTACATGTACTATTTTATACAGATCTAGATCCATGTTGATTCGATAGTACATTTGGCTTAGAATATAATAAAAATCATTCAACAATTCTGGGCAATAATATTTATCACTTTTGTTGTTTGTATCATTTTTAAGGATGTGAAATCAAACAACAACTGAAGTTAATTAAAGAGACACTTTACCAGGAAACAAAAAAGAGTACAAAAAATATTAGTTATGACCCAGATGAGTTTAGGGAAATATGCAAACGTGCTGGAGGTGTGCAGTTGTACGACAACATTCTTAAGGCTGTCATAAGCCCTCGTCATTCAACAGAAAGAATTGACCTGAATAAAAAACGAGCGGGGCCTTGGCCTCTACCACAGGGAACCCAGTACATATGATAATATCAAAAAATGATAACAATGATTAAAAGTAAGCGTTTTTGACAGTTCAAAGTTCCGTCGTGGACATTCCCGCTCCTGTGCAAGGAGCACATCAGTGAGTTTGTAGCAAACACAGCTTCACGGCGGGACGCTTGTACTGTCCAAACTTGGTCTTTACTTGCGCACTACGAACTTGACCATCTTCGCCTTTGAAGGTCTTCAATATTCGTCCAAGTCTCCACAGTCGCTGCATGACAATCTTTGCTCTAAGGGTGAATGGGGAGGCAAATCCGATTGGATCAAACACGTTTCGTTTCGTTTCGTTGGTGAGAGACTATTGGTTGTAACCCTTACTTCTAACATGTCTCTTTCAGTGTTCCATAGGACCCCAAGGGCCCTCTCTACTGGCAGCTTGTCCAGATTTAAGTCAGAGACTGATCCAGCGACTTCACTAGGTGGTAGGTTTTTCACCAATCTTCGACTGTTAGTTAGTAACTTTGTCAGCCTGAACCCCCGATTATGCAAAAGTTCAATGAATTGTTGAGTGAGACGTATTGCTTCTTCTTCAGTTTTAACTGATTTTAGAACATCATCCATGTAGAAATCATGAAGAATTGTGTTTAGTGTTTCTTCATCGTAGTTTCCTTGGCTATCTGTAGCGGCGGCTCTAAGGCAGTAAATAGCGCAGCAAGGACTGCACTTAGCGCCAAATATCAATGCTTGCATCTGGTATGCGTCGGGAGGCTTCTTCCTATCTCCAGCTCGCCAAAGAAATCGTAGTGAAGGTCGATCTCTCTCAATGACTCGTATTTGAAAGAACATGCTTTCGATGTCAGCGATGAATGCATATCTGTGCAGCCGGAATCTCAAAATGACTACAACCAGGCTGTTTAGCAAATCAGGACCTGTGACTTGTTCTTTGTTCAGAGAGATTCCCTTGTATTCAGCTGCGGCATTAAAGACTACTCTCAGCTTTCCTGGCTTGTTAACGTTCGTGACAGCGTGGTGGGGTAGATACCACGTATTCTTAGGTTGAATGTTTCCCTTTCGTCTGTAAGTTTCCGGGCATATCCTTTGTCAATGTAACTGTTCATGGTCTTGTCATACAATGCCGCTTTGTCAGGGTCTTTATCTAGGCTTCTTTCGAGCTGTGCAAGCCTCGTTTTCGCGAGTTCCAAATTGTTTGGAATCGACGGTGATTCTGACTTCCACAACAGTCCAGTTTCATAATGTCCTAGTTCTTCTCTGAATGAAGTGTTCTCTTGAAGCTGTTACAGGGCTCTTTCATCTTCTTGAGATCGCAGTTCTTGACGGTCATATTCGGTGCCGAAAGACTCAGTTTTCCACCAATATTCCAGTTGTTTATTCAGCTGATCATCAATAGCAACGTCGACGTGTCCGACATAGACATTGCTAGAACTCATGTCACGTGTTTCGTAGTCAGCTCCAGCTACAGCCCATCCAAGGTCAGTGCGGACGGCGTATGGCTGTCCTTTTGGTCCTCTTCGACACTCGTGCTACATCATGGCTTCCGGTACATCTACTCCAATCAGAAGACCCACTTGGTCCGTTGACACAGCTGGTATATCAAGGTCGTGAAGATGGGTCCATCTCTGTTTGTTCCTCTCGTTCACAAGTCGACGAGGAGGGATGTTCAATCGTGGTACTGTCCATGCTCGTCCAATGTTCACAGGTTTGTTTACTGAACCTTTACCCGTGGTACTGTCCATGCTCGGTCAATGTTCACAGGTTTGTTTACTGAACCTTTACCCGTGGTACAGTCCATGGTCGGTCAATGTTCACAGTTTACTGAACCTTTATCCGTGGTACTGTTCATGCTCGGTCAATGTTCACAGGTTTGTTTACTGAACCTTTACCCGTCGTACTGTCCATGCTCGGTCAATGTTCACAGGTTTGTTTACTGAACCTTTACCCGTGGTACTGTCCATGCTCGGTCAATGTTCACAGGTTTGTTTACTGAACCTTTACCCTTGGTACTGTCCATGCTCGGTCAATGTTCACAGGTTTGTCTACTGAACCTTTACCCATGGGAGTGATCTTTAAACTCACTAGTTTAGATATCTTCTGTACACCGTTAGCTTCATAAACTCACTAGTTTAGATATCTTCTGTACACCGTTAGCTTCAACATTGCCGAGAGTGAGTTCAGGGCCATCCAGTCGAAGAGCATCTGCTAAGGTGTCTGAGCTTCCAGCATCTAGAATAGCATAGGTTTCCACAGGTCCCGACCCTTTGACACCTTCAATAATTACGGGAACTATCTGGAAGTAGACTTTTTTCTTTGGCAGTTGCGACTGTCCCATACACGTGTTCGCAGTACCCACGTGCACACTGGCGTTTGCAGCTGATGACGTCGATTCGGTTGATGGGTTGGAGCTGCTGATTCATTGTGTTGGGTTCGAACTCGCTGACAAACTGGATTTACTTGGTTCCTTACTCTTGAATTCGTGAAGCAGGCTATAATGCAGACCATTACAGTTTTCAACCTTATATCGATTCTTGGAAGTACAGTCCTTTGCTCTATGACCGTGTTTCAAACAATTAAAGCAAAGTCTCTTTGTTGACGATTTCGCGACGTGCAGACAAAGTTCCTTTGATAAAGTTGTTACATCGATATAAGGCGTGAGACTGTCCACAGCATGGGCATGCAAACGACGAATTAACTTGTGATTCTGACACAGATTCGTGACTAAGATTTGTAAGATTTTGTATTGAATAAATAATTCATTTCATTAAATTGGAGCTCCGCTACCTAATTTTTATATTATAGTCGTTCAGATTTGTTTTCGAATTATGTACATATGTACAAATACACTTGAGATCATTTTCAAAACACATTGGTCAACGCCACTTCGCTTTATTAAATTGTCTTCGAATAAACCGTTGCTCGACCTTATTGCGCCAAGAGGAAGGTTATAATTTACTGTAGCAAAAAGAAACGAGAACGTACATACTAATATTATACTGCTTTTTATAATAAGCGACGGATTTGAGACGTGTAAAATGAATAGTCCAGTTTCATGTTCTTCATTGCTCAGGCTAAGCCTCGATAGTATGTGATATATTCTTTTGTACGAGTTACATCCCGTGGGAATGCACCAATCCAAAAACAATATAAATACCAATGGTTTTGTCTGGACTGTTTTGTCGATTTACTGACAATTGAGGCTTAGCCTGAGCAATGACGAATTTGAAAATGGTCTATTAATTGCTATGTAAGTTTACAGTTGCAACGGGTGATGTCACAACACAATACTATCATTTGTATTTTTGGCCGACAACATTTGAAGTAAGTGAGAGCCAGCATATTATTTCATTTGTGCATGTTGGGTTACTATGCGTGATTCTAGTTGCTTGAGATATAGAATGATTTCATCCTTTTAATTCTGCAAAATAAAAACTACTTATCATGTATAATAGTCCAATTTCTAGTAAAGAAAAGAAAAGAACTATAGTATTCTAGAATGTATCAGTATAGTCATGAGCTGTTTCACAGACACTAGTTGCTAAGTATGCTATTCCCCATCCCCTCCCCACTAGTCGCTAAGTAGGCCAATAGTAAGACGACTGCAATACAGTTCCAGAAGATTTATTGAAATAACGACCAAGCTAAAATGTCGATACAGCGTCTGAACTGCAGTTGCTAACAGACATATGGAATGATATTTTAGCATTCGATACATCTGTCTGTACAACAAAGTCATATCTTCCAGCATCTTTAACTGCTACATTTTTTATCGTCAGCGTACATTCACTATCATCAGAGTGTGAATATTTTGAAGTGAAGTCGTATTTGCTCGTCGAATCTAAATTAATCCCATTAAACAGCCAATAATTGATAGTATCTTCAACCGGTGTGTGTTTGGTCTGGACAGTAAATGTTTCATTCTTCCCAATACTACTGCAAACTGTTCTATTAGACAGTGGGAAGGTGATTTCTGGTTCTCCTGACGTTTGAGAATCTGAAAGAAAATCCAGAGGGTTTGTGAGCTGCAACATTAGTATCAAGATGTCATTCTTAAACTCTACTCACAGACAGAGAGTGAGCTGGGGTCGAGGCATGGAATCAACGTACTATAGATGGGTTGTTGAAATAGTTTCTTATATATACACTAGAATACGTCATAGAACAAATGGAAGTGTGATAAGGGATATCTGGTATCTGGTATCTGGTATGGGATCAGTCTGATCACAGACAGACAAGGAAATCGGAATTACAGTTCAAGCGAGCTTATATTGATTGTGACCAACACTGCGCAGGGTTGAGATTGTTGGCTAGGCTGTTAAGAGATCAGGTTGGAACCAATGTTTCGGGAATGTGAAATATCGTTTAGAAGGTTTTTGTATTTCAAAATAATCACTACTCTAGCCTTGGTTAAAGTTAATTGGGATATATATTCTGTGGACATATTCAATCATAAAAGAAAAAAGTGATACTGCTGTTTCTTTTCATCAGTACACTCACTTCCCTAAGAGTGTGCCATATTCATAATAATTGTCACTTACATTGAGATGAAATGTCTTTGTTGAGTGGAAGCGCTGTAATCTCGCAATTTTCAAGGAAAGCCATCAAAACAGCAACTGAAACAGACAGTAATTGCGAGTCATTATAATAGTCATTACATAAACAACACATTATAAACAAACTTAGTTCACATATCTTCCCGGGGGACTCCCATATATCAAAGGGCGGGAATTCTCGTCGTACCTTCAGTTAGCTTTTAGGGGTCAAAATCGGAGATTGGTACCTTTAAAGGTTTCTCGGAGGTTTTCAGACTTCCAGAATTTAAGATGGTACCTTTGTTTTCCACAATCACATCATATTCGAAAACAATTTTACGACCGTCATATCCAATTGTTCGTAGATGCAATAAGTTCGTGATTTGATTAACTTGGCACATTTGGTTGCAATTCAGTGATTGAGTTTATACCTTTTAGGTGTAAAAATCATTACACTCACTTTTAGTTGGTTTTAGGGTTTGTCACGCAATAGCTTCGTTTAAGAAGCTCTGCGTGACAAAAAACAAAAAAGACTGCGAGGGAGTCTAAAATAATCATATATTTCCACGCCCTTCTGGATAGAGATTTGGTACCTTTCAAGGGTCATTTTCACAAATTCCGACGAGCATCCGCGCCCTATAACGATCCCCCGGCCATATCTTCCAGACCGATGCGACATATCGAACCCGGGTCACAGCGAAGAAAATCCGGCGCTTTCACCGCTCGGTCACTCGTGCCACTCATATATTGCTATGGTATTCAATACTTCCTAGTAAACTTACTAGAATTTACAGCATAATGAAAACAAAAATCAATTTATTAATACTTTTTACACCAACGAAAACGCTCCAATAGCGTTTACGAATCTATCCACTTTAGAAAGCGTTTACGAGTGTATGCGTGTAGTGAGAGTTTACATTGGATTCGTGTGGGCGGGGCCTGACATGGTTATCGCATCTTTCCCGAAACTCACGCCTTCCGTCCGTGTGGGTAGATGGGAAATACCTCCAAGTACTTCAAGTACGTTACTTTTTCCGAGAATTATTGACTCGTCACTACAGGTAGGTCAATCGAAAATACCACTGAAGTTAACCTTGACTTACAGACAATTCGTTGTATCGCGACCAGCCGTTTCAAAACTTTGTTTTGATTTGGTCTTTTCTGAACCGTCAATCAATTTCAGAGGCGGAGTTTATTTCAAGTTGTCCAATGACAGAAGGTGTTAGGTCAAGCTCCGCCCTATTAACTTGATTGACGGTTCAGAAAATACCAAAATTGAAACGGCTGGTCGCGATACAACGAATTTGGCTGTAACAATCTATAAAGCTATAGCTATAAAGTGTTTGCACATTTTTTTTATTTTTATTTTTATTTTTCACTCGGTAGCTGCGTTAAGTACTTTTGGGGAAATATGAAAATGCACGTCTCATCAGTCTACATTTACATATAAGAGAAAAATATCGCTGTGGGATCCTGACGGTTGCCAAGTTTTTGATATTCCGACTAGAATAACAAGGTTGTTGGTCTTGTGGTGTACAGAAGACAATACCAAAGACGTGGGTTTGATTCCCGCCAAGATTGCCTCTTATTCTTTATGTTCTTAAAATAGCTCTGTAAATTTGACTTAGTCTAACCAGGGATTTTTCTCTTTCCACCAGCTGCTTTTATAGCCTCTCGGCGTAGAGCTACCAGTTGGTGCTTGGATTAAGTTATTTTTATTACGATTTTTTTCCTGATTCAAACGACAAAATCATGCAAACTACGAAATCTTATCTATCGTTATTTAAGATATTATATAATATGGCCTTTAGTTCGGCCATCGTTGGTCATTTTCTAGCTTTTGTTCTTTCTTCAAAACTCAATATGAAAATGGAAAAATTGTAGATATGAAATGAATTTTAAAATGTGACTCGATCAAATATTACTCTGCGAGTCTTGTTTTACTTTCCCCCAAAGAGAGAGTAAGCTACTGAAGAAGACTTTAATTACTCGCAGGGTAATCAAATATATAATCAATTAACAAAACGAAACGTTTTCCATATTGGCTACACAAAACCCTCTCAGTCGTTCCACATGCTTAGGTTTTTTTTTTTTTTTTTTTTTTTTGTGGTTTGCCACAAAGTTTAAACATGTACACCCTTTGAGTTGCGAACGCATCCAAGTACCAACGTTGTAGCACGATAAAATACTAGATTTTAAAATTTATCTGTCTTTTCATACAACGAAGACTTAATTAAGAGGGGGGATGGAAATTTCTACATGTCACCTAATAATGACAGCCTAAAGAAACTTATAGCTTACTTTAATAAATTTTCAAGCGATCTTGAAATTTACAAGTGTCGAAGGTGGTTTATGAATCAATTGAATTAGCATATCAATAGTCCAATAGCATAACAAAAGGGATTGTTATGTAAAACGTTTGGAACATGTACTTCCGTAATTTCTCTCTTATAAACAACATTTCAAAAATAATTTTCACGTTTCCTTTGTGTTAACAGAATGTGGTTGAACTGTGATTGCGTCAATATCCTTATCCAAGAGGATAAGGATATTAAGGTAGTTCCGTAGAAATAAAACTGCCAGATGAAATTTTTTCATACTCGTTCTAACAAACAATTTTGAGAAACGCTTTCAGAAAATGCAAAAAAAAAGGGGGTTCACCGACTTCGTTTTTACAAACATAATTTGACTAGATTACATGATAAAAGTCCTGAAACCAAAAATCTTGAAACATGTGCAGAACTATGCGAAGTGCAAAACTACGGAATTACCTTAAATCGAAGGTCCCGAGTGCCGTATGTTTGATAAAATCTTTAGGGTTAAACAGTCACCCTCGTTAAAGATCAGCAAATAAGCGGTTTCTTTGCGATTGATAGCTATTAAGTAGAGCAATGTATGATTTGTTTATTACAATCTTTTGCAACCTAATCTGAATGATCTGTTAAGTAGTAGCGTTGAAATAATTCTTAGGAATTTTTTTTTATTCCAGACATGTTTCGGCATGACCGCCATCATCAGTGGATGCTAATTACAAGTAGGATCTAGATTTTATAGTAAATCGTGCACGTGAGCATAATCTGAATGTCAGAATGCGGGTCAAGCATAAATCAAGCTACACACAACTGAACCACACCAACAGGTGGGGGGGGGGGGGGGGGGCACACTTGTACCTAACCAAATTGACAAAAACCTATTCGTGTTTGCAACCTTAACCAGCTATTATGCGAGTGTCTATCTTGAACAGCATGTTAATGGCTAAGTGGATTATAACGCTGTTGTTACAAGCCTCAATGTGTGGCTCAGCAAGAGTTGCTAGGACTGCTGACGGTTAATACTATATGAGTCAGTCCTGAATTGTTATGGTTTTTATCCGTGTTGTCTTAGATAGGATATAGTGTTTAATTCATTTTGTCTTAGATAGGCCAGAACCCTGCAGGCAGGAACACTTTTTTTACAGACCAAAAAAAACGCAAGAAAGGGTTCGGGCGAGCAAAATACACCCCTTTTAGAATACAGGTCAAGTAACCTCATTAGCAAACAGAACTTTCTTGATGAGATTCCTACGCAGTCATTCTTGAAACACTGAGAAATGTTATTTTGAATACCGAAATTTCACCATCGCAGTCACTCAGGATTGTAGGTATTTGAACAAATGTACATTACCCATTACATTACGTCTCGGACATCTTTAGATTTCAGGTTTAAAATATAGATATGTGGTTTTTAAAAATATAAACTAATACCATTTACTATTAAACAATGAAATCAAAGCTTGCCACTGTGTATTCAGTAGTTTAATAATTCTTTCATGATTTATTTTATCTATGAACTTAAGATAAAAAATATTTAAAATATAGACATATCAGACATAAAGACTTTTTCTTTTCTTTGCAATAAATAAATAAATAAATAAATAAATAAATCAATCAATCACTCAATCAATAAATAAATCAATAAATACTTACCAGCAAAGAGAATCTTTAATAACATGATGTAGTCTATGTAACTTCTCTTGTCTTGAGAACTCGTTGTGGTTGTACACTTATCTGTAAGAAAATCCACAAACTAACAGCGACAAGCAATTCTTATATGCGTTTTTGTTGCGTGGGGGGCACCACGCTATTGTCAATGCTTCAGCGGCACAATCAGAGTGACAGTTCGAGCACTAATGTCACGTGCATGGACAATGGCCATAACCACTCATCATGATAGAACACTTTTACGCATTTTAGTCAGCTAGCAGGGCTGAGATACATAGCTTTTAAATCCAGTTCCTGAAAATTGTGCAATGTGATGAGTCATGGCGTACTTTGTACTCTTTCATTCTGTTCTACCACACAAAACGGAGGAGTTCTGCACTGAAGAACATGCGGTCACATGACGGCATTGGGTCTTCCTTGTTAGTTGAACTATAGAATGGTTATATATATAAAAAAAACCCGTGAAGCAAATTGTAATAAATAATATGTCTTTATTAAAAAATATATAAAAACATACATATAGATACATGTAAAAACACATACAGATAAGGGTAAAATATATATATCTACATTATTTACATTATGTACGTGTTGAGAGCAAAAGCACCAAAGGGAAAGCAAAATTCTATAAAACATTAAATATAGCTCTAACAACATAATTTAATTAAGAAATACAGTTTATTGAATAAAGAGTTTTTGAACGTTTTTTGTTGCTGGTAGACTGTTGTTGTGAGTATTTTTTTGTTACGTTTCACTCTCTCAAAAGTTTCGTTATCATTACTTTATTAATGTCGATGAGATATGAAATGTCTTTGTGTTTGTGACATCTTTGTGGTAGATATCTGTATGGTGGTTAGTTCAGGTACAGCTGCAGCAAAGACACAAAGTCCATAAGTAATCTTAGGCAGGACAATAGTCTTAACATACAGTGGATATCCTCTTTATTTTATGGCCTTCTTTTCCTGTAAGCTTCTTAAAGGCTGATTTACACGGTACGATTTGTCGCGTGCGATTTGTAGTAGACGACTAGTCGTGAGGTTTAAAACGTTCTAAAACTAGTCGTAGGACATTCTAAAACACGTTTTAGAGCGCGAGCGACTAGTTTTAGAAGTTACGACTGGTCGTATACTACAAATCGCATGCGACAAATCGCACCGTGTAAATCATGTTTAAGACATACAGACATCTTTCACCTTAGGTTTTTACATATGTAGGAAATTTTGAGTTAATCTGAAAGTCACACCGAGAAGGGAGTGTTACATGATGTTATTTACTGAGCCTATTTTAAAACTTATGAGGATGACAGGATGTCATCGGAACGTCGTTTAGCATCGTTACTGTTTCTGTTGAAACTGTACTTAAAAGACCTTTGAGGAACTGCCAACTCTTGCACATGACTCATCGGATTCTGGTTTACATACATTAGCATCATCAGCTTACGTACTTGGTTGGCTTGCGAGGAAATTACATCATCTCATACTTTTGTGCTCGACTTGTTCATGACTTGTTCATGATCACACGGTTCACTACATCTTGAGAAATTAACGGAATTAGAAGTTGCTGAAGAATAATGATAAAGAACGATTATGTTTATAAATGTGAAAATAATTCTTCAAACTATCGCATATTTTTCCAAACGTTATTAGATTACTATTAAACGCACCGTTGCTTGCTCAAATATGCAATTAGTTGTCTAGACAATTCGATGATGTAATGTAATGATTAATACGTCATCGCTTCTTCGAATTGTTAACCTTTATTGCTAGCTAGGAAATAGCATAATCATGTTTCAATATTTTCACTTTTTGTTCTTTTTCACTGCACTACAATGCATTATGACGCTTGGGTCTTCCATGTATGTGTTGTCATCCTGTAGAATGCCTCATGGCCCGGGAAACCGTTTCGCTAATTAATTTATCAGACTTCATTGTACAAGTATGTTGTAATTATTGCGTAAAGGACGGACCATTAGATATTTTAGGGGGGGGGGGGCAATTTGTTTTGCATGATATTTTTTTCACATGTGATGGTTGTGCAGGATATTTTCTTCCTCCCTGCACGATGTTTTTTATTGGCACATCTGCCATGCACGATTTTTTTTCTCTGTTCAAGGCTTTTTTCGATATATATATATATTTTTTTGGTATTTGCCCAACCCCTCCTCCCCTCGATCAAATATCTAATGGTCCTTCCCTAAGCACAACAAGTTGACTGTTATTATCTTTGGTGAGAAAATAAATAGACACATGAGAACATTCTTTACTGCACATTCATCAATGTGGAACTAATAATAAAGGAATGTTGTTTTACGAACAAGCTCAACGTGAGTTACGGGAAAACGTTTTAGATGAGAAATAAGCATCTCATTTAATTTATGCGTACTTTTTAAGCTAATTTGTGATCGGTAGTAGTGGGTGGATTTGCCTATTAAGGGCGCTAAAAGAAAATTTATCGCTGAATTGCAAAATGTTAAGCAATGAGCGTAGTCCCTATGGTGCATCTAAAATGGAACCATAGTATGTTGTCATTCCCTCACATTTACTGGGCTTATACTCTTACATTATTGATGATTTGTATTTTGAGAATTTTGTTGATTAAGCAGGCTATGGGTATTTGTCCCGGCATAGCCATTTGAATGCCAAACAAGTGCGGTTTATAAAATATACATTTTGTACAAAAATAAAAATAATCATTACTCAAAAAACTTTAAAGCTATTTTAAAGTGTAATTTCCATAGAAACTCTCTACTAGATATTTGTTTATAACTACTTATAAACTATGTGCGGTTTATTTAAAAATGCGTCAAAATTTTTAGTTTTGTTTTCGCCTTTGAATTAGAATGGCTTCTAAAAGCGAAAGATTAACAACCTACCATCGCTTCTTTATACTGAAAAGACATCAAATCTCGCCAAAAGAGATATTTTTACGATATCTTTCCGATAAAATGAAGAAAAATATAGAATCCTGCGAAAAAATGAGAGTTTTGCATACCCGATACTTTTACATAGAAGTTCCACGGGGCATTACATAGCTGAATAATACAAAAAGCCACACAATAGTGAGCGGTACCTCACCACCTTCCGGACGGAAGAGGGGGATTTACGCATTTAAAAAACGCAAAATATAGGAAAACACTGTAATAACGGTGGGACACTCCTGAATCGTGAACATTTTTCAATACTTTCTTTAACAAACATTCATTAAGGGAATTTATTCGAATTTATCAAGATCAAATATGAATTGATGTAAATTCATTTGTAGAAATAGATTTTATTCACCGAATCGAAAAATGGCGGACGATCTCGAGAACGAGGCTAGTCAGTCGTCTTGGTGAAACTCATGAAAACCATTCTATTTGAAGTTAAACTACAATATAAGGATCAACACAAAACACGATCGATGTAGCGTTGTGTGAAGTTGAGATATAAATGTAGAGGTAGTGAGTGTGAGAGAATGCAGATGAAGAACCATTTAAAGAATATTATTATTATATTATTATTATTATTATTATTATTATGACTGACTAGCCTCGTTTCTGTGATATCGCTCCAGTAAATAACCGCGCCGTCCGCAATATTTCGATTCGGTGTCTACTTAACCCTTATAGTTTATCAGTCCTACTTTTTTAGGGTTTCAAGCAGTAGGAATGTCAGAAAATAAAACCCTTATAAAGGTGAGTGCTCTTGGTTCGAGTGGTTCTCGCTCAGTAAGAAAACAAATCATAGCACCGAGTATTCTAACGTTTTGTGGAATGCTATCTTCAACAGCTTCAACATGACTATAAAACAACACTGAAATACTGAAAAATACGGAGACATTTTTTGATGGAATCTTTGAACTTGAATTGAATAGCATATATGTAGGCCTCGAGTCTTTTTCACCAATTTTACCATACATAACAAAATATCGATCCATTGTTGAAATTGTCCAATGAATTCTGCATTGTTTGCAGGGTCCATAAACTGACGTTTCTTTATTAGTCATTACTGTAACGTACTTGTGGCTTCTTACCGGTCTTTAATACCACCTGCATCGCGACGGAAGAGCCTAAAAATGAAACAGACAGTTGTGAGGTCTTTTGAGTAAACTTAATTCGAGTGAACAGTTAAGTTTTTGTAGATTTGTTTATGTACGTTGTTTCTGGTTTCTCGATCCCTCGATAACTACGGCTAGTGTGCAGGCTTGTAGAGAAAGATCCGATTGTTCACAAATAAAGACTGGTTAGTCAATAGAGTACACGCACTAAAAGTGTGCAACAGTTGTCACTATTCAGTAGTAAATAGCACTAATCAAACAAAAGAAAACAATACAATTAGCATAAAATAGCACTGTTTAATGCTATTTAAGTTGCACACTTTTCGTGCGTGCACGCTATCGCGTGACTAAACAATACAAGAAAGGAAGGGAACAATCATACAATCAATTGTTCATCCAGACTTGTGAGTGGGTCGTTATTTTGTTGTTTAAGGGATCTAGAACGAGTCGCCCTAA
This sequence comes from Diadumene lineata, assembly GCA_918843875.1. Taxonomy (NCBI): domain Eukaryota; kingdom Metazoa; phylum Cnidaria; class Anthozoa; order Actiniaria; family Diadumenidae; genus Diadumene; species Diadumene lineata. Next base: position 40,803,593 of record OU974069.1, read on the forward strand.
ATGTCGTGGGTCGTGGGTCGTGGGTAAAAAGTCGTGGGTCGTGGGTAAAGTCGTGGGTAAAAAAAATCATGAAAATTGTAAAAAAACGAAATAAAGAATAAATAGATAAATTAAACAAAGATATAACAAGCAAAATAATATGATTATACTTTAAAGTTCAATAAAAAAAGGCTTACATCTGGGTACACGTACAAGCCGTTTTCACTAGCAGTAATTGATAATTTACTACTATCAATCTTGAACAGTTTTGGAAGATTTTGGAATATTTGCAGATATTTACTCTATTAGTCGAAATGCAGTACAAACACTACTTAAAATGTGTTTGTATTGAAGACATTAAAATGTGCAAGATCATCCGACATGTAAGGGACTCGATCCCGAAAGAGTTACATGCACTCGCACGTTGTATATAAATTCACTGGCAAGATGTATGCTTTTTGTATAAGAGAAACCCATCGAGAAAGACAAGTCATTTAAGAGTTGGTACGATATTAATCAATTGCAACTAACCATAACACTCTTGACTGAATTAACTCGTACTATAATACTATTAATTAGCATATCTTGTCGAACAAAAACTTAATATCTGCGTACATGAACTACATTATAGGTAGACTTGCGACAAGTCGGACTCTCTCTTTGGATACTATAAACGAACGCAAAGCGTTTTTTTTTTTTTTTTTTTGAGCGCGAAGTGCAAAAAAAGCGACCGCGGAGCGAGAGAGTCCTTGTGCGGGAGCTAAAAGGGACTTTACGAAAGTCTACATTATAGGCCGTATGTAATAACATTTACTGACTAGCGATTTTTATCAAAAGTGGGTGCTGCGAGTGGTTGGTGTGGTTATGCAAACGTTAGGCTGCCGTAGTATTAAGAAATAAATAAAAGTTGAAACTTTATGAAATTTTTTAAGTTAAATTTTGTAGTTCGTGCTCTTCCTATAATAAGAGTTTATATTAACCAGGAGGTCAGACTTTGTAATTTGAGGTCTCAGAATGTTTTCAGTGAAGAACTAGCTCTTTCATTTCCAAGACTGATATCCTAAGACCTATCAGTAATTATAGTAAAAGTCAAAAATGGAAATGATACTTTCAAAGATGTAAATGTAAGACAACAAAAAGTGTGTACTGCCTTGATGTGGTAAGTATAAAACAATCCTCATTATCCTTTAAATAGATTTACAAGCATTGAACAATTTATCACGTGTACGAAGCGAACTTTATCCCTGATATCACGCGAATGTCGTGAGTGTCGTGTAACGCCAGGTATGAGAGATGAGCGGAAAACCTCTGATCAGACCACATTAAAAACTGTAAAAATTGTGATGCTGTTCTCTATATATTCTACCACAGGAACTAATTCAAGTTAAACTGTCACATATTAAGAATTACATAACAGCGGCATCTACTACGTAGTAAATGATAAAAACTGTAAATTTGTTCCTTGTTGTTATAAGCTAGGCAATCGTTAATAACGTTATCCCGTTAGAGTTTGATTAAAGAGTTAGTTCGAATATTATATGTGCATAGTTGTTTCCCAAAACTGTACTTGATCGGTAGGCTTGTACGTGTACCCAGATGTAAGCCTTTTTTTTATTGAACTTTAAAGTATAATCATATTATTTTGCTTGTTATATCTTTGTTTAATTTATCTATTTATTTATTTCGTTTTTTTTACAATTTTCATGATTTTTTTTTTACCCACGACTTTACCCACGACCCACGACTTTTTACCCACGACCCACGACCCACGACCCACGACATTTAGGGCGACTCATCTAGAACTAGGAACTAAAGGCATCTATTTCCTCTTGGGTGTATTTATTTCCTCAGTGTCATTGGTTTTGGATAAGTACTAATTTGTGTTGTTATGTATTATCTTGACTCAACTATATTGCGCAGCTCACCTTGTGAGAACTAATATTATTCTATAAAAAGTATACCCAGTACACTAAAGTAAGAGAACTTACGTGATTTGTAAAATGTTGTTGCGTGTTGAGACGTGATGTCGGGTCGCAGTAGGGCACCTAGTGTACTTGGAATCCATTCATATCGACATTCCATATCGGTATCAATTTCGGTTTTCTAAATTACACTACGAAAGAAAATTCCGCAAAGCATCTTTGTAGTGGTAGTATTCTACGTCATTAGCAGATCGTCTATTAGTTTATGGAATTCTATATCACACTGGAAACTCGCACACTGATTGGCTATCGAGGAGAGGGGAATCCAACAGTTTGAAATGCTGACTTCAACATTACACAGGTAGCCCTCACGGCAATACACGCTTGCAAAAAATTTAATCTCGTAACCAGAGCCCTCGTTTTTTTTTTGTAACCTGCGGTAAAGAGCGGGAGCTCTGGCATAATTCGATACAAGTTTTAGTTGTTTATGCACATATTCTACTTAGAAAGCGTTTTTAAAATTTCATCTATTGCGAGTTGAACACATACGCATAAACAACGAAAACCGGAAACCATAAAACATGACTTCCGGTATAGGATTATGCCAGAGACCTCGTTCTTTGCCGCGGGCCACTAGAAAACGCGTGCTCTGGATACGAGATTGGAAAAAAAGTCAACAATAAACTAGATGATATTGAGTTTCCTGTATTTGTTCACTAACTGTCAAACAACCACACTGAGCCAGCGTACTTCTTTCAAGATTCAGCACAAGAGAACATAAGTATAAGTTTATACATGAAGCACTGGCACGAACATCACACAAAGCACATTTATGCTCATATATGTCAGTTCTTCATTTTTTGTTTCTAACAAATTGGTAGATTTGATGTCTCATACACACTCATTCAATTAAAAAGGTCCTTACTGATCGTGACTTTAAAATTCCATAAACCAAGTCCTAAATTGAAAAAACGCAGGTACGCTTTTTAGTTTAATATATAAAATGAAATTTGTTTGATCTTTGCATAAAAAGTTTAACATAATATGTTAAAAAATTGTGTCCAGATACGAACCAGACCATGTAACATACTTTACTAAATTCGCCATAATGATAAGCCTCCCTCCCTCCCCCTACCCCCACAAATAAACTCAAATTTTTAATTCATTTCATGACTTTATGGACAATTCTTTTAAATTGATCGGATACGTAAAGCTAAATGTTTCTATCGTAGTGGACTTGGTAATTTTATCCGATAATAGATTATTCTAAAGCATATTTTTAACAAAAAAGCTGTCTCTTTAGCGCAGGTGCAGCACAGGAACTAATTTAAGCTTGAATGAAGACTTCCAACACAAAATGAAACTGAAAAACAATTATAATTGCACCTGTCATTGAAGAAATAGCTCCTTTCATCCCATTAATTCATTCAACCACAAAAACATTCATCAATTCATACATTCATCAATTCACTTATTCAAGATTTAAAATTATCTTCACATGTCTGTGACATTATTATTGCAACTTGATATTTATTCACTCATTATTGAGATTTTCGTATGTGTTCGGAAAGACATTTTTGTGTTTTCTTCATAATAATGATTCAGGTGTCGCCTTACAATTACATTCTAAAAACCTAATTAGTGATACTAAATTTATAGCTTCCTTAGGTACTTAGATGCAGGAAATTGAACGTTGATTATTTTCCACATTGACTCATATCACACCCACAGTTCCAAAAACATTGGTAGATAGATAGATAGATAGATAGATAGATAGATAGATTATTAGTTATTTAAATTATTAAAACTATTATTATCAGCTATTAACTAATAGAGTGCAAACAATAAATCCGTGAAACACTAATTACTAAATAGTACAAAATAGTGCTAATTGAACAAAAGAAAACAATATAGTTAGCATAAAATTGTACTATTTAGTATTACCAAAGTTTCACGGATTAATTGTTTGCACTCTAGTCTTTATTTAGGAGAAACAATACCTCGTCACAACTTACTTGTCTAAAATAGTCACTAAAGATGAACTATTTAGATTTTATTAATAGACATATTGTAAACACTCTAGTTTAATAAATAATTTCTCGCAGCGGAAATACTAATTATTTTACAATTAACAAAAATTATAAATATATCTTATTAGACAGTTGGACGTGGAATATGGCTGGATATTTTTACGAGTCACGCTGTATTTTGACGAGCCTTCAGGCGAGTCAAAATGCAAGTTGACGAGTAAAATATCCAGCCATATTCCACATCCAACTGTCTAATAAGTTATTTATTATCCAACTATCTCGTAAAAATGAAAAAAGGGTTGAAAAAATCGAAAAAATAGTAATTTTCATTCCCTTAAAAAAATAGTTGGACATTGCGTGACGTTTTTATTGCATTCTGATTGGCTCATTTTTCATACAGGTCAAACCAGTTTTAGCAGCTCACACAAACACGCTGTTTTAGCCGATTGTCAATGTAATTTTTTTTGACTGTTTTTGCACAAATTTTGGCTGTATTTTGAGAAAAAAGAGGGAGAACGTCAACAAGACAAATGATAAAATGGCTAACGTTTGGAAACTTTGATGAAGTCAAATGAAAACCGGCAATAACAAAGGAAATGTTGTGTTAAGAACTTGCAGCGATTGTAGTGCTTTCGTTTCCATTCGTGGATCGTAGTTGCTTGCTTTACATTTCTACTATAAAGGACATTTTTGCAGCTCTTCCACTGAAGGATTACATTTTGTTGTAATAAGGTAAAATTTCATTTTTTTTTTTTTTTTCTTTTCCTTATACGAGCTTGTCAGTCAGCTTATATGTCAATAAACTTGTGAGCTTACAAAGCATTTTCTGTTCTCTGTGTTTACATGTTCACTTTGACTCTGTTTTTAATTTTAATTTCGACATTTTCGTTATCTTATTAACAGAAGAATCGAAAGCGTTTCTGTAGAAAACGTTCCAAACTAATTCAGTTTGCCTTGCAGACATTTTAGCTGTAGATGCTATATATGAAAAACTGTTAAACTGGTTTAGACAGCGAAAAATATCGCTGTATATTTTTACTCGATCCAGTCTTACTCATGCGTTATTTTTTACAAGTTGGATAATAAAATCTGTTATTATGCCTAATCTATATACAAATGTAATGAAATCTATAATTATGTATAAAATTGATATTATTAATCGGGTTGAAAATATTTACAAATTGAACAACTATTCAAAAACATATTTACGTGAAAAGTAGCCGAAAACAAAGTTGAAGAGAAAATAAGTGACTAAAATTAAAACAGTTACGTACTATGAAAATGTTCTTATGTCTGTTTATTTGCATTTTGGCAGTGTGAAACACCGTTTCTTTCTTGTGATTATTGTCCAGTCATTGCGAGGAGGCAGAAGGTCGTGTTGTCGTGCAGGATCTCCTTAAACAAGGAGAATGCCTGAGCTTGTGTTCTAGAGGATAGTGTGGAGAAGTCCAGTTCCTTTAATGTTTTACTTAACGATGAATTAGGAAGAATTATTTTCACTGCTCGTGTTCGGACAGTCCAAATAGTGTGATAAATACAATGGAAGAGTAAAAAAGACTGGCGTACTCGGCGACTGGGCGGATACAGGTTAGGTTGTTTACACTTTAGAGACAGCTTCTCAACAAGCTCATCCAATTGCCGTTTTTCCTTGTTATTCAAACAATGTCGTATCGTCTGAATACCTCCATAGAGTCATTTGCAAGATTGTAAACCATCATGACGAAGAGCCAGGGACTGACCATGGTTCCTTGGGGGGACTGCGACTGTGACGTCACCCCATTGTGAGTAACAGTCATTGTTGATCTTTACTCTCTGCTTTCTGTCAGTCAGAAAATCAGCAATCAAGGCCAAGACGTGTATATGGGCATATTAAAGAACTCATTTTATTAAGCAGAATATGGTGATTTATCACGTCGTTGATATGACAGGTCAATTAAGTGCAAATAGCGTCTTTTAGAGCTTGAAGGGAGAAAATGAAAAAAATAATAGACATGCTTCTAACAAAAAGCTAAGTTGACAGTAAAGGAAAAAAAAACTAATTAGCCAACAAACAATGTCGCAACGAGAAACGAATACTAACTCGGGCTTTTTGCCCACACTAGTAGTTTACTATGACTATTCTTATTGTGACAATTTAATCATCTGTGAAGTGTTTAGTACCCGATAAAAATAAGTCACAATTGATTGTACGTCATTAAATATTCACATACTGTAATCTAACAAGTGCGTGAGCGTAGATAGAAAAAAAAAAAACCTGAATTAATTGTTGAGTTGATGAGACGCGTTAAGGTATTGCTATCCTTTGTTCTGTCTCTGATAAATCCTGTTGGGCTCGATGTTTAACGCTACCTTTTATTCACCAGCATGCAGAGAACAACAAGAATCATGTTTACAGTTGTACAGTTATTAAGTAAGATCACATTTATACCAATACTATTACTTATTGTCATATTTTTATCTCAGAAACAGATCATGTCTAAAATGATTTTATTTACTTAATGCATTATAATCGATTACTTTAAGACAGCAATATTGAACACGATTGCTCATCTATAACGTGAGAATCTCGATATATCTTATGTTCTCTTGGCGTGGACCGCTTTCAAGATTAACTATGTAGGTAGTATTAACCTTCGAGAAAATAGTTGTTGTTGAAAGATGACAAAAAGTTTTTCTTTTAGTGATATTGCGGTCATTATATTCTTAACATACTGTAGTTACATATAACTACATAAAAGGGTCGATATTAAGCGAGCATTTATTTGATGGACTTTGATAATTTGTTTAAATTAAGAGATATATTTAAACATTGGCTTAGTGATCGTAGCTGAGTTCAAAGTATTGAAGAAATTGACAATGAACAAACAAACAAACAAACAAACAAACAAACAAACAAACAAACAAACAAACAAACAAACAAACAAACAAACAATGAAACCTAATGTCTCAATATTTCAAATTCAATTAGACTAATTAATCTCGATTCGATCTGTCTACAACACTATGTGTTAAAAAAGCATCTTCAGTCCGAAAGCCTGAGTTCTGAAGTTTCTTCAAATAATTTTAATCAGTGGGATATTTGCTTATTGTTTCCTAGGTAACGATTAGTGTCTCAAACTAACATATTTCTAAATTTCATCATCGCCTGCCCTAATATGTTAGAGCAAGCTCCGCGCTATGAACTTGACTGACGGGCCAGAATGAAAACAAATTAAAGTTCTGAAACGGCGGTTCGACGCGACACAATGAATTCTGCTGTAATAAAAGCCCTATATGTGGCTTTGATTGTATGCTGCTGCAAGTCATTAATAAGGCTTTCGAATGTACTCTCTAACGAATTGACAAAGTTTTCCTTATTACTTGCAGTCACGATAGTGACAGACGTAGAAACTCTAGAAATCACCATGACAACAAACAATGAGCACGTGTCATCTATCAGCGCGGGCAGTAACGTCACCTTACACTGTTCAACTACCGAACCAGAGGAACTAAAAGAAGTGCAATGGCGTAAAGACAGAAAGGGCTTTACAATTACCAATGCTAGGGTAAACACTGAGAGAGATTCAAATGGTACGATCGTATCTTCTGACTTACATCTTCTAAACGTTTCCACTAAACGTACGAACGGGCTGTATGAATGTTTGTCATGGACGAAAACCAGTAAGAACGTCAGTGCGTCTTACAGTTTACACGTTGACGGTGAGTACAAAATAAACATTATCATTGTGCATGCAAAAGACGTGTGTGTAAAATGCTGAGATGCAGATAAATGTAAAATAACTGTTTATTTTCATAGTTTCTAATGGTTTTGAAATATTTTTCAAATTTTTCTCTTGTGGTAAGGTTTGCATCTCATACTACCACTAAGTACTGGTTTAGAAACTAGAAACCATCGCTTTATCCAATGGAATCTTCTCTGCTAAGGTTGTTTTACATTCAGCGTTCACGGTCTTCAACCGGTAATTATCCAACACTCTTTGTAAACTTTAATAACATGCAATACACAACATGGCATAAAAACAAGGAGCCCTGTGTGGTTTCTGTGGCATGCAAGTGCTTGGTTTAAACCATAGTCTGCTCGCCCACACCTTGTTAGTCACGTAACATGCAAAACGGTCCACAAAGAACTCTTCCATAGTTGGCATCACAAACAAACAAGCAAACACAGATGTTATGCTAGTAAAAAACGCTACGTTGTTGACGCCCAAAGAAAAGACTTCGTTTAAAGATCAGTCCTACGTACAACACGTTAATGCACAGGTGCAACTGTTTTTTACAATGAGAATAAATTATTTTGTACACCCACTTAAATTACCGGCATCAAATCATCAAGTAATCCATATGAAACCCACCGCATATGTGTCATCAACGACTTAAAAAACAAACAACCTACACAAGCAGCATCGATCGGTCCTTATCCAACTATATTACCCGAATAATACTTTAGTCTAATGAGATTGATCTATTTTGAATTAACCATAATGTTTTAATTAACTTCTCTTGCAACTGAGAGATAAAAACTATTTAATTTGTTCTGATGTTTATTTGTGTCCCTTGTCATAGCTAGCCTACGTCACATCCGGAATTTCTCTCGTAAATACGAGAGAAATTCCGGATGTGACGCATGCTATGTCGAAAAGCATACTGCTAATAACAACAATGTGCTTATATAGCGCATTTTATAAATCTCAATGAGTTTTACAATTGAAATATGCATTTATATGAACCGCTATTTAATGCGAATTTTGTCGTCACGCGGCTTAAAATCATGAGGGCTAGTAGTTAGCATGAATTAGTGTAACCAGTCCACACACACCGGTAATTCCCTTCTGTTTTCGAACAGTACTAAATGAAAATGTTTAATTTCCTTTTACGGCTTCAGGGCTGCAAAGGATAAGGGGCTCCAGCGCTTCAACACGTTCCCTAGCTAGTTACACCATGCAAATTAATCGCAATTGATTCGTTTTCTAAATGTTAACATTTTTAGCCATTTTCACTGTCTATAGCTTTGGCAGAGTTCTTCTCACTTTTGATATTAATTTCAAGAGTATTCATCATCATCATCAACATCTCGAAAGACAATGAACAGCTTCTGAAGTGTCAATTCCGTGTGGGGCGGCGTCGACTGTGAAAAGCTAGTTCACTATGACGTCATATCAATACAATCTTCAAAAATCTATTGCTTAACCGCAAAGAATCATGGTCGTTGGCACTGAACATTATTTGGGAAGGATAAAAAGATATTATAGGTCAAAAACGGACTATTTTAGATTGAACTATTTTGATTGGAGCATTTATTACGAATTTTCTATTGAGTTTGGTGATTTTATCCTCCACACGTAAACAAGAGATGACGTCATAGTGAGCTAGGGCAATTCTAGAACATACTTGTATTTTCATTTTGTCTAGGCCCCATATCTCTCGCAATATCTCAGGCAAAACAGGAAACCCACAATGCTGATTGTTGTTATTTTATGACAAAGTCATACATTTTGTTGTTTTGTTGTGATGTTTTTTAATTGGTTAATTTAATCGACAGAGCCTCCAGCTATCCAAATTCAATTATTTCCGAATGATGTCTATTTTGGTTCACAAGTTGAGCTAACTTGTGAAGACACAATGGGTTGGCCAAAACCAGCCGTACATTGGCTTACACCGGATGGAGAGATCATCCGCAGCAAAATACATACAATAAAGGCACACTATCAAGATATATATGTTTGTGTGGCTGTTAATCAAGTTGGGAGAGTTAACGAATCAGTAACAATCATTCCGCGTCGTAAAAAAAGTCTATCAATCGACAAACAAGAAGGCAAGCAAAACCTTGAAGCAAAAATATTAGTAACTGTATAGCGCATTGAGACATTAGGTGAAATGCGCTGTATAAGCACAACATTGCAAGCAGGCAAGCAGGCAAGCAGGCAAGCAGGCAAGCAGGCAAGCAGGCAAGCAGGCAAGCAGGCAAGCAGGCAAGCAGGCAAGCAGGCAAGCAGGCAAGCAGGCAAGCAGGCAAGCAGGCAAGCAGGCAAGCAGGCAAGCAGGCAAGCAGGCAAGCAGGCAAGCAGGCAAGCAGGCAAGCAGGCAAGCAGGCAAGCAGGCGAGCAGGCGAGCAGGCGAGCAGACGAGCAGGCGAGCAGGCGAGCAGGCGAGCAGGCGAGCAGGCGAACAGAAAAATAATAACAAACAGAAAAATGTTCATGCTCTCTAGAAGCAACCAAATTACCCCAAAAAATAAATAAATAAAGCGTATACACATTAAAGTGATTTTTCTTTCATTTAAGGTGTCATACCACAAATCCTGGCTCCAAACAGGACAGTAATAGGTTACATCAATGGAAATGTGTCGGTTACCATAGAAACCGAGATCAATTCAGAGATTGAGGATGCCATAATTTCATGGAGTTTTAATGGAAGATATTTAGAAGAGTCGAACAAGTACAAGATGAAGCATCAAATATCTCCATGGAACATGGATGTATTTACTCTACTCATTAAGGATTTGACAGTCAATGATAGTGGGAAATATACTTTACATATATCTACAGATGAACCTCCCTCGACTAAAAAATATGTGTTTCTTCAAGTAGAAGATCTACCTAAAGGTATGATTGCTCTTATTATATAGTTGGGCAAACCAGATGGCGGTACAATACCCTCTATCAAGCGCTCACCTTCTTATTATAGTTGGGCAAACCACATGGCGGTGCAACACCCTCTATCAAGCCCTCACCCTCTTATTATAGTTGGACAAACCACATGGCGGTACAACACCCTCTATCAAGCCCTCACCCTCTTATTATAGTTGGGCAAACCACATGGCGGTGCAACACCCTCTATCAAGCCCTCACTCTCTTATTATAGTTGGGCAAACCACATGGCGGTGCAACACCCTCTATCAAGCCCTCACCCTCTTATTATAGTTGGGCAAACCACATGGCGGTGCAACACCCTCTATCAAGCCCTCACCCTCTTATTATAGTTGGACAAACCACATGGCGGTACAACACCCTCTATCAAGCCCTCACCCTCTTATTATAGTTGGACAAACCACATGGCGGTGCAACACCCTCTATCAAGCCCTCACCCTCTTATTATAGTTGGGCAAACTACATGGCGGTACAACACCCTCTATCAAGCCCTCACCTTCTTATTATAGTTGGACAAACCACATGGCGGTACAACACCCTCTATCAAGCCCTCACCCTCTTATTATAGTTGGGCAAACCACATGGCGGTACAACACCCTCTATCAAGCCCTCACCCTCTTATTATAGTTGGGCAAACCACATGGCGGTGCAACACCCTCTATCAAGCCCTCACCCTCTTATTATAGTTGGGCAAACCACATGGCGGTGCAACACCCTCTATCAAGCCCTCACCCTCTTATTATAGTTGGACAAACCACATGGCTGTGCAACACCCTCTATCAAGCCCTCACCCTCTTATTATAGTTGGGCAAACCACATGGCGGTACAATACCCTCTATCAAGCCCTCACCCTCGGAACTTCACAAAAAATTGCTTGTTTACGTTAGGGATAGAATCACCAAATCCAATAGAAAATTCTGCAAAATTGGCTCCTAGCGAAAAAGTTTAATCTAAAATGTCCTGGGTTTCAAATATTATATGTGTTAATATGTGGTGCTATTTGCTTAAACAATAGCTTGCTGAAGATTGTTTTGTTGTGAGATATATAGTAATAGTGAAATAGGGATATTGTTCAGGTTCCATAAATACAGAAGAATAGATGGTTTTCAAACATTCCCAGGAGACAATTTAAACAAAAGACATGGCCGCCATGCTGGTGGACTTTTCACAAGAAAACTACCATGGTGACTGGTAGACCCTTTTGTTCCACTCGCTCTCCTGGGAATGGTTGAAAACCAGCACCGTGACTGGTGGACCCTTTTGTTCCACTCGCTCTCCTGGGAATGGTTGAAAACCAGCACCGTGACTGGTGGACCCTTTTGTTCCACTCGCTCTCCTGGGAATGGTTGAAAACCAGCACCGTGACTGGTGGACCCTTTTGTTCCACTCGCTCTCCTGGGAATGGTTGAAAACCAGCACCGTGACTGGTGGACCCTTTTGTTCCACTCGCTCTCCTGGGAATGGTTGAAAACCACCACCGTGACTGGTGGACCCTTTTGTTGCACTCGCTCTCCTGGGAATGGTTGAAAACCATCAATAGTAGTAATTTGCATCGACCGCGGGTTGTCTAGTACAAGTGTTATAGGGAGTTCGCTTTCAGAATATGCTCTCGGAGTAAGAACTTTGTCTGAACTAGCGATTTCCTGAGAAAAATTAAAAACAAATGAGCCAGATTGTGTTTAGTGTCTAATATTTATTGTCCTATAGCAGCTACGGAGTCCGGCTACAACTGATATTGCTTGCACCTTTTATTCTAAACTGAAACGAGATTACATTTTAAAAATTGCGGTCCGTTATGGTTTACATTTGTAATCATCAATAAATATAGAGTTATGTCTGAGAAACACTTTAACGTAAAAATACGAACAGTTTTCACATTTTCAAGCGAAAAATTACGAATTTCTTTAAACTCGCCCCAGTCCATACTCGGAAAAGCCTTGATATTATTGAATTTTGAGGATATTATATATCTCGCAAACCAATACGGGCACCTATCTCTTTCATTTCATAACATCATTTGAAATCATGTTTTTTAAAACATATATGATCGATGACAAAATTCTATGGCTAGATTTTTGGAAATTTCGAAAAGTGTGTCGTTAAAAACATCGATGAGGTACGTAAAAATTCGAGCATTTTGTTAATTTTTGCTTTATTTCTCTTCGCTGTTGAATTTTAGTGCAAATATTTTGCTTTACATCGGTAGCTCAATGTATAAGGAGCACATTAAAGCACATTCAAAATATTTGGTATTGACCAAGCTCAGTAAAGAGATACTTTTATGATTGATGCCCATTTTCGAATGCTAGATGCTAAATTGACAAAAGTGGGTATACTTAGCGCGAAATCCAATAAGGTTATACCATTTTTTTTATTTTATATTTTTGATGAAAAACTCAAAATGTTTTATTGTAGAAAGTTTTATCAAGATTCTATGGCTAGTTCTATTTCTACCTTAACAGTGAATGAAGTTATAAACTATAGACAAGGCTGTTTGCAGATGATTTGACTATGAAAACGACTTGCTTTATACTAATATCTTTGTAAAATTTGTTGAAACATGTTTACCATCGAAGACTCCATTCGTTGCGAAATTACTATTATGACGTTTAATGGTTTTGATATTATCGAATTACGTCTACTTAACATTAGTATTTAATTTTTCATGCAGCATTCGCGAAGAATGGTTCTCACGGCTCACTAAAGGACAGCTCTTCAAACATATCAAAGACTACCTTACCCCTAATCATAACCCTGGTTTTGGTTAGTACATCACTGTTGATTCTGCTTGGAATTTTATCTCTCATTGTATTAAAGAGAATGTTCAAGAGGAAATATAGATATTTCAAAGGTGAGTAATTGATCTGTGGGATAGACATGGTGAGGATAAAACACTAGAGAACAATTGCTGCATCTGCGCTTAGACGTTAGCATTTTGACAAAGTTCTGAACAAAAGAAAATAATTAATATTCAGCTTCAAAGTCAGTGTACATTTGATGAATTTTCCTCGGCAATCATGGTATTTATAAGTAATACCATGGCTCTGAGGGATATTAGGGATTCAATGTCCCGAAGCCGAAGTCCCGACAGACATTGAACGTCCCTCCAAAACAATAGATCCCGAGGTGATCGCGGTATTTCTTATAATTACTCTATGTGATTAAATGTACATGTCAGTAACCTTTCTTTATATTCCAGGAATAAAGTGCGACAACCAACAGCCGCACAAATACGATCTGTTCATCTCTTACACAAGGAGTGATTTCGACTGGGTGAGAAATGAACTGATTCCTTTGTTAGAAAAACATCAAGTAACCTACTGTATTCACTGTAAAGACTTTGAAATTGGAAAAACTATAGTTGACAATATGGCAGACAGTGTTTATCTGTCGAAACATGTGAGTTGTTCATCGATATTTGAATTTTTTGAATCACCTTTTTTTATTTTATTTATTTATGTGTTTTATTTATGAGCGTATCTTTCATTTAATTATTCATTTGTTAATTCCCTCATAAACCACATGAGTGCAAACACACCGATTCGCTTCTAGAACGCTAAAAATTGAGTCAATTTGTTGTCTTCTTTAGATCATGATTATCCTGTCAGATCGTTACACTGAAAGTGCGTTCTGTCGTTGTGAGCTGGACATGGCAGTCTGTAGGTCAAAAGTCAACAAGAAACCTGTACTAACTGTGATTAACTTGGGCTGTAGCGCCATGAAAAGCCTGAAAAAGCTCAACAAGAACAATGTCTATTTCCACAGTCTTGAAAATAAACAAAGCGATACTTGGCAGGACAACATGGTCAAACAACTTCAATTAGCTATTGATGAAACTGTGTGAAATTGGGAAAAACCATTTTTATGTAGCATTAATAAAATATGTAGCGCCTATAAAACACGAATTTGAATTTTTCGAAATTGCTTCTAAACCTCCAAATGTAAGTTTATATTTTCCTTGCTTTTTATTTAATGTAATGGTTCGAAAATAGACATTATGCAAATTAGGATAAATCTCTAACAGTAGTTAAAGAACTCGTCACATGTATTGAATCGCTTATATACATTAATTATTCGTGAGTTTAGAATTATCGGACTCTGATCGGAATAGGGTGGGGATGCTCGTCGGAATTTTTTTTAAATGAGCCCTAAAAGGTACCAAAATTCTATCCAGAAGGGCGTGGCAATATATGATTTTTACCCCTAAAAGGTACCAACTCCAAACAATTGGATGTAATGGTCATAAAATCGAAACCTTGCTTTTGAATATCCGCGAATACCCTAAAAGGTACCAACTTTAATTCTGAGAATCTGAAAATCTCTAAAAGGTGCCAGATCTCCGATTTGGGCCCCTAACTAATGTACGAAGAGAATCCCCGTCCTCCGGTATATCGGGGAGCCCCTTCCCCCACCCTGGACACTAACCAACCAACAGTGCCGCCTTTGATAGCTTCATAAATGTTTTATTTGAAATGCTCATCCGACCTAACTGGGATTGCGAGTACTACAAAATAAGATAATTGAACAACCTGAAACACAAACCTTGAATGTAGAAATTGAAAAAAAAATTAATTCAGCAGACCGCTGATATTTGAAAACATACTCATCCAAAAGTCCAAAAATGGAGAGATCAGACAAAAATTCTAATATCAAACTTTTGATGGTTAAAAATTCATTATCAAAGAATAATAGTTTGACAAACACAATAGTCCAGTTCTTCATTGCTCAGGCTAAGCCTCGATAGAAAGTAAGGCAGCGTTTACACGAAGCCGGCTATTTTCGTAAATGCACATTTTTTTATCCGTTTAGGCCTACCGTTTACACGAAAATGCTACTTAGCCGGCTATTTTCGAAAACGCCTTTCAGAGTGGATATGTTCGAAAACGACGGCTATGCGTTTTCGTATAAACACTTTAGCCGGCTATTTTCGAAAACGCTGAAGTCATCACTTTGGTTTAGTCATAATGGGAGAGTTATTCAAACTTTTATTCACCAAAATGCGTACAGACGCTCTTCAAGCTACCAAAAACGATGCGAAAACGATAAGCGTTTACACGAAAACGCTATGTAAACGACTATATTTTAGCCGGCTTCGTGTAAACGCTGCCTAAGATATTCTTTTGTACAATGCACATCCCAAGGGAATAAAAAATACAATATAAATATCAATGGTTTTGTCTTGACTCTATTGCTAATTTGCCTACGATTGAGGCTTAGCCTGAGCAATGAAGAACTTGAAACTGGTGTATTTAGATCTTGAGATCGATAAAAAAGATCGGCTAAAGCCAGATCAACACAGGTAATTGAAAACACACCTTAAAATAACAACATATCATTGAACACAAGTATACACCACCAACTCACAATTTCTCAAAAAATATACGTTTAATATATTTGATGTTAGTATATACATTCAAGTGACATTAAACTGCTTCTTCTTGCATATTCACAATATTCAAGATAACAATTATTCTATGTAGACAGCATAACTATATACGTATGAGTTATCTTACTGACATACAATAATAATCTTTTATTTTACACACACTTAACGGAATTATAACGAAGTTTATGTGAGGGAATCACATTTAAATTTGCTGTAGACACATTAGCCTCTTTCACACCCAAAATACTTTACAGTGAGTATTTCCACTTTGACACGAGAACAGCCAAGATACATAAACTAATAGGGATATTTGCCAGAAAATAACAAATGTTTTCGCCTTTGCTTTCTTGTTTTATTCATTCTGTGTATTTTTTTTTGTTTGGCAATTTTTACATACAAGAACTCAGAACTCATTCTCACGAAATCGTCAACATCAAACAAAAACTTGGCCAACACCCGTTTGAATGGACTATCATTACCCAGCTAACTCAATGATTAAATCCCCTTATGAACAATAATGGAACAGAGTTGATCTGCAGTGTTGTAACCTCCATTTGAACAGACACATCTCAAATGCATCCCAAGCTGTGAATTCTGTTTCTATCAGCTTTGTATGCATCATTTCAGCTGGATTTAGTTGGGTTTGAAATCGCTACCTCCTCATACAAACAGCAAATTAAGGAGCGGCTTGGTTTTGAGAGACTGAAATTTCCATCAATGTCCATTGCACATTGTGAAATAAAAAAAATAAATCAGATGTTTAATTGTTAGTCATCGTCGTTAATTGGTCCACTGATAGACATAATTTTAACCATCACATCATGTCATGGTGCATTGTTCAAATTGTCCATAGTTTCTCGATCAAAGACGATAGCTCTATGAATGTTTCTGTTTGTTGTTTTTATGTGTTTTCTTGTCAACGTGTTTATGGATATGTGATCTTTTAGCGCTAATTCCTGTTTTCTTG
This sequence comes from Diadumene lineata, assembly GCA_918843875.1. Taxonomy (NCBI): domain Eukaryota; kingdom Metazoa; phylum Cnidaria; class Anthozoa; order Actiniaria; family Diadumenidae; genus Diadumene; species Diadumene lineata. Next base: position 40,820,524 of record OU974069.1, read on the forward strand.
ACGAGTTTCTTCTTCCATGATTTTGGTGGAGCAAGGATGAGAGCTGACATCTCCATACTATTCATATCTATAACAAGACAAAACATGTGAGGATAAAATAAGAACACTGGCGCTCTCACCTTTTCAGAACACCCAATTCGTGACAATTTTCCCTGCAGAATTAAGTTAGTACGAAATGAAAGCTTACCCAACATTGTTTAGGGGACAAGAGAGGGTGGGATAGGCGATCTGTATTATGTCGTCATTTTACTACGACTACCAGCATTCTTTGCAAATATTCTTTCACATTCAAATTCCTAATCCCTTTAGAGATTAATTAAGGAATAATTTGGGTTACAAAAGAAATTAAAGTGGCAGTGAAAGTAAAGAAAGTAAAAGTAAAGAAAGTAAAAGAAAGTAAAGAAAGTAAGAGTGAAAGTAAAGAAAGTAAAGTCCTGTGACCGGACCAACACTCAGGGTCTTAAATAATTGAGGAGAAGTTGCTGCCTTTGTTTCTCCATCTACATATGGTAAGATCTTCACGTCCTCTCCGATAACGACGTAAAACCGGAGGTCCCGTCTCTCTACACTTCATTCACTAATCTGTATTAGAGCGACGTTAAAGGACCCACACTACTGAGAAGAGAAGAGAATTCCCGGTGTGTGTAGCCTGATCATACTAGTTCACGCTAACTACTAACCCCTCATGATTGTAAGCCATGTGGCAGCAAAATTGCGCCTAAATAGCGGCCCGTATAAATAATAAAAATTGTAAAGCACTTTGAGACGTTATGCAAATCGTCATTTTAGTCGAAAGAAAATGGCCGAGCACGAAAAGGAAACTAGGTAGGTACATTACATGCAAAACAGATTTCTGAGCGCTTTTCAAATATTCCCAAAAAGCTCGCAAGCGCATGCAAGTTCAAATTTAAACAAAAACTAAATTAATAATACTCAAGTGAGTTTACGATCTCTGCCATTTCAACGGTATCCTACTCACCGGCTGTTTTCTCATTCCACTGTTCCCACAATGGTCTAAGGTTCTTAGGAATCATCGGTAATGCAGCCTCTCTGTCACATAGTTTACTTTGACAGAAACCACATTGGCCACACGGAGCAGACTTGAAACAGTGACTGCATTTATTACATGATGAACACAATGTCATATCGTTCAATGAACCAGTTTTACGATTGTTTTTAGACAATTGTACAAGTGTAGACATGAGCTCAGGAATCTTAGGGGGTGGTGGTAGGATTACTTTTGTTTCTTCACTTGGCTGTGGCTGGTCTTGGTATTGACCGTATTGTGAGGCTGAAACGAGAATTTCAATATCTATTAACATTTTATTACAAATTGATGATCATCATGGCGTATGGAACATGGTCACTGTGCGTGAAAATGGCGCAGAGAATAATTAGTTGTAAAAGAATGTGATCGCTTTTTGTCCTCCTCAGCTCAATGCGCATGTGTATACCGGTTGCATAGACCATTTCTGAAATAGCAAACATGGTGCATTATGGTCTAGCTTCAGTACAAACACCTTTTGTTCAGCCAAGTCTAAACCAGAACAATTCGCAACGCTGCACATTGAAAAGGGTGTATAAATATTATTTATCTAGTTATTTTATAATCACTCTGTACGTACCTTGGTTGGCGTAAGGATTCTGCACACCAGGGTTCATATATTGTTGAGCTAATAGAAAGATTGCATGATCATTACAATTAATACATCAACGAACAACAAAACAAAACAATCCCAATGTCACCAAGCAATGACAATTCGTTTCGTTGGAAAACAAAGTTTTTAAGCTGCTTGCTACTGTGGTATAGACTACTACAAACCTCCTCGCTGGCGTTTTGCGACTTGACTAATAATCTAAAGCAGTAAACTATGACTTTGCTAACTTTTGAAATTGAATGAGTGATAGATAATCAAGATATTATTAATGTTACCTGGATTATAAAATGGGTATGGATACATTGGAGCTAAAGATTTAAAACAACATATACATCAGATAAGAAATATCTAATCATTTAAACAGTGCGAATATATAGAATATTGTAAATATTCTACAATTTAATAAATTGATGTGATAGCTCATGTGCAGTATAGCAGTATTTGAAATACTAAATAATTAATAATCAAAACTATTTAAGCAGCATTTAAACTTGTGCAGTTACAAAATATGAATTGTACCCGGATAGAATCCTGGTGTAAACTGATTCGTTTCAATTGGCGGTGGGCCCTCATCATCATCATCATCATCGTTATCTTTACTATTGTCATTGTTATCATCATCTTTCTTCTCGTGATCAATGTCATCCTTGCGGTTGAAGCTAGGTGCAGGGTACTGTGGATACAATCCTATTTGACGACCAAATACAAAAATAAAATACAAAAACCTCACGTGACGAAATCCATTTCATTCACTGAAGAAACGAATCTGAATGTTGTCATATTAGATAAGTAATATAGGGAAATCACTCTGTTAACAAGACATTATTGAACTCAAAGTTGTTCTCCTTTGAATTCGTATGCTTTACAAAGTTCGAGCGCAAATAGAACTAATTGATTAACTATTTCATTGGTGTAATACTTGCACATTACGTTGAAATTCGGTCATATGATAGTTTAAAAATGGCTAGACTGGAAAAAGGCATTTTTGAGTAAAAAACGTTATACATTGTAAAGACCGGGACCCATTGATGTCTTATTGCACAAAATATATATATTTCCTTTTTCTAATTCTTCAAGAAACTGAAATAACCATAATCAAAGAAACTTCCAGATTCTTATTCAGTGATACGTTTTTGCTCAACTTCCTACCTGGGTAGAAGTTTGGGTAGGCATAAGGAACTTGCATACTTGGTGCTGAAGAAGATTAATCGAAACAAAATTATATGAAAACAATCCACTTTACTAGTCACTGATCCACAAATATCACACTGAAGCATCAATATTGAACTACCGTAAGAATTTGACATGGCTGGAGGCTGAAAACCGTCAGATTTCTCGACTTTCTCTATTGGGTTCGAACTCGGAGCTGATAATTGCTGAAATCCTGTTTTTGCAGAAAAGATTAACAGTGTCATAAAAGATGAAAATTAAACTATTCAAATTTCAAGTATAGACTCTCTCTCTCTCTTTCTACACCTGCGAATGGCTGTGGGCTGAACTGCATTGGAGCAAACCATCCAACTGGATTTCCTATAGTGCATATAAATTCATGAGAATAAAGTCATTGAAATGTGCCAATATTGATTCGAACGAAAGATCGATGACCAAATGTTCCATTTGTCGTATTAATATCTCTACTCACCTCGAAATGCATGGAGTTGGCAGAGGAGAACGAGAAACACGAATGAGAAACTGTTTCTCATTATGAAAATTCTCCTTTAATTATAAAAAATAAGCTCTATAGAATTTGTAGATTAATATTTTTACAATCCTACGGAGTTTTTGGTGTTTTTTTTTATTGTGATGTTCTGGGTTTTACCTGTTGTTTTAGATCACATCACTTTTGCTTAATGATCATTGGTTTAGACCAGCTCTAGATTTGTACTTCACGACATTTGCTGACATTAAACATCAAAACATTCATAAAAAAATCCCTTACTCTTTGTTTCTTTATTTCAAAATTAAGGAAAATAAATTTAAAGTCAGTTGCTGACTATGTTGTTGTTTTTGGTTAAGCCCGTTGCAAGGTGAAACTAAATTGTATCGCTGTAATTAATCGGATCACACACGGAAAGGTTTTATTTATAAACAAGACCAAACATAGAGGTGACCAATTGAAGTTCAGGGTAAATGAGTGAGACCTCGAAATGGGGATGGCTTCGTGTTTTTTTCAGCTTTTTTTAATAAAGCGATTAAGAAAATCAACTGATGTCACATTGGATTTATCGATTGTTCGTATTTTTCAAAAGTGCTACAAATCCAAGTAAAAAGCGATTTGAAGATGATGAAGAAGATGGTGATGATGATTGTTATCAAACAAGTTTAGTGGAAAATTCGGCAAAACGATAATGTAGACAGTGATGTGTTTATATAGTAATATATTGGTTTTTAAGTGTTTTTTTAATTTCTTATCATCGACTCTTCTCAAGTGTCTACAACCTGCTCAGATCTCATAACTAATCAATAATTTATCGAGTTTTCGTTCCCCGCGCTTTTTATATATTTATTTTTTGACTCTTAACACAGGATGCCCGAAAATCGCATTTTAGATATAACACCATTCTCATATGCAGTGAAAAGTGAATAACAAAAAACGTATAGTAACTTGTGTAATAAACAAGTCGTCTTGGTAAATACGTCCTCTAGATTTAATTTGAACCGTTTTGATTTTTGCAAATTATGAAGATTCATGCTCACTGAGTGCACGGCCAGTACCAATTGTCTGTCAGTAGCATCGCTCAGACAAACGTTGGCAGATAGCCTAGATAGAAAGTAAAATAATACAAATGAATTGAATTGCGTGCTGGTGAGGCAAAGAAAAAAGTTAAAGCCGTCCTCCGCGTAGTTGCATGGAGGACAACACAGATAAAGCCTGCTCAAATTGCACCTTTAATTCTTGTACCAACTGCAAGTCTTGCCCATGAACAGTGTGACAGCCCTGGTAGGAGCGAATTGGGTTGACACATCTTCAATGATGTTATACTCACCTGTTCACGCTATCATCGTTACTTTGATAATTAACTTCCTATCTACACTGGCTATCTATTCCTCCGACAAAAACGCCGGAATTGTCATTGCTTGGTAGAAATAAAGGAATCTATAATTATTATATTACTGCATGCTTTGTTAACTCAAGAAAACAAAAACATTGTTAGAACACAAGCACAGATGATCAACCACTGACAAGTAGAGACAGACAGACAGACAGACAGACAGATTGACAGACAGACATACGATCAAATAAACGAATAAACAACCACAGCAAAACGATTAACGGAACAAACCCAAAACGACAGTAAAATCGAAGAGACATCAATCAACGAATATTGTTACACAAGATTAATTGTATTACTTACAGTCCTTGTTGTCTTGACAGCCATAAGTCACATCCAAGTATTTCTTATCACTGGTACACTGACTACCAAACAGCTCATCATTAGCTGATAGCATACAGTTCTCCATGTCATCACAGCTAGTCTTGACAACATTCAAAGCTCCTGGAGTTTCACAAGGTTGTACTGGTAAGAAATTAGGTTGTGGACCCTGGCAGTCAGACTGACCCATGCTGCCATAATGGGCATCTATAATGTTGATCTTCTTTCCTTGAGGACAGCTGATCATATCCTGGTTGTTTTGACAGATTACGGTCCTAAACTTGTTTTCATCTAACACGTCTATCTTTCGCTGTTGTACACCATTTGGTGCAGTTCCTTTTGGATATATATAAAAAAGGTTAATATAGCAACCCACCATTTTTATTACTTTTCCATTCTATGGATACTAAAAGCAACAAAGAGATATATAGAGGGGCTGAGAAAAGGATGCGGTCAAGTAATAGAATTGGCAGAAAATTGTTTCGGATTCATGCGTTTTAGTGTGGACGGAAGGCCTAACCGCATAAATAAGGCATTCGTTTTAGTGTGGACGGAAGGCCTAACCGCATAAATAAGGCATTCGTTTTAGTGTGGACGGAAGGCCTACCGGATAAATAAGGTTGCGTTTTTGGATTTATCTGGGTGTGTTATGTGAATATGAGACTGTTGATTGTTACCTTGATATGCCTGTGAATATTGCGTATCTTGGCTTGGTTGACTAGAATACTGTGGTGGCTGTTGTGTAGCTGTAGTACTGTAATCCATCTGTGGTTGGTTGCCAGTAGCCATGAAAGACGACGTCAAATCGTTAGCAGCAGGTTGTTGTTGCATAGTTTGCTGTTCAGGACTGGTATAGTACTGAGCTTGTTGTTGTTGTTGGGTGATTTGTGCTGCGTCTACAGACTGTGGAACGCCATTAGGGTCATTCATTACTTGTGCAGGGTTAGTTGTGTACCTGTCAGCCTCAGCGCCAGGGTGAGTCGCTTCCATAGCAACGTCTACTGCCTCTGGTACTTTAGCATTATCATAATATCCTTGAGGTTGCAGTTGTTGTGGTGTTGTCTCACTAGAGTATGCCTGGACACCAGGCTGTGCAACTGCACCAGTCTGAGACGCTGCATCGTTGTAGTACTGTGCAGCCGCAGTGTTAGTCTGCTGGGAGGCATCATTGTAACTTTGTGCAGCGGGTTGAGGAGCCAACTGTTGATCTTGAGCTGTTGCATCGTTGTAGTATTGAGCAGGAGGAGGAGCAGCTTGAGCCGCTGCATCGTTATAGTACTGACCGGCAGCTTGTTCCTGTGTTTGGGCTCCATAGGCCTGCTGTGCTGACTGGTCAGCTGGTTGGCTAGGTTGGGTTGCATAGCTTTGTTGTGCTGCCTGATCTGCAGGCAGAGTGTTCTGTGCTGCATAGCTTTGTTGTGCTGCCTGATCTGCAGGCAGAGTGTTCTGTGCTGCATAGCTTTGTTGTGCTGCCTGATCTGCAGGCAGAGTGTTCTGTGCTGCATAGCTTTGTTGTGCGGCCTGATCTGCAGGCAGAGTGTTTTGTTCAGCGTAGCTTTGCTGTGCAACTGGCTGATCTGCAGTCTGATCTGCGTTAGTTTGATCAGCTGCAGGTGATGTTGCATAGTTGTAGGTAGACGGTGTTTGTGCAGCACCATTGTTATCGCTAAATACTTGGGCCGAAGCCTGAACAGCAGCGTCTGATGTCTGAGGAGCGGCTGCTTGTCCACCAGTGATAATCACAGGCTGATCTTGTTGACCCGTTTGGCTGGTTTGGATAGTTGTTGGAGTGTTATCACTAATATCTTTTGTGGTATCCATGTCAATGACCTCTCCTGATCCATCGTTAGCTTCTTTGAACTCTGGAATAGCATTGTCGCCAGATCCTTCACTTTCTCCTTTCCCAAGATCCTCTGCTTGGATTAATTTATCTACATTTTTATCTGCAAACACACTAGCCCCCGTGTTGTCACTAGGTTTTGTTTTTTCTTTAATAAGAACATCTCCAGACCCTCTTTCTGACCCTCCATTTAAATCATCATCATCTTTTAAATAGTCTGGTATGCTGTTGGCACCTGATGATTCAGTGTCGATACGAGAACTTTCTGAAAGGAAATAAATTTACAAATAACTGTGAGAGATAGTAACTCATCGATCTCTTTGTATGTGATCTAGTGCTACATCTGTAAGAAAATAAGCAAACGACGGCCGAGAGGAATATCAGGGAGATAAGTATTTTGGGTGTACCAAATATGTATCCTAGAGCTCAAAGTAAAAGGCTTTACAAACGCAACTAACCCTTTTTGTATACCAATCAAAAGCAATCATGCACAATAGCTGAAGTGCTGAAACTTTAATTTGTTAAATATGACCTAGACAAAGCTTGAATGTCTGATGCATATGCATCTTTTATTGTCTTGTACAGACTTGCTGTCGTCCCGTTATTGTCCTATGATGGCCATGTTGCTGATTTATGGTTGTCTCATCGTTTTGTGATCGTCTTGTCGTCATTTTATGATCACCTTGTCGTCTAATGTCGTCTTGTCGTCGTTTTTTTTATCGTCTTGTGATCGTCTTGATGTCGTCTTGTGATTGTGTTATTGTCGTTTTGTGCTTGTCTTGGTGTTTGTCAGGTGTTCCATGCTACTTACCATTCTTGAGCAAATCAGCCAAGTATATCGCTGCTTGGAACACGTTGAATGCTTGTTTCTTTGATGCTGGATTTTTAGCAGCATTTTGTGCTGGCACCATTTTATTTGTTTCTCCAGAGTACAAACTCCCTATATTTTGTCTATTTGCAATCGGAGAACTACCAACTCTAGATTTTAAGAAAGGGTTTGTTCTAATTGATTGTATCGCACTTCCTGGTAAATTGATGTTTCTGTAAAATGGATAGTTTTGATACGTCTTTTGTCTTCTTTCTAATAGCGCGTCTTCGAACACCTCGAAAGGCGCTCTCCCTTTAGATGTCAGTACTGTATTTGGACGTGGAATATTCGATCTTTGGTATACTACGTCGTTATACCATAATGGTCTTGAGCTTGACACCTGACCAGGGTAGTTCGATGTTTGATAAATATTTTGTCTGGGGTAGCTTGAGGCGTGGTAAGTATTTTGTTTGGCGTAGTTTGGTGCCTGAGATATACTTTGCCTAGCGTAGTTTGCTTGATATGTGTTCTGTTTTGGGTAGTTTAATGCTGAATAAGAATTAAGTTGCCGTACATTTGTTTGATAAGCAGGTCTGTATGGTGATTTTTGATTATTCTGATACCAGCGCCGATAGAAAGGATACGTCTTTCTCTGATATGGATATCTAGCATTTTGATAACCTTTATTTATCACACTCATGGGGTAAAATCTATTAAGTGTCACCGCGTTAGGTCTTACATATGGCGTTCTAGGAGTATAATTTAACCTTGCCACACCCAATTTGTTAGGCGACGAAAAGAAGTTCGAGGCAAACTGTGTTGTTTGTGGCGAGTATCTGCTTGGCATTGAGTACGGTGACGTAGATTTGGTCTTTGCTGGTACATATACAATAGACATATTCCGTGCCTTGAGGGAGTCAGTTTGATAGGCGTTTGGTACATCATCTGTTGCCGTGACGTTTGCTGCGTTGGATTTACCCAGTGGATTAGCGCTTTTTGTGTAGTTCTCCGATATTTCTAAGAAATGGAACAACTTTTTAGTAGTTGGTGTAGTTTTATTCTCTCGTCCAAACAAACTTGCCTTGTTCATTGTATTATTGCTTGCTGTGCTGGTCGTATTTCCAGACTGAGAGAAAATATCCTCAGAATTTCCAGACAGTTCAGCGTCTTGTTCATCGTCCTGACCAGTGGCATTAATAGCAGGGTGGCCATCTATTGCAGCGCCATTCTTGAGAGGTATTACTTTTTCTTGTGAAGCTTGTGATTGACTTGTAATTGGTCTAACCTGTGGAATTTCCTTAGCAATTTTTGACGCCACGTTTTCATTGTTTGGCAAATCTGGTTTTTCTAGAGACAAATCAGTGTTATCTACAGGATCATACGATGGTGCAGCATCAGACGAGCCAGGCACGTCACTTTTCGTTACACTTACAGTATTATTACCACCATCTACTTCATTTTTAGATTTCAGATCAGGATCAGGTGGTGGGGAGTGCCCAGACTGGCTTGTGTCCATATCGATATCAGGGTTGTCTTCATTGTCATCACCTGAACCTGATGAGGAGTCGATGTCCGTGTTGTCTTCGTGGACACTGGTGCGGTTGGTTGTAGTGCTGTTGTCTCTTTGTGTTCGCTCTACCCTGTCGTCTTTGACCGAATGGATAGTAATACCATAAGCATTATGAGTTGGCTTAGCAATGAAATTAGAATAACTGAAATACTATATGCATTTATAACTATATGAAGAAATGTTTTAATTTTCGACATGTTTCGACATTTACAAGTGCCATGAGATAAGTTGGTATATATGAATATAGATTCAAAATTTTGAAAAATTTTCTCACTGAGGATTGCGTTGGCTAATAGTATTAATATCGAAACATGTCTGGACAATCAGAATATTTATTCTGATATTTTAAATGTATAATTTTATTAATGCTTCTTCGATCTTTTGAAATAATATACTAACCAACGACAGAGACGGCATGCAGGGATCAACATATAGCATTGCTATTGGACCATATTGCTGACAACGGCAGTATATATATATATATTTTTTCCCCTTCCTTGCTTCTATTTTTAGAGTTCTAATAAATAACTGTAAAAAACTGAACACGAAAAATGAAAAGAACAGCCAGCTAATGTTTTGAAAGTAAACACTCGCACAGTACAATGTATTTGTCTCGCATGTAGGCGTTCGATTAGCAAGAAGAATTTCTCATTTTTTGTCAAGAATACTCTTGATGAAAGCCAAAGTAGAAAAACTCTAAGTCCTCTTCAAAAGGTCAATTGCTTATATGATGCAATGTCGCCTAGCCGTAATGAGGTTTGAGAAGTTTTACATGGTCACTATGAAATGTTCTCTAAAAAAATCATCAATCTTTAGCAACGGGTTTAGTTTTGCAGATTCATAGACCTGACTAACGAGGCAATTTTATTGTGTATTTTAGCATTTGTCAAAATTATTATTAATAAAATTGTTTATTTTAAATTAGTACATTGTATTTTGCAAGAAGTCTAAATTGGGTCAAAACTTATTTCCGTAACAAATGTTACAGCTTCATTTCAACGACACGAAATGAGAAACCTGTTTGGATTCTTTGCGAAGGTGGAGTCTAACTATATAAGAAAAAGCCGAAACTTGCCACTAGGAGTGGTATGACCAGCAACATGTTTGTTCGCTAAAGTCACTGAACCCTTTCAATCACTAATGAAAACAAAAAAGAAAATATATCGGAAGGTGATAAAACACAAGTTCGTTTCAAAGTCAAGGCGTTAAACGCTAACTACCATCGTTTCTCTCTTACCTTGATTTATGGCTTTGGATTCTGTAGTAGCAATCTCAAGTACAACAAATGTTATAGTTAAAACACCAACAAACCACCAGATCCTCCTAGCGTTTCTCATGTTGTGTTTTTAATTGACTGGCAAGGACTTGATCTATGACCTGTCTTCAACCTGCAAATACAATTTCAAAACCATCGTCGAGAAAATCCTCCCAAAAAAACTCAAAAAGGTTTTCCGGTTGCTAAAGGTAAAAGATAGACCATGATATTCGATGATGGTCGATATTTGTGTGATTTCAAGCGAAAGCGTTAAACATTGTATTCACTGATGCGCTGCATGGTAGGAAGTCCTTATTTTTTCAATCAAACTACTCAACCAAAACAACACGGTCATCGAGCATGTAAGATTGATTTCAATTGTTAGCAATAGACACACAATAAACCATTCTTTCACCAAACGAAACAGCTCATTACTAACCTTGATAGTTTTTTGTAGTTTTTTTTTTTCTTATTAGTAATTTGAAATCGTCAGTGTGCCATAGTTTGATAATGCAGGTACCTTTCGAAGGTCGATCGCGCGGGAGAACTAAACCCCTGGACGCTACACAGCTGAATGCCTAATGAGTGACATAATGCTATGAGTTAATCCTCGAACTAAATCCTCTCTGATTGGTTGAGTGACTGGAAAATATCACATTTTGTCCTGGGGTGTACACTTTACGATCACACAGATTGTTCAGTCCCAGCAGACCTTTGGCAGATCATTGCTTCGATTCGGCGCGCGCGTTTCTAACGCAGCCCTGAGCGGTACAAAATCCTGACAGGTTTTACACACGATACTGCGAAAAAAGTGCATACCAACGCTAGCAGCTTTACGCTATATGAAGCAACTTATTGGTTCTATATAAAACAATTTTTGCAATTGGATTGCATCGGGAAAATATATTCCATACACACCGAAGTTAGCAAGGTCAAAGCAAGGTCTGTCGTTTTCTAAGATTTTATTTTGATTCCATCGTATTTTGCTGCCAAAATGTCAGGTGTTTCGTTGGATGTTATGACAAGAGCACACTGGTGAAATACAACTATGAAGACATAACAAATAAAGTTACTTACAGTCATCTCAAGCAGGTTGAACACGGAGAGTGGAAACTGCATGAAATGAACTGTGGTTAAAGTCAGCATTCGAGTTTCATTAATTTATGAGATCTTCGCCCGCTCGTCGTACGAGATTGTAGACACGTTTGACGGAGTTTTCACCTACAGTTCAGGGGCTGGTGGTACGAATCCTGGTTAAAGTTATCCACTGGATAAATTCATAGAATTGTACAGTAAGCCTCAGGGGCCGGTTGCAGGAAGTCTGAATATGCGCTATCCACCAAATATACCGCTATCCAGCGGATGAATCGCTATCCAGCGGATCAACCGCTATCCAGCAGATAAATTCTAAAGAAATTCTATAGGGTGGATAACTTTATTCAGGCAATAGAATTAACTTAAAATAGCACTAGTTAATAGATTAAGTGCTGTAACATTTTGAAGTCTTCAGATGAAAATTAGTCAAATTTTTCAAGTGGCCGCAGTTAGACGCGAACGAGTCGTTCCTGGCTATAGATACGTATTGATGGTTTTCAACCATTCCCAGGAGAGCAAGTGGAACAAAAGGGTCCACCAATCACAGTGGTGGTTTTCTTTGGAAAAGTCCACCAGCATGACTGCCATGTCTTTTGTTTAAATTGTCTCCTGGGAATGGTTGAAAACCATCTATTGGGTTTTACACGACCCTTTTCGTTGAAACAATAGATTTCTTTTGTTGACCATCATTAAAATAAAATACAGTAGCCTGTGTGGCATGCATTCCTATTTTGGTAGAGAAAAAGTGGTTTTCAGCTTGGCTTTTGTGTGGCCATAATGCACCAACGTTTTACCCACCCCAAAAGAAACGCTTCCTGGTCAGGCTAGAAGAAGTGACAGCAACACAGTATTCTATTTCAAATGAGTTTTTATTGATGTTGTTTACTGAATGCTACTGGCATTGGATGCAATCCTGGGCCACAAATCAGCACATTCCTTGGATACAGGTCCATTGATGGCAGAACCTGAAAGAAAATATATTAGAAGTCACATAAATATATGTGTACAAGTTACACACTTGTAACAACAAAAAAATAATTAAAAAAAAAAAAGCTTTAAGCTTCCTTTAGACGCTGGTAGCTTGATAAAAATTTGGTTGTGTATTGGGGGAGGGGGTAGTTTATCATGATTAAAATCATTGCCATTTGAATAATAGACTTTAGACAAATGTAGAGTAACACAGCACATATTTCACATAGAGAGGCAGTCAATAAATGGAAATGAATTTGATTACAACTTTTATAGGTCTTCCATTGATGTTATTTGTGAAATTGTTCTTTATTAGCAGAGGATATGCTAAATACTAAACTAACCTTTCATTTCTCCTTTTACATTGACTATGACCCCTGCATTATCTGAAAACATAAAACAAACAATAAGTGAACACAATGAAGTACCAAACAGACTGCAGGTCACAAACAATGCCTTAGAATGGCAGCCCACGTTACGCAGGGTGGAATATTTACCTTCAAAGTATATAAAAACACCATTCTTTCTGCGAAATGGTTTCCTCTGCCGAATCACTACTGCTGGCATTACTGAAATTGAAAAAAACAAAAAACAAATGCTTACCAATGGATGTGTTTCATGCATCCAAATTTTCAGTAACAACAATAAAATTTATTAGGACAGAAAATATTGCTGCAAGTATTTTTCTTTGGTACAGAATCATTACAATCAATGACATTCTTAAACTTTTTTTTGTCTACTCCTCTCCCAAGTAATGAAAATAATAAAACACTGAGCATAGCCTGGATCCAGAAAACAATTTGACACAGACAAATGTGGCTAAAAATATTGGTCAACCTCCCAAAAAATACATATTGTAGTACAACAACAAGGGTAGCATTAAATTAACTAAAGTTCTACTCATTTTAGATCATATGTGAAAAGGTGCACCAAGGAAGTGGATGCTCTTGCTCAATGAAGCAACAGAAAGAAACACAAAACATATCAATGCAACTATTTGTACTGGAAAATAGCTTTTGTGGTAAAAACATCTAGTATTCTAACAGCTACTAAGCTTGGCCCTCACTAGCAACATTAATATGAGTAACATGCCCCAAATCAGAGTATGGTAATTGATCTCAAGAACAAGGCTAGTTAGTTGTCTAGGTAAGCAGTTCATCCTCACGCTTTGTTGTTGTTGAAAAATGGTACAACACTCATGGAAAACATTTTAACCAAAGTTGACTACAATATAAGGATGAATACAAAACACTGTCAATGTGTGACAACTGACTAGCCTCATTTCTGTAATCTCGTGCCACTACACAACCTGCTTGTCCACCATATTTTGATTTGGTGTATAGCAAGACTTAATATCACATCACGTAGAAATGAAAAGATCAAAACATGGAAATGACCATCATACTAGTGTGCCTGTCTAAATCACATATTGTTATTTTTACTTTTGTTGCAAGTGAGGAACACCACTGATACTTTACATGACTTTGAAGTCAGCCAAATTAAATGCTGAATACAAACAAGAGCACAATTGAGACTTTATATGGCTTTGAAATTAGTCAAATTAAATGCTGAATATAAACCAGGATCTGTTCTGATGATAGCCAAACCATTATAGTAATATCAAACATACCCTTCTTTCGGAGTTCTGGTTTTCCTTTTTTGACAGTAGCAAGAACCATGTCACCAGATGCAGCTGCTGGAAGTCTGTTTAAACGTCCCTTAATGCCTTTGACGGCAATAATGTAAAGGTTCTTGGCTCCAGTGTTATCGGCACAGTTAATAACTGCACCTACTGGTAGACCAGTGGCTATGCGGAACTTCCCGCCAGATGTACCTCCACGTCCTGTCAATCAAATTGAATATGATTTAGTTGAGAATTATTTAAAAAAATTGTACAATACAAGAAAGTGAAGATAGCATTCTGGAAGTTGTAGTAAAAAACATCATATTATTGGCAATCATACAACAGAATTTAAGACTAAGATTCAACAACTGCATGCATTTATACTTTTTTTAGAATAACGTCTATAATTCTATTTTATGTTTCAGTACAATAGTTCAACATTGCTCAAAATAAATTTCGATATTCAGAGCAACAATAAATTAAACAAACTCTTGATTCCAAATATAACGAAGTTGCACTCACTTGCAAATATACATTCCAAAAAAATAATATTTTTAATATATACTTTTTGTATTAAATCCACCGACTTTTCGATTAAATTTAGGGGAATTAAGCCAGTGGCAACTACATTGCATATATTGATAATAAATCGAAATCTTGCACATAGAAAGCAAGAAATAACACCTAACGAACCTTCAGAGAAATTCTATTGACGTTTCTCAACATTTCTTATTGCTATATTAATCAGAGATTCTACTGTCTCCGATTTATAATGATTTACGATATGTATATAGGTTCAAGAGAGCATCGAATCTTATCCGAAATATTTACTCTTTCAAAGCAGCCACCTGATTCAAAAATACATTCAACACAAACTTAAATTATTATTTATTACACAAGGATTTCCTTTTTATGTATATTAGTCAGGATGACAAAGATTGAGACGGATTCTTTTCGCTCATAACACAATCTTACCTCTCTTCGACATGTTGGTTCACAAGTAAGAGACCAAACATAGCTGCGCACGCGCGAACATCAACTTTAGTCGGGGTTCCTGTGGCGAAGTAATATGGCGGCCGCCGTGAGGTCGATTTTAGTAGATTTGAGTGGGACTATTCACATCGAAAACAAGGTTATTCCCGGATCCGTTGAAGCTATAAAAAGGCAATAAAATTCTTTTAAAGCTATGCAGGTTTGTTTGGATGTGAATGCGAAATTTCATCGAGAAATGTTTCTTTGTACAGGCTCCGAGGCACTGGTCAAAAGCTACGATTCATAACAAACACAACTAAGGAATCTAAACGAACTTTGCTTAATCGTCTGAATAACATTGGCTATGATATAAGTGAAGATGAAGTGTTTACTTCATTGTCAGCTGCGAGACAGCTTGTTGAGAAAAGACAGTTACGACCAATGTTGCTGCTGGAACAAGACGCTTTACTAGACTTTGAAGGAATTCAACAAGAACAGGCTAATTGTGTCGTGATAGGTCTGGCACCAGGCTGCTTTAATTATGAACAAATGAATGAAGCATTCAGGTATCAAATGAACAACTAAAGAAAATATATCAGTGAAAATATCAAGATATAGTGCTTTAACAAAACATAATTATATATGATATTAAAATTGCATTGAGTGGTTTATAAAATTTCAGATCTTAGCCAATCAGAAATATGTCATCCCCAAAAAACCTGATACGTTAAGATTGACTAAATTTTGATATATCTAAATCATGAGTGACTTTAACTTACAGATTAGTCCTGGAAGGACACCCATTGATTGCAGTCCATAAAGGGAGGTATTACAGACGAGGGGATGGCATAGCATTAGGACCTGGGCCATTTGTAACAGCATTAGAATATGCTTGTGATGCTAAATCAGAGGTTGTGGGTAAACCAGAACCAGCATTCTTCCAACAAATGCTTGATAACATGGATGCTAATGCTGAAACTACTGTCATGATTGGTGATGTAAGTAAATTTCTCTGGAGCTTTTTAGCACAAAAGACAGGGATGGCGGAGCAGTTCTTCAAGCTCAATTTCTTACACCCTCCTCACCCCTATCATTCAAAAATGTAAAATATCAATTAATTTTAGAAAATTGAGGGGCTCTAGCCCCCCAGCTCTGCTGTCCATGAAAGGGCGAATAGACGTCCTTTAAATCTAGGGTTTAAAATGTCCACTGTCATTAGCTGTATGGGACCATTATTTAAATCCCTAATTTTAAAAAGATTAATGACAGGATCTGTACATTTTTTTTTTCAAATTTCAAATGTAATTATCACTCTTTCAGGATGTGAGAGACGATGTTGGAGGTGCACAAGCCATTGGTATAAGAGGAATTCTAGTTAAAACAGGTAGACAAATTCAACATTTGCTACATATCAATAACATAATGCCAACATATTTCCAAACTATCCTGGGGTGCCTTGTTTATATAATGGTGCCACCCTCCCCCTACCAGAAAACAATCCAAGATCTATCCCTACCAAAATTCCCTACATAAGAATTGAAGTAGCCTAGAATAATGTCTTCTTTTTGCAGGCAAATACAGACAAGGTGATGAAGACCAACTAACAACCCCTCCATTTGCTGTGTGTTCTAGCTTTGCAGAAGCTGTGAGTCACTTGTTATCATTATGACCATCTGTTTACATGGTAACTCCATTGTTGGCACTACAGTACTTGTTAATGGGTATACATCATCAGAGTAAACAGAGTTACACTCAGCTGTCGAGCAGTAATATTAACTAGACACAATGGTGACAATGACGTGCAGTAATCAGTACTATTGCGCTGTGTACATCATGCTGTATTCAGTACTGAAATCTCTGTGAAAACAGTAGAGTGGAAACACTATATGTGTGCAATGGGTCTCACTATTTAGTGGTAAATAGCACTAATTCAAACAAAAGAACACAATAGAATTAGCATAATAGCAATATTTAGTGGTATTTATGTTGCACACTTTAGTGTTTGCACTCTAGTTATTCTTATAAACCTGAGTCACTAAACTAATACACAGAATATAGCTCTAATTGTATTTTGTTCATAGTTATTTCTCTAGTAAATAGTATTAGTTGCTTCAAAGGTTTATGAGAATCACTGTAGCACAACATATATGCTCTAAGTATGAGAATGGACAACATTAAATTGAAAAAGTACAACAGATTACTGTGATTGCCTGAATGATTTTCATATGACCATAAAAGAGAATAGGCCATTTAGTTTGTAGGTGATAAACAAAATAAAAAAAAAACTGTTTTAGTGTTAACTACTAACTATTAGTTTGCCTATTCTTTGAAGTTCAGAAGAAAATCACTTAAGTTTTACCATTAATTTGCCATTAATTAATTTGCAAGAAATATTATGTGTGTATTATGTGTGAATATTACTGAAGAGTGCCCTTCAAAATTAGATATAGTTTGTACATGTCTTTAACACCAAACTAACTTATCACAACGCCAGAATAAAATAATGAAAATCTTTATTTAGGCATAAGTTTAATCCTAGCTATTGTACATTCATAGAAATGACACAATTTACAGAATGTTTTTTTTAGCTATATAATGAACTTCTAAAAATATCATAATATAAATACAGATGTTTATAAATCTTATTTGTAAAATTTTGGAAATACTATAAAACTTTATTTTACATAGTTACAAAATATATTTATTCACCTTAAACTTAAAAATTGTCAGCAAAGAATAAAAATTGATATAACTGTTTTAGTTAGAGTAATTGCACTTAACCGATGAAAAAGTGTTACTAATAATTCGCAATACTGTGCATTTTAGTATAAATTAATGTTCAAATTAATAGCAAGGTTTTCTCATGGGGAATGTGCAATTATTCACAGCATTATAAGTGTTAAGAATCATGTGCATGTAAAATTGTTGATAGTAAAGTTTTATCTTGAAGTGCAAATTCTACTTCTCTTTCATCAATCTTCAATGAAACCTGGAAAAAATAAATAACTTATTAGAAAAGCTGGTAGGGCTGGGGCCTTGGTTACATCATTGTGAAATAAGGTGAATTAAAGTAAAATGTGAATGTGTGAATTAAAGGCATTGAGTGGTTGGACGCCTATGACAATATTGTTCCAATGATTTATGC
The DNA here is from genome assembly GCA_918843875.1 of Diadumene lineata. Taxonomy (NCBI): domain Eukaryota; kingdom Metazoa; phylum Cnidaria; class Anthozoa; order Actiniaria; family Diadumenidae; genus Diadumene; species Diadumene lineata. The sequence goes on from OU974069.1 coordinate 40,838,834, forward strand.
TTGGGGTACTTGTGTTTTAATGCCAGAATAAAATATAAAAATGGAAAACTTACTTTGGCAAGTCTAGCTTCCTTGGCTTTCTTCAACCCAACAATGCCCCTTGCTTCTAGCATCTTACATAAACCAATAAAATCATCTTGGGTAACTTGACTAATTTGTTGTTTTTTACATACACTGCTGTACATGTCGTGAAGCTGTAAACAAAACAACATGAACTTTAGAAATGCTAATCAAGGATATCACCATCAATAACACGTTAATAATATGATATTATGGACAGGTTCTTATTCTCTTTCCTTAGATTATGTTAGTTTTGTACTTTGTGAGCTAACCATTTCACTGCAATAATAACACACTTAATATGGGTCTTAATTTTTTTGTCAGATGTTATTTTGTTTAAAGACTCTCAATGTTGATGATGATCCACTCTAGAATACACTATATATATGTTCATGTATGTGTACATTGAGCACTTCCATGTTGGGCAGTTTGTTCTTCTAACTATTACCTTTCCAATTGTGACTTCCTTAGATTTTCCTTGTTTCATGGACAACATTAGTGTACAAATTAACAGTTTTTGCTGCAATGGTATAGTTGGTTGACTGCCCGTGCTTGATCCTGACATTATTCTTGAACCATAAACGTCAGACACAATGTTTGCAATATGTGATAAGCCAACTTTCTTTGGGATTGGACTGGGGCTGTTTTCTTTTAGTGGAGAATTGTTTTTATCTGCAAGTGAGACAAAATCATGAAGATATTAATCATTGAATTATTCAGTTGATGGATCAAGTGACTAATCGCCCCATCAACCAACAAAGCATGGAGGACCTGATTGAGTCATGCATACCAGTTAGACTATCAACCATTCAGTCAGCCAACTAGTTTAGTGACTGATTTTAGCTACTTAAAAACATGCATTAATTTTATTGTAATTTACCTGATACTGGTTGAAGAATATGCTGCTTTCTAACATCAGACTCAACAACTTCTACTGCTCTTCTGCAAATTACAAAGTATAATCATAATAATTTAATTTCTTTGTATGGACAAAATGTTTGGTTTTACAATATTTAACTTGAAAAAAAATATTTTTAAAACATGTTACATATTTACCTGCAAATATCAAGAGCCTTTCTGATGTCCCCTGCTACTGCAGCTACTTTCCTTGCACAGAACTGAATAGCTGGAGTGTCTATGATTACAGCACTACCATGGGTCTATAAGAACATGAAAATTGGTTTACTATGTGCATAATGTACTGAAAAATTAATATTGATGCAAAGACTTCATGTTCATTTGGCAGGGTTTTCCGTGTTTTTTTTTGTGTGAGTTTTTTAGCCAAAGACTTCTTTACTCAAAGAACAAGATCAAACCCTAAACCTAAATTCAATTGCTTGTCTTCATTATATACTCTCGTTCATATTGTGTCTCAAATGAAGTTAAAAGTATTCATACCTGTGAAACACGATCCTGTAATATTGTTGCAATCTGGTTTCTGTTGTATGGTGAGAAGTGAAGCAATTCTGGTTTACCTGTGAACATGGCAGATAAAATGAGTGATGATAAATTATTGACACAATTCACAATTCAGATGTTAGTTCTTTGTTAAAATTACACCTTTGAAGGACTAATACATGTATTTGAAACCTCAGTTCTCTATAAATCTTCATGATGATTCAAATTACAATCTTTTATTCAACCATTTCAAACAGTGTTAAACTCACATCTTGGTCTTGCCTGAAGTCTTGGTAAAATTCTGTCTGTCAAGTCCAGTGCATTGGCTATCCCTGAAAAAAGTCATTTATACAGTCTTTCAGATAACTTGCATTATGATGCAAATATGTCCTTTCATTAGTAATGTTAGTAAAAAAAAATTCATATTTTTGAGGGTCTTACTTTGATTAGATACCACTAAAAGTGTGAAACAATTTGTATAGCAGCCTTGAATGACATCATCCTCCAAATTGTATTACATACCTATAAGTATTACTTTAGATTTAGGTAGAGCAGGCCATTCAAACATTGTGTACAATACGTCTTGGTTTTTGGTCTCCAATTGGTCCATCTCATCAAGAATGAGGATCCTGAAACAATGGTGACATAATGTTATTTACAGTAAGATGTTGGTTAGGATTGATTGTTTGGGTAAGACTATTGGATCTGCAGTCTGACATTTCGACAACCTATGAAACGTCATCTTCAGAGTAAAAGTTCAACTGATTGGTTGATTGACTGATTGACCGATTGATTGGCTGATTCATTGACTGGTTGATTTACTGACTGATTAATTGACTTGTTGATTGATTAAAAGGTTGTTTGATCAACTGATAGAATGAATGATTTATTGAATGTATACCTCATTGGTCCAGATGATGTGAACTTCTTTTCAAGTAATTTCTGTGAGTCTTTTGCAGTAACTTTATCATCAAATTCAAAGTCCTCAATGATTTTTCCAAAGATGGCATGAGAGTGTTGAAGTGTCATACAGTTTATAAATGTTATGGGACAATTGTCCATTTCATCCTATGAGAAAAGAATGTTTACCAAATAATACATCAATAAAAAAATTGGTATCAAAGATATGATTAATTATTTTGTGTGTAGTCTAATAATTTTGAGAAAGATGATATTAGTTGTAAACAAAAACCACAGTTAGAAAAGGCTACTTTGAATTTACCTCAAGCTCTTTCATCACTTTAGTGAGGCAGGCGGTCTTGCCAGTGCCTGGGGCTCCTGAGATGTATAAACTACCAGACTTCTTATTCTGTATATGCGTTTGTAGAAATGATTTAATTGTCTCATGTTCTTTTTCTCTGCAAAGTAAGTTCCTTGGTGCTCCTGTGTGAAGGGCTTTCTTGACTGCACTGTAACAAAGACCTATGAAACAACAAAATGGTATAGTTATATTATGTCTGCTCCATATTTTTTCTTTTTTTCTTTCTATTAGTCTTTGAAACATATTTACTATGTCTTGTCCTAATATTTCTCATACATTATGTCTCATTTAATGGCAATACTATTACAAATTATGAACTGCTTTTTACCTTGAGCTCTACCCAATGACAAGACAGTTTTTGGTTTAGGAGTACACTCCAAAGGGTGAGCATCAAACCAGTCCACTAAAGGTACTTTACAAGATGGAGTATTTTGTAGTTTTTGTGTGGGAGTTTTGAATTTCTTTTCGACATTAATCTTGGCTGGAGTGAGTACTGGTGGCTGGTTTTGTGAAGGAGTAGCATTTTCAGTATCGGATAGCTCTACATCTTCAGCTGTTCCTTTGTTGTTTTTCTTTTTCTTGGGAGAAACTGGAACTTTTGGGGTTCCTGGAGTATTAAGAAAATGTAATTAGATGCCATGATAAAGTTATATTAATTTTTACCCACTGCTTTACGTTTTCAACATTAATCAAGGCAATGTGTTATGTCCATTTTGGTAATAATGATAATTGATTGAAATAAATTGCGAAATCATTTTAGTTAGCATTTGAAAAATGCAAATTTTTCACTGTTTGTGTAACTTGCTCATTGAATGCAATGCTAATTAAAATGTTGAATGCAACCCAGACACAAAGCCCTCATCAAACAAGTAAACAATAGGTTTGTTTGGCATTTACCGTGACAATGAAATTATTGCATGCATGCTTGCTTGCATTCACACAAAGCAAAACGCCGAAAACTTTAAAAAAATTTTCAACATTTCAGAAATATATAAACTCCAGAAAAAAACACCTCTTGATTAAAACAAAAATACTCATTTTATATATTCAGTTCGTATAACTGAAAAATGCTCGACAAACATAAATTTTGTGAGTCGAAAGCGCCAAATTTGCGCCAGAATTGTGAGGTAATGGAATTTTGCAATATGCAAATTTTTGTCAAATAAATATCAATGCATACGATTGCTGTTTCTTCTGACAAGAAACATTATCAAACACGAGGAAAACATGGGTTTGAAAATACAAATTTTCAAGTAAAAATAATAAAAGCTAAAGTTGAGCTTAGGTCATTTAATAAACCGAAGAAATAAGTGAGCAAACTTGTCTGATGACATGGACAATGGCTTCGTGTTCAAGCGAAAATTGATTTATCAAATTCTAACTACACAGCCAAAATAAGCATCCATTTTTGATTAAAGTAGATAAAATCTGATTCTGGATATAACTATACTTTTTCTAGTGCAAGATGTTTCTAAAAGTCGAAGATTTCTTATGAGATTACCTGCAACGCGTTGGGCTCGTTTTCGAGGAGACGGCAAGCAAATCGCTTGTTTTGCCTCAACTTTGCCTTGAGAACGAGTTTTACGGACTGGGAAATCAACAGTAGACTGCACAGCAGTGCAACTCTTCCTTGATCGAGGCATTTTTAGTAAGAGATGTCTTTAGATGAGTAAAATAGCGAATAATAACTGCTTGACCGTCCTTTAGAAATCTTGATCACCTTGAATAAAATTATAAATTCTCCCGCGGTTTTTGATAATTCGCGGGAAAGAATAAACCAATCAGATAAGGCTTGTACCTGAGCCAGCGTTTCTATCTATCAGCGGTAAAAAACACAGTGAAAAAGCTTCAGATATTTTACGTTAAAATAATAAGAAAATATATAAATGAATGTTTTCAAAGCTTTAAACAGTTTCTTAAATATCGCATCTTAGAAAAATGCGTTGCTTTTTAGTGAGATTTTTTTTTTTACACGGAGAAACCGAAACATGTCGAAAATTCGAAAAATAAAAAAAAGCATTTTTGAGTAAAGATTGTCAAATTAAAACAATTTTGGATACGCAGAAAATTGCTTTCCGTGGAAAGTAACCGTGTTTCAAAGACCTCTGTTTCTGTTTCAAATCGTTGCAAGTCGTCGTCACAATCGATAATTGTCCGTTGGTTGTTCGAAAGTCGAGAGTGAGTTGTTACTAAAAGCGTCGCATTACGTCATAGTATTGGTAATGGCGGATGACTTGCTGTAATGGGTAAATTTAGATCATTTTTATCCTACACGTACTTTAAAATTGCCTAATCATTATAAAACAACACAACATTCAACACTTCTAAAATGGTTCTTTCAGGTTTCGCAAAGCAAAAACTCAAGACGAATCTAAAATTGGCGATAAATCGCCTTAAACTTCTAGAAAAGAAAAAGAGTAAGTTGAACTGTGAAGTCGCTTGAATTCCGCTATAAGTTTATTAGGGCTTTCCTGGTTATTCTGTTGACTTCGTTTGGCCTTTAGTTGGATTTTACAAACAGTATTACTTATTCTTAGTATTTTTTTGGAAAATACGTGTATCGGCACTGCTTTTAAACAAGAATCAGAATTTATTGTTGATGTTTATCTATGTTTTCCTGTAGCTGAGCTTGCTCAAAAATCTCGCAAAGAAATAGCTGATTACTTGTCAAATGGTAAAGATGAACGAGCGAGAATACGAGTAAGTAATGTTTTTGATACGTACAAAATATTTTTCTCTGGAACATTCCTTTTTTATTTAAAAAATAAATTTGAATTTTATATGAAGCTGAACTGTGAAGTTTGATGCAAAAGGTTTTTATCTAAAAGACTATAATTAGAAACATTACACAAGCTTGTTGATGCTTCATATTTGTTGTTCATCTGAGAATGTTGGAATGAGTCCCAGCAGATATATAACTGATTCATTGTCACTTGAGATGTCCCTATTTTAGGGCCTGTTATTGCATGGGCATGACAAATTGCAGCAAACATTAATTGAAATTGGTCCCCATGGTGTACCCATTCAAAATATTTTACTTTATGGGCCTGACTGCGTAGATTAAAAACAGGTATCCATGTACATTTGTTGTACCTTTCATTCCATTATTTTAGGTTGAACATATTATAAGAGAAGATTTCCTGGTGGAAGCATTGGAGCTACTGGAGCTGTATTGTGATCTGCTGTTGGCTAGATTTGGATTGATTGAGACCATGTCGTAAGTCAAACTACAAGAAATTAATTTCTCATTAACTGTTTTTCTGTTTTAATCTTCTTCTTTTCTGTCACTCGAGACGAGTATGACGGCTCAATGACATAACTGGAGAGATTTCTTTTGTTTGCACCGCTGGCGCCTCAGATCTTCGAAGGCGACCAAACAAATGTCCTTGTATATGTGATGCATTACAGCAACTGTAAAGTGGAACAAGTATTGTAACTACAGAAAACACTACCACTTTAATCTGTACTTGACTATATTTATTTTGTACTTTTTAAAAAGATTGTGTGACCAGTATGTATATCAAAGATTAGCCAATCAAACATATGATTAATTAAAGTGATATTATATTCTGATTGGCTTAGCCTATGCATGCAGCTGGTTTGAAGGGTCAGGTTCAATCCTGCTTTCCAATTTTTCTTCTTCATAACCCCACTAGAGAGTACTTGGACCAAAAATATCCAGTTTGGAGGGGGGTCCCTGTTACGGTTTTAAAATCTTACAAGCGATTTAAAACAATGTCTAATTATGGACCAAAAAAGTTCATGTTTAGTTTGAAGGTGATAATTGAAGGGTGTACTATAGAGGGTTTTTTTACTGTATGTTGGATGAGTTTGAATCAGTGTGAGCTTTTTATAGGAAAGCCACCATGTTGTTTGATTCTTTTGAGTTTCTTCTAAGTAAACCTTAATTTTAGAGAATAAATTTGCTTTTTTGATAGATACTGTGATGAGGGAATGATTGAAGCTGTGACAACACTAATATGGGCTGCACCAAGACTACAGACAGATGTACAGGAATTCAAAACTGTAAGATATAATACATTTTCCTCTCAGTTCACAATCAGTCTGTAGCAGATATAGCAATGCTATAGATATAGTATGATACTAGATAAGACTGTGTCTGTGTTTCTACAGAAACAGTTGTAAAATATGACAGAGGTAAATAATAATAATAATAAAGACTTTATTAACGTGTCAGTAAATTCTAGCTGAAGGGTCAGCTAATGTAGGACACTGTATAGTGTAGACCGCTGTATAGTTACGATAGCGTTACTTATATATTGCGGTCATCACTATACTGTGTCTAATTTACCTCATATTTTACAACTGTAGCAGATATAGTCTGACTAACTACTAATACATTTTTTACTAATATATATTCGTTTTGTAGATTGCTGACCAACTTGGGTACAAATATGGTAAAAAGTTTGCCCATGAAGCTAGTACTAACTTCAATGGGACAGTCAATACCAGAGTAAGTAAATATTATTATCAATTATCAACACAGCGGTCTTCTCATGGTATAACATTCATTTCAACAGATAGTAGCGAAACAAACAATTACATTGTAACTAACAATGATACTTTTGTTGCAGATGTTAATACCGTTTTCAATGGAGGATTAATATCGAGTAAAATACATATTATTATGTAATAGATCCGAGTGTCTCTCACTGTGGATAAATGTGAAAAAGACATCGAAGTTTCAATCATTATTAATCTTGACTATTATTTTTCTCTTCCACAGTTGATTCAAAAGCTAAGTCCAAACCAGCCACCCAAGATACTGGTGGAGAGATATTTGATTGAAATTGCAAGAAGTCATCATGTTGCATTTGAACCAGACCCAGTAGTCATGGCCGTAAGTTTTACACTCAGTATAATTTGATGTTTATAATATAAAGCATGTTTATTAGAATGTAATGATGTAAGTACCTGTGGCCCATAATATTCATGCATGCATTTGCTGTCAATGTGGAAGAGTACTAAGAAATGGAAGAAGGAAAAATCATGTGATGATTTCACATTGCCATTGCAGACATGTAGGGGAAGACTGCCACCATTAGCATTTTTCACATTGCCATTGCAGACATGTAGGGGAAGACTGCCAGCATTAGCATTTTTCACATTGCCATTGCAGACATGTAGGGGAAGACTGCCAGCATTAGCATTTTTCACATTGCCATCGCAAACATGTAGGGGAAGACTGGCACCGTCAGCATTTTCATGTTTGTTTTGGATTAAAGGGGATTTGCATGATGTTTAAAACTAAAACTACCAGAATGCTTTGCCCACTTAAAACTACCAGAATGCTTTGCCCACTTGCCCATTTGCACTTTGTATTGCAATTAGTGCAAATTGTTTTATCAATCTCCACAGGGATTAAAAATTTGAATATGGAAGGCAATTCACAAAGAATGCTGGTAGTTGTAGTTAAAGGACACCACAATAAAAATGCAATTACATTACAATTGTCAAAATGATGAAGCTAATATTAAATAATGGCTGAAACGTCTAAAGTTATAAAAACTTTGTTACGCCACTAGGTACAAACAGCCATCATATGATTACAATCACAGAACATGACATCATTGATTGAAAACTATTGTATTAGTTTACTTACATTTACTTACCTACATTTATAACCTATGGTTTTGACAGGATTCAGAGGATCTAGATATGAAAGGGGGACCACCAGGAAATAGTAACTTCAATGGAGGTGGCAGTGGCGGCGGAGGAGGAATTGGCTTTGAAAACTTTAATTCCCCTGGTGGCAATCCAATTGATACTTTACCAAACATCCCAGCAATGGTTGGTGGCAATCCAGGCTATGCATACCCACCACCATCATCTGTAAGTAAACAGCCTTTTGACAATACTTTGTTAGCTATCAGCTTGACAACTGTACCACTAGCCAGTGTAGCTGTATTGTATAATGTTGACTCTGTATTGATTGGGATTTCTTGACTTGTTTACTGATTCTGGCTTAATGATTTCAATCTTACTTATATTCTCACTTGAATTTATTGATAGGGTTCTGGAGTTCCACCTTACCCTGCTGCCAGTGCACCACCCCCTGCCGATGCGGCATACCCACCCAATCAAAAGGTAAATATAGACTACTTGTTCTACTGTTGTGAGTTTTGAAGACTGAAGATTAGGTCAATCCTGAGGATTTGTTCAGTGTTTTAATGTTAGTTATTTTTCTTCTAGTTTTCACCTTATCCACCAGATAGTGGATCATCAAATACTCAACCAAGTAAGAATATACAGTAATTCATCTGATATAATGATGTTGTTTATGATGAAAGTGTTGATAATGATGGTGTAATGGTGAAGATAGACTGGACATGGCGTTTGATTGATAGGCATAGATGACAGTGTTGATAATAATGGTGTGATGAAGAAGATAGACAGGACGTGATGTTTGATTGATAGGGACAGTGATGTTGTTTATGATGACAGTGTTGATAATAATGGTGTGATGATGAGGATAGACAGGACGTGATGTTTGATTGATAGGGACAGTGATGTTGTTTATGATGACAGTGATCAAGATGATGATGGTGTTATTAGGGGGGGGGGGATAATAAATGCTGTTTGTTGATGCTCATGATTGTGGTCAAAGTTATTGGCAGAGATGGTGATGATGCTCTTTATTGCAGTGATGATGTTAACGGTGATAATTATGGTTGTTCATGGTTAGGATAATAATTATTATGCTTATGTTGAAATGATGATGGAGTTGAGAACAATGGAAAACAAACTTGGGATATCTTGAATAAAACAACTGTACCAGCCTCGTACAAATGTCAAATATTGTTTGTTCCATAACAAATGATTGGTTATATTTCTAGAACCTGCTATGCCGACAGGACCTTCAGCCCCACCATCAGTTCCACCTCCAACTTTTCCAGACCTTCCGTCGGTCCCCAGTAACAGTCTTCCGACAGACAGTGTACCAGGGGCTAACAGTGGTGGAGGTGAAGATGTTGATTTTGATGATCTGACTCGGCGGTTTGAAGAACTCAAGAAAAGAAAATGATTTTATTCACCAGTTTTTGACATTCTTCCTTTTACATAATGTACAGTATTACATTAATACAATTGACAATCTTCAGAAACTCAGGGTTCATTAGAATGAAACAATCTTGGTACTGTTTGTGTAAGCAATAAGCTCCTGTGTTTCTGAGGATCAATAGTTCATTGATATTTTGTTCATGATAGTTAAAATAATTTGTTGTTAGTTCTTGCAAATATTTTGTAATCCATTAGGTAGTAATTGTCACATATACAGAAAATGTGGATGAAATTTATCATTTGTCTAGTTATGTTGGGCTTCCTGTGTTAGTAGAGCTTTCACAGCAGCAAACCCAACATCGAAGCTTGTGTCGCATATGCGATGAGAAGTATAACGTAACGCTGGCCACGAAACTCAAACTTCGGCAAACGTGTTGTCAGGTCCACCAGCCGACTTCATTATGTAGACTAAAGTGGCCGGCCTCGAGTTGGATCTTCAGAAGTATACGAGAATTGCGATTAAAGCAAAAAAGCATTTATTGCTTTTGTGCGATTCTTCTCACTTTTAGTGTATGATTAATTTTTCATCTGTAATCGTTCAATAAAAATGATTAAATTTGTACAAATGTGCGACTGCATTTTGTTTAATATGTGACAATACGTTTTGCTCGCCCAGGGAATTCTCCTACAATATCACCTACGTCCTTTAGAAATCCACGCAAATTAATTATTATTTTTTTTACAATCCTGAATTTTATACACGAACATGTCCGTGCGCTTGCGCCTTTTTTTGTATTTTCTAAAGATGTATCAATTTCTGTAAGTGATATTGTTGCTATTTTTCAATTGGATACCGCATGTATAGTATACAATATTTCATAGCCATTGCAGAAACAGTCCAGACTCTCAACTATGTCAACTTTTATACTTAGAAGATATATATATTTTTATACACGCTTTTTCGTCTGTGAAAGAAATGGTTTTGTTCTGTGCGCGACATTTCCCGCAGCAAGACTCCAAATGTTCATCTTTGGTTATTGTAAAATGTCTATTCAACAATTGTTGATAACAATGTGTTGAAATTGTTTTCTTACCTGTCAAAAAGTTGTTGAACCTTAGCATACACACTTCAAAGTACTTGTACACAAATCCCATGTAGCTATTTCAAGCCAGTTATTTCATTTAACCACTTGAGCTCTTGATCAAATGCTGGCGAAAAGTGAACCTTTTGTTCTCCATTTTCTGAGTAAATCAATATCGTAAACGAAAAGGGTTTTGTATTGGATTGGAGTGGATATGCATGGTTGTTTTACGGCGCAGGATTTGAATCATTTTACTGTCGACAACAGGTGTCGTTTTGACATAAATTTCAAAGCGTACCATTCTATTCTTCGCTAATTAACAACATCACTATCATATTATCAACTCCTTAATGACTCAAATTCAATTAAACCTTATATGTTTGCCAAAGAAATAACGCATTAATATTCTGCACAATCTTTTTTTTTATTCTTCACTGCAATTATTTACAGAACATTTTCAAGTTGATGATCCATCAGTCAGTCGATGCTTCAGCTATGACATCATCGATGTTTTCCTTCAATGAGCACATGAATGTTTTAAAGTCAAAATATCCCTTGTTCCGCAACGCTGAACATGATCAACTGAACGATGGTTTTAACTTACAAACAGAAAACGGGAATTCCTTCTCTTCCATGAGTTGAGTATCTTGGAGATTGAAATGTAAAGTTGTGATTGAGGCAAACAATAGCAAATATATCTATTCAACATGGCTCAATGTAACGTGTTATCAAGAATGACAGCAAGGAAATACTCAGTCAAGATTTAGAAGTTTTAATGTGGAGTTCACTCTCTTTCGATCTATGCTTAAACTGGAAGACGTAAAAAGGCAGGCGATCAGCAAATGTCTTCACAAAGTCTTAAGGCTGCTGATTGTACTAGCCGTTCTAGGTAGGTGTTAAGAGAAGTGAAGAAAAATCGTGATTTTCGTAGCTGGAAAATAGTGTTTACTCATCTACAATGATACCTGTCATGCATGAAGTGTACTAATCACACGACAAAAATACATCTGCTACTAAAAACCACAGAAAACCACTATTTGTATAGCCCGTAATTAATGCGCAAAGAGTTTTTGAGATTTACTTCTCTAGATCATCTGGAAGCACAATTGCAACACTGAGGAAAAATATATAAAGAGCTGTCAAACTATAGAATGGCGCCTGAGAAAAATACACAAAGCTTAGCTCCAAATATACTCTTTATTGATCATTATTGGAAAGTTTAAATGTCTTGTGTTGTTACCAGGGATGTTTTTGTGGCATTTTTTTCGAAGATTTTATTACCGTTTTGTAGAGTCTGAACTATAAGTAAATGGTGCCAATTTCTGTTTATTGATCTTACGGTATCCAAGCGAGCAGATACATTACTCATAATATAAGAACGGCTCCACAAGTTATTTTTGTAATTAGACATTTTACATATTGAAGGCAGGTTAAAATTGATGGATACAATTATTACGATCCAGAAAACTTGCCAGAATGCCAGCAAGGTTTTTGATTTGCCTTCAGCGATAAATTGAAGCTCAGTATTTGTCCAAAAATATTGCAGTACATTTTGTATTTGAATCTTTTCAAACAATGAAAGCAAACTAAATTTTAATTTTTTTTTGTGTGCATTATTATTAAGTATTATTTCTAGCACATGCAAGTTAAAAATCCAAGTTTCTTTACGTTTTGTTTTATGGTCAGTTTTACAACTTTAATTACATGTATCAAAGCCGTAAATATGTTGTATTCACACTGTTCAATTATAGGGTGTGACTTTTCTGGGCAAAAGATATCGAAAAAAAAAGGAATAGCTACAATTTCTTCAAACTATCACATGATGATTATTTAAATGACAGTTTACTTTTTGTAGCTGCTATAAAACTGGAAAGAATCTGTTTGTTTATTTATCTCTGATTTTAATAATACTGACTGTCACTTGAAAAATTCGGACACTTGACTGTTAGATGAAGGATGAAGATTGGTAATTGAATGTAGCTTTTTTGGTCATTGACCATCATTGACAATATCATTTTACCACTTAATTACAAAGAGATTCAAAATGACAAAATTGTTAATTGTAATTAAATATCTATCCAACCTGTGAAATGACCTGTTTGTTTATGGATTTCTCCCACTTTTAGCAATTGTAATTGGGTTGTAAATTCATAGTATCTTTTCTTCTTCTTTTATTGGTTGAATAATTGGTTAAAATTATTTGAGAACTGTAGAGTCTGGCAAATGAATGGTTTGAATTGAGCTATATTGAAAATTACTTTGATTTGAGATATTAAAAACACATAATGAATGAAAAACAGACACGTGAGCAACAAGTGTTTTTATCAGTGTTTTTTAACTTGAGAGCAACATGGAATTGTAATCAAAACTTGCTTGCCAAACATTAGAATTAAATTCCTGGCTTGACTTTTAATTTTTGCAATAAGCATCCCAGTAAAGAATGAAACAATCCCTAAAACTAATCAGGCATTGAGAGATTAATTAGATTATCGAATTCTTTGATCTTTTTATTTTTGCCATTACACAGTCAATTAAGAGTTTTCAATCCTGAATTTCATAAACGGACATACCATCACGCTTTTATCACATTTTTTGTATTTTCTAAAGTTGTCGTATTAATTTATGTAAGTCAAGGTACGATTTTTCACTTCACGAAGTGCAAGATTTCATTGTCATCGCAAAATAGTTCAGACTCTGAACTTATACTTGTTCCACTAAATTATAGAATTCTTTCCTCTAAATATTTTCGCGGTGTAATTTTTGGTAACTTGCTACAAATAAAAAAATATATACATAACGTCATTTAGACCGGCGCTAGTTGCTCTATATAATACGTGGTAGTCCTTTGTTGACTGTTTAATTTACCATGCAGCACACATCTTTGCACTAATTGATTTTGATTTTCCTCTACTGTTTTCCCAGCCTGCGTCAAATGTGTAGAAGTTGCATCCGAGAATTGCGTTCCAATGAAGATGCTTTACAATGTCACCTTGAGTGGAGGAATTGCCGCTGGAGATTACATGAAGGTTGGAACACTTCACAATCATACAAAATGTTCTGAATACTGCTGTAAAAATAGTGAGTGCGACCTTGCCTTTATGGCCGACGATATGTGCTACAACTTACACTGTTACAGCGCTAAACTATGCCAGACACACTCTGCGAAAAGCTCACGATTTCATGTATCGGTGGCATATGTAAAAAGGGGTCTTAGCAGAGACGCGCTAACTACAATATTGGATAGAGTATCACACGACGAAGGGAAAGAAAACAATTCTACGACTGCAATACTCTCAGGGAGTCGTAATTCAACTCTGCAGAAAGCTGGAAATCACAACAATGATAATCACAATTATAATAACAAAAGTCTCAAAGATATTGAAGCAAATACTGACAACGGGAAATCACAAAGCTCAATTGTTAATGCAAACTCAGCCGACAATAATCAAACAAATACCGGTTTGACCGTTAATAGAACTGCAAAAAGTTCGGTTACTAATTCATCGCATCCTCTTACTGGAGATAGGACATTAGTGTACAATACAAGACTTTCAGATTATTATTTATCTGGCTCTGGAAGTGGGCAAAACGCTATAGATAGAGATGATTCTGCTGCGCAAAGAGAAGGCAGTTTATCGGAATATAACGAGACGACGGCAGAAAGAATAGGAAAAATGACTGTATACTGGAAAAATGCTTCACATATAGTAGTTAAAGAAGTTCTTGATAGCGCAAGTACTACTACAGACGCACCAACAACTACGAGAAATTTCAAACCATCTAGTCGTGCCGGTGAAGGTACGTCTTCACAATCTCCGTTTTCTACTACACTCCCAGCTACAGTTTCTACACAAAATGACCAAATTACACATAGTATTGAGTCATTATCAAACTTTTCGTTAAATAACTTTTCTACAAACAATTCACTTTCTGATAGAACTAAAGGCTATTTTGGTATAAATACACACAAATCCAATGTGTCAGCAACTAATGCGTCAACTCTCTCGAAAGAGCTCCATGATAATGACATGCTTGATAAAAGCTTCAGTCATTTGAATTCCACCAGAAACAACAACACAGATTTAGACTTGGAAGATGAAAGGCATTTGCAGTTAGTAAGAGGGAAATCTTTCCAAAGTAAAGAGAAAGGTACTCAGTTTGATTTAAACAACCCTTTGAATCCTGCAAAGCCTTATGGGAATGCACAGGCCACTGTTAATGGAAACAGCAATCACTCTGCTGCATCTACCAGTCAACCTGCTAAAATTACTGCGGTAAAAACTGTTAATGACAATACCAAAACCTCTTTGGATTTGAATAATCCTTTAATTCCCGCAAAGACTAATGGGAATGCACAGGTCACTGCTAATGGGAATATAAGAGCAAACAGCAATCGCCCTGTTGCCCTTACTAACCAACCTGATAAAATTACTGCGGCGAAACCTGTACAGCCAAGTGCTGAGCTAAACGGCAATATCAAAAATTCATTTCTCAAGACAAACTCAACATCAGTGACCAAATTAAACATCATGCAAAAACAAGAAGAAAAGAGGTGTTTTACACAAGGCGTGCAGCCTGACGTAACGCTAGTTTATGGTCTAAGGGCAGGAAATTTCAGTAATTTTGGAAAAGTTCATGGTATCGACGAGTGTGTTCGATATTGTTGTTCCGATAAAGTGTGTGACCTGGCAATGGTACTTGACGACAGATGTTATACTGTGCATTGTTGGAGTCAAGAGTACTGTAGGGTGAAACCAGCTCATCCGTCGGCTATTCACCCACAGCTCAGCTTTATTAAACGCATTACTTTACCCAGTATAGCATCAGCAAGGGATCGCGATAAATCCAAGCTGCTGCCATCCGTTACACCACAAAAACAAGTATCAAAACGTATCAAAGGATCACGCTGCAAACACGGCTCTATTCAAAATGACGTCACACTAAAGAGTGGACCCAAGGCGGGCGTGTTTAAATTGCGTCCTAAATCAAAGGATATGGATTCGTGTTTAGAGTCGTGTTGCAAGGATATATCATGTAATGTTGCATTTCTAATTGACACATCCTGCTACTCTGTGAGATGTAAAAGTCATGAGGATTGTGCTATTATCAAGAAGGGCAAAACGTCCAAGTCTACTTCAAGTTTGTCGGTTGTGAGGAGTAAGATTCGACCAGTGAATGATAGTAAGTACATACAATTGACATTTCGTCTCAGATCATGATTGCTTCGTATGTGCTATAATAATTAATTGATTAATTGGTTGGCTTAGTGTGTGAGTGATTGATTGACTAGTTGATTGACTGGTTGACTAATTGATAAAATGATTAATTACTGATTGACTGATTCATTAATTACAGTTGTTAATTAAATAACTGCATAGAGATGATTCTTGGAGATGATGTCATCTTGGGATTGATCGGACCAACAGATTTAATGTTGATTTTTCCTTTTTATTGCAGAAAGACAACAAATTCCCAAACTAGGTAATACATTGACTTATCAATTTATATTTTTGTAAACTAACTCTTTTAGGACTAATTATCATCATCACTTAAAAGGCCCTTAAGTGATTTGATTTTTTTTTTAACACTTTCTTTTTATCCATTTTAACAAATTTCTATGCACATCACATATTTTGATGGCGTTTCAGTATATAATATGTTACTCTAGATCTAGGAAAAGGAAAAGTTGCCATCCATGAGTCTCCTGCGTGATAAATATGAAAAAGTTACTGATTCAAATCATAAATGTTCCATATCTTCAACAGCAAATAAATTCACCACGGTTCTTAATATCACAAACAAGGTTTTCAGTGCACAATTGTCTGACATTGAATCTTTGGAGTTCCTCAACATGGGCGTCAAGATACAAACAGCGGTGAGAGAACGTTCTCAACTTCGTTCAAACACGACTTCAAGTCCACACAAGTTTTTAGCTGGTTCAAATGCGCTCTGCATGTACGTAAACCAACGCAAGGGAGTGTTTAAAAAAGAACTTGCTCCCGACTTGAGGTCTTGTTTGAACTCATTGATTGTGTGGTTTTATTGATTTAATCTTTTTGACACTCAGAGAATTTCTTTACTAGTCTTTTATTCAAACAGTTTTTGTAAAAAATCAAATGTATTCTCCCATGTCAGATTTCCATGTTGTTTACAAGCTACGAAGAGTTCCAAGAGTCGGAAGTGATATCATTCCAGTGAGTATGAGAAATACATTTCTAACAACAAATTATGTTACACGCTCAGGCTCTCGGAAGCTGGCTCTGATACCTCCGGGTAAACACAAGGGAGGGGTTCTCTTGATAAAAAAAATACGGTAATCTCAGTCATCATAAGAGTTATCTCCCAGTCACAGGTTGTGGTCACTGTCACCAAGGCTGACGAATTCAACATATGGATGACAATGACAACAGTGCAAATATCCGTCATACTCCTTGCAATAGAGTTCAGCCACACTGATCTACAGCAAATTCACTACTGGGATTAATTGCAAAGAGCAGCAAGCAAATGCGCACGAATATTACATGTAGGAGCCTGTAGTGTTTTGTTTTTCAACTAAAGAGACTGATCTTTAAAATGGCTTTTATTCATATATGTACTGTCCACTAAAAACAACGCGATGTATTGTTTCAGGCCAAGCCCGCTAATGACCAAGGTGACTTTGACTCTCAACGATGGAGCACGCGTTAAAAAGATGCTGGTTTTTCTAGTCAAAACCATTAAATCTGGTAAAATGCAGTCTTCAATCGATGGTGTAGTAGAAACATTTGAATTGAGCACTTTTGGATTCCAGTTTAATTCGCCTAAAGGTGAGTCATGGCTTTTAATCTTTTCTTTTCTTTGTCCTCCTTTTCCTTTTCTTCTTCTTAGAGATATTCGTCGTTAGTTTGTTGTTGTTGTCTGTCTTTTTCCTCCTCACCCACTTTTTTAATTTGATGTATTTTTTTCACATCAAACTGTTTCCGGGCATTTTCTTTGGATAATCCCTCATACTTGTCACACTTACAACTTGATTTGTGGAAACAGAGATGATAAATATATCTATAATAATGTAATATATATCTATAATAATAATTTTTCTTACATGATAAGGTTTCAACATGGTTTGTGATCCAGAGTTCGATTTCGATGTCCACTGGAAATTGACGGTCTTTGATTATCAAATCTTGAGTCCTTGCCCCCGGAACGCAAAAGGTAAATTGTAGTTTGAATATTTTTACATGTAACTCTGATGCATGCAAAGAAAATTGTTATTCATCATTTGATCAAATGAAAAATATTCACTTTTTGAAAATCAAATCTGCAACACCCTAGCCCCCAAAAAGGCAATGACATCCTTTTGAACGGGAATGGCCTTTTCTCCCAATGAAACAACCAAATCTTATAATACTCTAAAAATTATAGGTCACGTGCGACGAAGTTGCCATGGTAGCGAAGACCACAATGCAACGTGGGGTTCTCCCAGTTTTGTCGGCTGTCAATCATCGACTTTCAAGACCATGGAAGAAAAGGTACCTCGCATTGATTAAACACGATCAACATATCTTAAGTTGCTTTTTGCTGTAGTTGCGTTTATTATGAAACCCTGTACTACTCAAACAAAAAAATTAGAAAAAAATTATATGCTCTTGGCGGGATTCGAACCCACGTCTTCGGTATTCTAGACGTCCGATGTGTTAACCACTAGTCGGAATCCCAGAACGTCATTTTTCTCTATGTGTTGGTTGAGCACCGTAAATAAGTACGCATATAGAGTCGTTTTCGCATGAGTGGGAAACGGTACGGTTACGGTACCGCTATGATACGACAGAAAATTAGAATGTTTTGTTAAAAACTACGGCTACGGCTACGATACGGTACAGTACTGTTTCCCACTCATACGAAAACGCCTCTATGAGACGCTGTATAGTAGTAATAAACTAATGCGTTCGGTGTATGAAATGAAATAAAAAAAAAATAATAAAAGCAAAAACTGACAGATGCTCTTGCTCTTGGTTAACACATCAGAATAGAATATCGAAGCCGTGGGTGCTATTTTCGCAAAGAGCATATGATATTCTCTCGTTGATTATTCCTGTACTGTTCAGTCTAGTCACTAAAATTGAAAGATTATTTGCTGTACGTTGTCTCCTTCATATTTTTCTTTGGATGGGTCTCTGATCTGTGCCATCCTCTCCAAGTAATGTGTCACGTGATGACGTACTCTAATGTCTATTCCACTGGCTAGATTTTATAATGATGCATAATATGTTTTTTCTTGTTTTAGGCAAAACGATTTGCAGAAGGAGCAAAAAAGAAGATCCCTTTCAAGAACCTTCAAGAAGAATTGAAAACAACTCCCAACGAGATATTGATTCAAGTTCAAAAAAAGACATTCGAAGATACATATCGCGCTTTGCTAGATATGGCTCATAGAAAAGCCAACAAAAGCCTCCACGATATGAAACCTTCCAAGAAACCATCGAAACCACCAACAGCGACCAAATCTCTCTTTTCTAATTCAACGTTCAGTATCCCATTACCAGATAACAAGCATTTACCTACGACTACATCAGCGCCATCTTCTAAAACAGCCTTTACAAATGGGACTTTCAGCATTCCTTTGCCAGAACCTAAAAAACAAAATCAAACTTTAAATTCAATAACTTTTTCGCGTGGAGAAATTCCTAAGACGCCAAAAATCAAGACTCAAAACGTCAAGCAAGTGAATATTGTCAAGCCTCTTAAAGTTATTATGAATCCCAAACCACTCCATGCTAAACCGGTACAACAACTGGGACAAACTAGAAATCAAATCCCAGCAAGAAAAACGATAATCTCCCCTATAAACCATCCGCCAAAAACTCAGGTCGGCAGTATGAATAGTAAGGTTAAAGCCCCTATCCCAGCAAGGTCTTCTCAGACTTCAGTTCCTGGAAATGCAAGACAGTCGGGTCTGGTACCGAATCGACCACTGACTCCTTACCAAATGTATCAACAGAAATTGAACAATTTAAAGGCCGCACAGGCCAAACAAAGACTTTTACAGCAACAGAGACAGAGACAGCAGAAACAGCAGCTACAACAACAACAACAACAACAACAACAACAACAACAACAGCAGCAGCAATTTCAGCAGCAAAACAGCATGTATCCGAACAATCAGGCAAGTATCAGAAATCAAATGTGGAAGAATACCCAACCATATCAACAACCATGGCAAAGTCATCCAAATTGGCAAGCTAACCAGGTTAGACAAAGTGGACAAACAGGTTTTACGGGTTATGGTGGAGTCCCTGGTTATGGTTATGCAGGGTTTCGAGATCGACCTGAAAAACCCCAGCAAAGAGAATTTAGCCGTAAAAAGAGAGACTTAGAGTTACTTAGAGTAAAAAGACAAGGAGGGAATTTAGTATGGTATAACAATTATAAACAAAATCAGCCTGCATCGGAGAATCAGTATAATTACCCAACTTCTAATGACAATACAATCGATTTAAGAGATCCAGTGCTAACCGATGTGAAAACTGGATATGATGTTCCTTCGGCAACTGATAGCCCAGATAGTGACCTGTCGCCTTTCAATGAGAACTATTTCCATAGTCCAACGCCCTATTACCAGACTGCCACATACCGACTAGGTGGTAACAATCCCTCTACAGGAAACCAGAAGAGTGGTACAGATTCCACTGGACAATCTCCACTTGACTACGAATCTTATCCATCAAGTAGTATATCAGATATAGCAAATACAGGCAAAGGTCTTTTATCAAGTAGTATCTCGGATATGTCAAATACAGGCAAAGGTCTTCCGACGCAGGCTCCTCTTGTAGAGTTGAATCCTTCACAGCCTCCAGCAGGGCTTGGCTTGACACCATTGTTTCCAGATAAAGAACCTCCAACAACGCCAGGAAGCAGGACCAATAGTATACAGTATATAGTAACAACCAGCAAACCGCCTCTCGATCAAACTACAGTACGACACCAGACACCACTACAATTACCAGAGCCCAGTGTTCCAGTGACTACCAAGTCAACTAGCACTAATCTACCCTCGACAGATACCACACATAAGGCTACACCCACTACCACGGGCACACATTCAACAGTTGATGCTCTTCAGAAAAAACTCCTTGATATGACACTCAAAAATAAAAACCACACAACTCCAAAACCAGTCGTAGAGGATTTTACGAAAGAGAAAAACAGAGCTCCAATGTTTGGAGGTGATATTGCTGCTGTGGTTAACATATTACGTTCTTTATCGCTGTACAAGAAGTATACCAACCCACCAGAAACTATTGACACTCTTAAGGTACGATACTGATGAAAATGAAAACGTTGTATTTGGAATATTGTACTGATTTCAGGGTAAATGGATGTTTTGGCTCTTGTTTTTTTCTTTGGTCAAAACGTCTGAACCTTTTTTGAAGTATGAGAAAGATAACATCGAAAGTGTTTTTGTTATGAATGTGCCGGGCGATAAACTAGATTCCTGAACAACAGCTACCATTTATTTGTCTACTTTTAATCAAAACGTAGTTCTTCTAAAAATAAGCTTGGATTCAAATAATTAATATTAAATCTGCAAATGTCGTACAAGGACGATAAATCAACCTTGTAGGGGACAAAGGGATCGAGCCTGTGCTAACTGTAAAAATCCTAGATCAAAACAAATAAAAAGCAACAACAACAACGATGAAATAAAAACTACCGTGCGCAGGCTAGGTGCGTCATGCACTGTTCAAAATACGCGCGCACGCCTTTCGAATCGAGAAAAACGCGCAGAGCTCGACAGTACATGTGACCGTTGTAGCTGCGTGAAGCAGTTATTACATCACATCGACGTCCCATTCCATTAACCATTCCATTCGTTCTTGGAATGTGTTCTCAAACAAATTATGTGTGCGCGCATTACAGACGGTTTGCCGTTGAATGGAATTGCGCGCGGGATTTGAAATAGGTTTGTTTTCTTTTTTGCGCAATTTTCCAGCTCACACGTGGATTTTTTTCCTGTTTTACAGCAATTTCTTCAAGTCGGAAGTCACATTCTGGATAAGCGAAATAAACACGAATGGAAATATCTAACAAAGGTGTGTTGACGAAACTTTTCTCCAATGTTTTAATATAATGGAGATTTGAGTGTACAAAACACCGAGATGTTCGTTATTATCATTGTGAGGCAGTCAGAGTTGGAATCTTTGGGACACAAATACAGTCTAAGAATTAATGTAAAGCAAAATTAAAGCGTTAAAATCAAATAAAATTTAATCCAAATGCCAGGTTACATCCCTAATATTACTGTTCTTTTCCTCCTCTCTAGTATAGCATAAGTTTGTGAATGTCATTTTCTTCATATTGTAGGAATCATCTGACGAACTGTCCGCTTTGGATGCTGCTGAAATCATCGAAGACTATAGTAACATGGTTTCTAAGAAACTTCATCCAAAAGATATGAGCAAACCTATATTGACATCAAATATTAGTAAGTGGAAAACATCTCAAAACTCTCGTTGAATGCTACGCTCTGATTCCAAGCAGATTCCTCTCAAAACCCAAATTAATGATCATAAATTTCATTGTTTACAAGGAGCGATTTTCATACGCAATGATAGAAATGAATTTTAAAATCGTTTTTATTTTTATTCTAAGTTTAGGATGAATAGCCATGATTAAACAGTGATGTCTTGTAGCACTGTTGAATCGTTTCAAGGCAGTTCGTGAGTGACTCACAGATTTATCGTTCTTGATTTGCAGTGGTGGTGTTAAAGTCAATTGACATGACCACGATGAATCCATCAGAAGACATCCAATTTCCTAATAACTCGGACCCTGCGATACGTAACTGGACTGACGCGACGGATACGTTAGTGATCAAACCACAGTCTTTCATCAACTCCGTCAAAGGTAACTTACAGCCACGCAGACTATATTCTTCCTTGATAAATACATTACACAAACCCCCATACACACTAACTGTCCGAACATTTACCCTGAACTCATTTCACATATCAATAATATCACTCCAGCCGATCTGGGATTCGTTCAAACCCGAGTCACAGCGATCACGTACTACTCGCGGTCACCCATGTACGGTCGTCTTCCATATTTCTAGCATTATAATAATGGGTCATCTAGCCATTTTAATATATAAGAACGTTGCTTATTATTCACACTTTGTCTTTGGAGCTCTATAGATTTGTTCATATTAAAGCGTCGTACCATCGTATCAACCATTAACGTGATGGTCAGTAAATACCTATTTATACCCAATTAAGGTACGAAAGTCCAACTTGTGAGCTGCAGTGTGCGCAGACTAACCGATCTTCTTCCAAAAAGTCTGGTGTCAAAAACTTTGTGAGTATTTTCCTACATACAAAACAAATTATTACAGGTTATTAGCCGGAAGTAGAGTCAGCAAAAACAGCAAACTCGTGAACAATTAGTCATACTGAGTCGTATAATTTTACTGCCGAGAGAAAATACAATTCATGTTTTTTTTTTTGCATTTGCCCTACTGGTGTTGCAAGCATTGAAGACTAGAAGCATGTTCCTGTACCGTAGTACAACACCAAGGAAGATCACTAATGTTGTATTACATCGTTAATGTTTCAGTGGTAACGATACTGTTATAAGTGGTCACGTGATGTCAGTCAGTTCCAGTCCTTCTCTTGGTGATGTTATTGATCCTCCCATACAAATCGTCTTATCCAATGACAATGTAAGTATTAATACATTATGACAGCATACGATATCCATTCAGTAGTAGCCAGAGGTGAGCTGTTTCTTAGAAATCCGAAAGTACATTTTAAATTACTATTTATTATTCATTTATTTGTTTCGTTTGAATGTCTGTCATTGCAGAAAGATGCGAGTCAGTTTGAAGAGCTGTGTGTGTTTTGGGAGAGAGGACCTGGGTAAGTATTTTTCGATAAAGTAATGTGACATACAATTTGGCGTGGATGTTGATAAAACAGCGTTCAAACGCCGACTACAGCCCATTAATACCTCGGCTTTTCCCTCGGAGGTCATACATCCAGGGTTTCAATTGATAAAGCCCCTCTACTATTCTTCTATTCCAGGAACAAAGCTGGAAAATGGTCGTCACAAGGCTGTTCGTTTGTCGAGTCTAACCTCTCACATACAATATGTGAATGTACACATATGAGCACGTTTTCTGCCGTTGCAAACACTGCAAAACAAAAGAAGGTGATGTATATGTTCAACTTTAACATTTGGCCTTTCCTCTGAGACATTACTTACCAAATATAATGAATGCTTTTGGACAAATCATGTTGGAATAAAAATGCCAATTCTAACTGATATTATCCATTCAACAGATTGTTGCTATAGCAACGGTCCCTCCACAGCCTCCCCCGGAACCGGAAGAACAAAGCAATATTTTGTATATTTTACTGGGGGTCCTTGCGATATTGATGATTATTTTTGTTATACTGGCTGTAATCTGCGTACTTTGGAAGTAAGTTTAAACAATTAATAGTTGTTTATGGTGATACACCAGGGGCCGGTTGTTCAAAGCTCGATTAGTGCTAATCCAGGGTTAACTCGAAAGGTTTTCTTAAGAGTTAACCCAGGATAAGTGCTAATTGAGCTTTGAACAACCGAGCCCAGGGATTTGAATAAACGCAGATTGTAATTGGGATAGTACGGCAATATAATTTAATTCTCGAGTATTGCCAAGCAAGTAATCGGTTTGTATATTATACAGCAAGTCAAAGTTTTTAAAACTCCTAAACCTCTTTCTAAGACAAGTTCCAATAAAAGTGCGACTTGTCTTTGATGTTGCATTGTTGCTTTTTTGTTGTTGTGATGCTTTAATTTGGTGTTGTGCAGTTGTTGCTTTGTAGATTAGTTCTGCCAACGTTGGTGTCTCTACTTAGCTACTGCATTTTATTGTACGTAGCATTGTAATGCATCGATCTCGTTATTCACTTGCTTATATAATTTCACTATTTCGATTTGTGTGTAGACGCAGAAAGAAGCAGCACGAAGGAAATAGTGGTCTTCAACGTAGAGATAGTGCACGTCGACGACGAACAAGTGGGGTAAGCTATCTAGTGAAAAGTATTTCCGTCAATGTTAGCATCTTGATGCATCATTCCGTCTTAAAAGTGAATGCTGGACTTACTACGTAAATATGTGTCAGAAAATAATGAAATGGTGATCGACGGCAGTTATGAGTGTGACAGTCGTGACGAGCGTGTCAAACATCAAACATAACGAAATGATACCATTGATACCATGTCGTTGTTGCATCGTTATTATTATATTAGTGAACGATGCTCCTGATTTGTGAGTGCCACTGATCACACATTTGAACCGTCGCGCTAACCTAGATGGTGCATGCTAGCCTATTCTTATAAGCTTATTCATAATCTTTCCATTTTTGATCCAACTTCACTGCATGCTATGTTGTCTTTACCCGATAACCCTTCGTGTTGTTTTAATTGGTGAATGTTTTGTTGCAGCGTTCAGATGATAACATCAGCACTGGCTCAGAAGAGTTTGATGTGAGTGTAACTTACAAATTATCAATAACAATGTCTACCAACTTGGACAAAAGTACTCGAAGTAATAGTAGTTACCAATTTTAATACCGTACAATCCTAGAACGAAACTGGCTTTGAAAATTGTTTAAAAATTGCAAAACGAACCAAACTTATTGGACATCATGCTATTGTTTAATGATGCTTCAGTTTAGCAGTAATGTTCACAGCAGATACACTGATAATTTGACTGGTTATATTTCCAGGATATGATGGCCTCACGACGAAGAAACATTCATCCAGATGCTAAGAAGGTTGGATATTACTTTTAATAGTCATACATACAATTTAGCGTGAATTAACAACGAATAGTTTAAAAAGGATTGGTGTTTTATCACTAATTCTCAGCGTTCGAAGTCAATTTCGCAGGACGTCGACGGAGCCCACTTGTCCCCCCCCCCTCATTTCTATCGATTGCACGTTTTTACTACGAAAGAAACTACACTGAATGAAAAAAGTCAAAACAATGATTTAAGGTCACTGCGAGGGAACCGAATAGTTCAGGTCCTCGCTGCGCAATGCATGGCTGGCTATCTGTACCTTGATTTAAAAAACTAGGTAGTTAGTTAGCTTTATATCCTGACTTTTCTTTTGACAACTGTGTTTTAGGGTCCATCCGATTCACCAAGATGGCAAAGAATGCGGAAAAATGGGGAAAACCCAGAAAATCTGATGTTAAAAGAGAAGTCTTACCTTCTATCAGATTATCACCAACCTTACCATTTCCTCTCCGCAAAAACACCGCAGCCACCATCCACATCGTCGCCGTCACCGTCGTCGTCAAATCGTCAACGGTCACGATCAAGCTGATAACACTATAAGCGTGCAATAGTTTTCGCTATTTTGTGGTAAAACACTATAAGCGTGCAATAGTTCTCGCTATTTAGTAGTAAACAGCACTAATTAAACAAAAGAAGACAACAGAATTAGCATAACATAGCACTGTTCAGCGGTATTTATATTGCACACTTTTAGTGTTTCTACTGTATTATGTCACCTGCAGAGACACTACTAACTACTGAAATGAAAAGTGCTTGTGAGGCGAGTCAGCAGGGACAAGTCTTCTGGTTTTATGCTTCTTGCATGGTGGAAAGACAATGAGACTTGTGCCCTGCTATCTCGCCTCAATAGATACAGCCATTCATGTTATGAAAGAGAAAAAACTTTATACTAGAAGAATTTGGCCGATTGAAAGTAAAAAATATCGACAACGAAACTAAAAAATATTCGAATTTTTAAAGAAATACTGCTGTTCTACATGAGAATCTAAAAAAATACAATGGGCTCGAGTATATATTGGGAGGGATATCTGGCTTCAACCAGACCATGTTTTAGCGAACATTGTATATAGCTCTTTATAGTAAAGATGTATTTTACAGACCTAACTAGTAAAATATTTTACAAATATATACATAAGTGAATCTATATTCTATAATATATATGTCTGCATGTGGTTTTATACTTAGCTTTTAAAACATGTCACGATCCTGACATCATTTTACTACCCTTCCAGCATTCTTTGCGAATTCTCTTTCATACTCTAATTTTTAATCCCTTTGGAGATTAATAGAACAATCTGCACTCATTACGCTACAAAAGAAAAGTCAGCAAAGTTCCTTGGAAGTGAAACCCATGAATGTTCGTCAAAGAATTGGTTATCAGCCGGCCATGATATTGACATAAAAAATATTGGTACATTTTGACGTCATATTCATAGTCGATCGATGGCAATTAAAACAACTTCTCTTTTTTATACGTTTTACATAATTATTTTTCTTCGTTGGCTAACTGTCCAAGTGCTTACACAAAATGTAAAGCAAAGGAAAATAGGATACAATATTTAATTCAAAATAAAACATTTAATTCAACATAAAATGTTGTCGTGTTGGTGGTAGCTTTACCAGTATTCAGTGCCCAAAGTAAACAACCCAACCGATATAAAGAATGATTTTAGACAGATTTCAGTACTACCACAGGCTGCAAAAGTACTAGAAAAGATCCAGCTTGTGCTACACGGAGATGTTTTAAGAGTAAACAACAACCAACACGCATTTACTAAAAACAGATCTACAGTGTCTGCACTGTCTAATATCACTCAAGACTGGTATAATGCAACTGAGCCTGGTAGCTCATTTACTGGGGTCAAGAAAGCGTTTGACCTTGTTGATCACGGTGTCCTACTAACTAAGATTGCTAACAAGGGTGACAATTAATGACAATTAATTACCCCAAAAAATCTCTTGCAAACGACATGGGAGCTTACTTTGTTAAAAAAATATCTGACATAAGTACTGAACTTGATCACATACATCCTACACATCGAGACGAGCCTCCCATGCTTGGATCTCCGGAAGTACATGCTAATTTTGATCAGTTTGATATTCTTAGCACCGAGGCTGTTAAGAAAATCATATTAAAATCTCCAACAAAATCATGTGCACTCGACCCTGTGCCTACTTCTGTGCTGAAAAGTTGTTTGGATGAACTTGTAGAGCCACTAACGACGATGATCAACATGTCACTTCAAACTGGTAATTTCCCTACTGTCTGGAAGGATGCACTTGTCACACCAATTCTAAAACGCAATGGACTAGACACGTATTTTAAGAATTATCGTCCTATCAGCAACCTCCAGTTTGTATCTAACGTTACTGAACGAGCCGTCACAGATCAACTATACAACTTCATCAACAACAACAATTTGTTACCATCACTCCAATCTGCTTATCGTCCAGGATATAGTACAGAAACTGCTTTACTGAAGGTAAAGAATGACATTCTGATGAACATGGACAACCAACACGTTACATTGTTAGTCTTACTTGATCTCAGTGCGGCATTCGATACTGTAGATCACAATATTTTATGCAATCGTCTCACCACTGATTTTTGGAGTTACTGGGACTGTACTCGATTGGTTTCAGTCTTACCTCTCTAACAGATGTCAACGTGTTACGATTGACGGTACTTTATCAGATGTATTCCAACTAAACTACGGACTGCCACAAGGTAGCTGTTTAGGTCCGTTACTGTTCCTCCTGTACTCCAGTAAGCTGTTCAAGATCATCGCCAACCACCTCCCTCAAGCACACTCCTATGCTGATGACACCCAGCTATATCTGGCCTTTAATGTACATTCAATCAAACAATATAAGAATCAATAAATACCATATGTACATTCAATCAAACAATATAAGAATCAATAAATACCATACACATGTTTGGGCCATAATGAGCAGTTTAATTCATACCGTATATGGGACACACAATATAACTGCTATGAGGGTGGGTGGGTAGGGTACGTGAGTAAACTAAGCGAACGAGAATAGAAACGATGTGCACACTAGGACGCAACAACTGATATGAGCCACGAGGCCGGGAACCTGATACTCACGTACTCTACCATTCCACATTAAATCCTATTAATTATTAATATTCACTTAATGTACATTCAATCAAACAATATAAGAATCAATAAATACCATATGTACATTCAATCAAACAATATAAGAATCAATAAATACCATACACATGTTTGGGCCATAATGAGCAGTTTAATTCATACCGTATATGGGACACACAATATAACTGCCCAAAAATAGTGTGGCCCAGAAATGTATATGATATAAGATATGTATATAAAAGTGTTGTTGGATTATAGTTATTTAAGTAGTAGCATTGACGATTCATTTGAAGAGGGCTAAGTTCAATGGTACAACTGGTGTTGGAGACTGACGGGCGCAGGGAACCAGCTCTCGAAATCTTTTTAACTGTAGGCGGGACAAAGCATCAGACGCCGAATTTTGTGCACCAGCAATGTGTTCAGATTTAATGACGATGTTGAATTGAGAACAAATATAAAATAGGTAGCGAACTAATGTCATGATGTGCGGACATCGGCTATTTCCGCTGTTGATAATGTGAACTACTGATTGGTTATCACAGTGAAAGATTATCTTGCGCGATTGCAACATCGTAGACCACACAGTTACTGCCATTGTTATAGCGTAAAGTTCTTTAAATGTAATTGAACGCCTGTTTGGGATGTCAACGTTAACAAACGTGTCACAAAGCCAGTAATCATTGAATAGAGCACCAAATGACGATGTACAAGCATCCGTGTACAAGTGTAAACAGGAGTTAGTGATCCATTGTTCGTCGTAGAAAAACGTTCGTCCATTCCATTTACGTAGAAAATGGATCCACCAACGAAGATCTTTATAAAAGCCGGTGTTCAATCGCAGATGGTGTCCAGGATGCCGAGCTTTCGTCAAAAGATCGATCATTCTACGCAAAAAGGATCGACCAGGGCGACAAACAGAGCAAATGAAGTTTAATTTACCAATTAAAGATTGTAATTGTCGTTTCGTACAAGACCGTCGATGGTCAAAAGTTAACAGCAAGTCTATTGTATCCTGTAGGCGAGTTTCTGTGATGCGAGCTTCTTGCGCTACACTGTCCAATTCAATTCCGAGCAACTCCAGTTGGGTACATGGTTCGGTGGTTTTTCTAGAATTAGTAGCAAAACCCAATTCTGAACAGGTTGATAACATTAAGTCTAAGTTTTGTTGACAGCTGCTGTCCGGTACTGGCGGACCACAAGTCCAAAAATCGTCTAGGTAATGCCAGACAGGATCAATACCACGCTGTGTCATGATGTAGGCTAGTGTGTCGGCATATTTTAGAAATAACGCCGGCGAACTACGTAACCCGAAAGGGAGAAAGGCGTCGATAAAATAAGCGGTGGTAATTATTCCGTTTACCTCGATTGGCCATGTAGAGCCAAGTAGCTCCCAATCGTCGGGATGAACTAATATGTGCCGGAAGGCGTCAGACAAGTCAAGTTTGCTCATGAGAGCGCCTTTACCGTATGTCTTTAGTTGACTTATTGCGGTGTCCAATGAGTCATAAGTGCATGTGAAACGATCCTTTGGGATTGCGTCGTTGATACTCTGACCCGGCGGCCAAGACAAATCGTGAATGATACGCCAGCGTACTGGCACGGAGCGCTTTTTGGGGATAGCGCCCATCGGCGACCCGACAAAGTTCGTGAAAGGAGGGTTGAGAAAGGGTCCAATCTTTCGATTAAGATTGAGATCACGTTCGAGTTCGGTAGCTATAGCGGATGTATTGTTCGTGGCTGATTGATGATTAGCAAATATTTGAGGAGAACGATTTCCGGTGAAACCAATGTGTACTCCGTAGTCAATTCCATTGAGTAAATCATTAACAAAGTGTTTATCAATATGATTGTTCAAAGTAGATCTCCAGGTCGTAGAATCAAATGGCGATTTAATGTCCGTCGGAACCAAGTGTGCAATCGGCCATTGCATGGTCCCCCCTACAAGCTTTGCAAACATGGGCACGCTTGCAGTTGGAACCTTGCTGACATGACCTTCGTTGAAACAAGTTACAACCTTCTTTGTCATTGAAGTACCATTTTGCGTATTTCCAAGTCGTAGTTTTGTCCGTGCCAGATTTTGTCGCCGATGTAGTTTCCTCCACCGACGATTTCGGGCGAAAGGGACAGTCACGGATAAGATGGTGGTCTGAGTGGCATCGCTGGCATGTAAGGTTTTCCTTGCGAACACTAGAGGAATCGAGTATCGGAGAATATAATGTGGTGTCGACTACGTCAAGTTGACCTGTAGTCAGCGTTTTACGAAACTGGACATCATACTCGTAGACCGATTTCCAGCGAAACTTTCGGTTTGCTTTTTGGATTATTAGACGATAGCGCGCCAATTCCTCGTATCTGGTCGGGTTGTCTTTCATAACGATTCCTTCGTATTTTGTCCACGCTTCGAGCCAATGGTCGAAGGACTCAATCGACGGTTGACCGTGCTTCTTTTCGCCGTCCGTTGAAGTATCATCCTCCAGTAGCTTGTAAAGGTCGACGTAGATATTGGCGTCGCTAGAACAACGAGTACTATTGTTAGGGGATCCGCCCCCTCTACTGATAAAACTCGATTTGAGCGTCTCATGCTCGCTTTGAAGGGCTCCAATTTGCAACGACAAATTTCGAATGGCTGCTAATATGTGGCCCTGATCGCTGGGTTTTGCCTCTTTGTGAGTAGCTGTCGCAGGATTCGCTTGTTGAGAGTCGTCCTCGGAGTCTTCGGGTCGTAAACCATCACATTTTTTGCTCGGAGGACCAAACGAATGAAATGCGGTGGATAATTTACATCCAGGACATATACTGGATCTTGCTTGACGTTTCGAGGCCTTTGATGACATTGAAGAAGTGGTATACGTGAGTAAACTAAGCGAACGAGAATAGAAACGATGTGCACACTAGGACGCAACAACTGATATGAGCCACGAGGCCGGGAACCTGATACTCACGTACTCTACCATTCCACATTAAATCCTATTAATTATTAATATTCACTTAAACCTGGTAATGACGCTGACGAAAAGGCAGCTTTGGATGCCATGGAAGATTGTATCGCTGATATCCAAGAATGGATGGCTTGTGATAAATTAAAACTCAACGCAGATAAAACAGAATTTCTGGTAATTGGCACTAAACGACAACTCGACAAAGTTAACATCACGCACCTACAAGTAGCCGGTTCGTTAGTGAGTACCTCAACCAGTGCCATAAAGAACCTGGGGTCCTGGTTTGACTCTAACCTAAACATGCAGGACCATATTAAAAAAACTTGTAGCTCTTCATTTTTTAACATATATAATATACACAGAACTAGAAAGTACTTATCTTGGGATGTCACAGAGTCTATAATTAATGCATTTGTCACCAGTAAATTAGATTATTGTAACAGCCTGCTTTACGGCATTGC
The DNA here is from genome assembly GCA_918843875.1 of Diadumene lineata. Classification (NCBI taxonomy): domain Eukaryota; kingdom Metazoa; phylum Cnidaria; class Anthozoa; order Actiniaria; family Diadumenidae; genus Diadumene; species Diadumene lineata. The sequence goes on from OU974069.1 coordinate 40,871,001, forward strand.
TAATGTTCATCTTAGTAAGTTGCAGCGAGTCCAAAACGCTGCTGCCAGGCTTATTGTAGGTCTTCCTAGGTATACTAGTATAACACCTGTTCTTTTCAATTTGCATTGGCTTCCCGTAAGATTTCGCATACATTTTAAAGTATTATTGTTAACTTTTAAATGCCTCTATGGCCTAGCACCTAAGTATTTATCAGATCTGATTAGCGTTACTACATCAACTAGATACAATCTTCGCCATCACAAGGGTATTTTGCTGTGTCCAGCAAGTGCTAATTGTAAAATAACTTTAGGAGACAGGGCATTCCAATCAGCTGCCCCAAAATTATGGAACGAACTACCTATAGATATAAGAGAAGAAACATCACTACCTAGATTCAAAACGTTACTTAAAACTCATCTATTTAAATTAGCTTTTAATGATTAGAAACACATTTCTTTAAAAATATTCATATACATATTACCACGTTTTTACTAGATAATTTTAGCATATCTTAATTTGTATATATACTTATTCTAACAATGAATATTTTAGTTTTTAATTTATTCTATTTTCTTCCATTTTTGTTTTTTTATATTATTGTAATTAGATGGCGCATATGAACATATATACATGGAATATGCGCCTTAGAAGTATTAAATTATTATTATTATTACATTATTAAAATCAGAAGGTATTATATGGATGCGATAGTAGAAAAAAAACCTTATAAATTTTCTCTTGAAATTGTAGAGATTGGGCTTCCTGTGTATATGGTCAGTCTTCTCGCTCATTTCAAGCAACGCCTGGTTGTTAATACTGTCTGCATCTCTGCGACACGGTTATGTTGTGGTGGAAATCTTCTTGCTTGTTGTCGTTGGGCAATGGGAAGTCAAACTGTTTCAATCACTGTGAAGTTATTGCAAACAAACAACAACAAACGAAAAACCATAAAGTTAAACTTCACTAAAGAAACACTATCAAGTACTTCGATATCTGACCTCAAAATCAAGCTACAAGATTTACTCAATGTACCAGTTTGTGTACAGACATTGAGCTATTTGGGTCAGCCATTGAATAACCTTTCAACTACACTCTCAGAACTTTACATAAGAGATGGAGAAACAATTCACGTGGAATGTCCTGAACAAATCGACATCAAATCTCTGAAACAATGCACGGAGATGTTGAAGGAATTCCGTACGACAGCAGAGCCATTTTGTACGTCAGATGGTCGGTATGTTCGAATGCCCTCTATCGACGATGTGGAAAAGTTTGAAGATTTGTACGCCGATATATTTGAACCTCTAGAAACTTTGGCTCAAGTATTTGGCCAATGGAAAACAGAGAAAGTAAAGGTTGAACGACAGTATTTCGTCCAAGAGAAAGGAATGGAATATCTCATGGATCTTCATGTATTTTCTCAAAGAAAATTTGATTGGTTCACGTCAAGTTTGCAAGAGAGTTCGCCTGTTTTGACCACAGCACAAGATAATAACGATGATGAGGATGGTGGTGGCGATGGTTTTCACCGTGAAGGTGAACCAATGGTGTATGAGGCAATAAGGTATCCATTGACGTCAAGATAAACAAAAGGCTTTTAAGGGGCTGTTTATATGGAGTGAGACAGCCCGGTTTAGCAGGCTGGTTTCTTTTGTGTTCAAGTTATCAGAGCATAAAAACAAAACCTAAACCAGGCTGGGTCACCTCATATAAACAGGCCCTTAGTTTAGTTTGGGACCTGGTAGCTATATAAGATAAGAAAATACAAATATATGAATTAATTAATGTTAGTATGTTATTTATTTCTTCTAGAATGGACGAGTTGCTAAAAATCCTTACTGAATGGCAATTCATTTTAAACTCAAAAATTCTGGGTGTTTTGTGGAGTTTCATGGAAACAGGCCCAGAAACAAAGCTTTTGCTTGAACATGGTGCACTGAAAGGCATGATTGATGCTTATACCATGACAAAAAGTGATGGGATTTCACCATTTATATTCAATGACCTTTATGAAAATGCACTGGGTTGTTTGTGTGGGTAAGAAATGCTGTTTGAGAGGTCCAACCTAATTAACACCTGACATGTAGTTATCTCAAATGAATTTCCTTTATCAAGAAGCATACTAACTGTTCAAGAAGTCAGGTTATTATAGTTCTGTGATGTAATTAATGAATATAGCAATAGCGAGTACTATTTTATGAGCTCAAGTCTGAGGTAATGCACAGTTATATCTATATTTGAAGGTTTACATGTCATTTAAAAGTAAGCTAGTTGTTTAACAATCAGACATGATCATAAGACAGTATTAATAATCTGACTCTTACCATATCAAACTCAAAGTCATTTCTAATCTATGTTCCATTAAACTGCAGTCATTTTGCTCTCTCCTGACAATGGACTGTAGGGAAATGGGACTTACACAGATAGATTGTATTATAAAGTTGATGCAAACATCTTTTTCTCTTTAGATGTGTTGAATATGATACCAATGCTCAACGAGAAGTTGCCACTAATAAGGAAGTCAGGAAGAAACTTGTACAAGCAATTGATACTGGTCTCAACACAAACTATTTTGATCTTGATCAAGAGTATTGCTTAGCTGCAAACACACTATTCTATGTCTCATTTGACCAACAAGCAATTCAAACAGCAGTCCAAGCAGGTGTACACCTTAAAGTCATGGATAAAGTCTACCCATCAGTCAGATCATGGCTGACAAAAACAAAACAGCTGATTATTTGGTTAGTAATACTGTAATCTAATTAGTAAGGTAGTACTTATACAGCCCATTTCACCTAATGCCTCAATGTGCTTTGCTATCTTTAACATTTATATTTCACAAGTAAATTATTTCTTCTCTTTTCTGGTTGATGATGGTGATGATAACAATGATGGTGGTGATGATAACAATGATGGTGATGATAACAATGATGGTGATGATAACAATGATGGTGGTGATGATAACAATGATGGTGATGATAATAAGATGGTGGTGATAACAATGATGGTGGTGATAACAATGAAGGTGGTGATGATAACAATGATGATGGTGATGATAACAATGATGGTGGTGATGATAACAATGATGGTGATGATAACAATGATGGTGGTGATGATAACAATGATGGGGGTGCTGATAATTATAGATGACATTGATCATAAAGCTAACATTTTGTTTGCCATCATCATAATTATGATGATGTTGCTAATCTAACGTTTTGTTTTGGTCATCTTCAGCTACTATTGTCTTCTGTTCTTAGCAAGGGTGAGGTCATCTACACTGGTTACCATTCCCCATAATCAAGCTGCAGCTATTGATTCATGCATCCAATATTTCTTCAAGAAAGGGTATACACCATCTCAGATCAGTAGTTACGAAAAAGAACATATGTATGTATGGATGACCCTTGCACCAATATTACATTTAGTATTCGCGAGTGGGCCTGGTACAGCAACAAGACCTGTCTGTGTTGTGGATGTACAACTAAATGACAGCAGTGATGCTAAAAGAGTAAAGCTCACTTCACAAGCAGATAACCAACATGAAATTGTAGATGATTTTAGTTCATCAAGTGACAGCGAGGAAATTTTCTACGACACTGATGAGGACACTACTTCGTGGGACACAAAGGAAAACAGGCAATTGTGCAGTGGTTTAGGTTTTTCACGTTGGCCGGGTTCGAAATCAGTGCAAGACCTTGGCATCTTCGCTTTGCAGCATACACTGAGTTCTGAGGACAACATAGGTTTGTTAAGATCGGAGAATCTCCAGCCTTACTTAGTTTGTTTGGTTTGGCAGCTCCAGGGCTCCAACCGAAGCAAGATGAGGACATTACTTGCAGAACTAACCAAGTCGACAACAAGTGTTATTCCACGTCTGAGTGTAATGTGTAAAGCTGCCTTAGCAACCATCAATGGACTTGATGCTGTTAGGCATGTCTGAAACACTACAAGTTATTTTTAGTCGTTCACATGGTTCCATGTCAAGAATCTGACCCTTAGGAATTTTGCTTGGACTTGTTTGCATTTTAGTTAGGAAAAATAGATAACGTGTAGGGGAAAATTACAGACATGTAGAAAGTTGTTTTAAAAAAGTATACTGTTACACAGTTTATAGTTAATAATATTTTGCTGTTTTGGGGATTTTGTAAATATATGTGAACTAAATGAAAACGCGTGAATCCCATTTTCAAAACCAGCATGTTTATTGTTGTTTATATTTGTTGAGCTCGTATATATATAACTTTTTTGCCAATAACATTTGTATAATTAAAAATTTCAAGACAAAATGAGCTTAAGAGAACCTATCCCCGGACCCCCCATCAGGAACCACGCTAGTGCTATTTTTAGAAACCATGCTATTAATAAACTGTTACCAATCCCGCTAAAACATTATTCTTAAGAGAAATTCGACTTGGAATCATCTTTTGCAAATTTGAAGAGCTCTTCTTTTTCATGTTCGACGCCAGCACAAAATTCGTCTATTTCCTCTCTGGTCAATCTGACCAATCACGTTCCGTTTTTGAAATAACTCGGCGGCAATAAATAGACTTAGCGCGGCTGATGATGCGTGCAAAGCCTAGTATGGGGGATAGGTTCTCTCAGCTCATTTTCTCTTGAAAATTTGCAGTATGAATTAATTCGAAACAGAAAATTCGGCAAAAGCTGTTCAAAGAAGTAAAACACTTATCGAGCTGAGCTATATTTCATTCTTGCGCACAACTTCAATCGGCAAACGCAGCATACCACACTGAACCCAAGAACGTGCCACAGGCAGGTGCCCACCACTACACCACTCATTTGAATCAGGATCGTAATATTCTACGGTATCTAAACGACCAGAGTTATTGCAACCACCAAACACATACAGTCGATTATACCAACGACATATCCCAGAAGCCTGTCGTGGCATGGTTAGACTGGGTAGGGCTGACCAATTGTCAGAGTCTTGGTCGTACACTTCACAACTGGACATACAACTACCATTCTTGCCTTGTCCCCCAACAACATAGATCTTATTGCTTAATATTGCAGCAGAAGGGTAATAACGGGGTGACTGCACTGATGCACAGTTATGCCAGGTCTTCGTTCTTGTGTTGTACCTCTCAACGCTGTTTAAGATTTCACCATCGTTGTTAATACCACATAACGCATAGATGTGAACATCTAGGTACACAGCAACATGCCCTGCACGATTTACATTCATTGGTGTTTCATACGTCCATTTATTGATGCATGGGTCGTAGCGCATCACACTATTGGTCGCCTTAAGATGGTTCGTCCGACCTCCAAGTACATAGACCTGTTCGCCTGCAGTCACTGCGGAGAGCGCACATCGCGTTTGAGGTAAATCAGTAATCATTGTCCATGAGTTTGTACTTACATTAAACTGTTCAACTATTTGACTGTTTTCTGTGAGATTGGTGCCAAATGCATATAAAACGTTATCACAGACTGTCACAGCATGCTCATCACGGGCGATGCTTGACTCGGTTAACTTTGACCATTGATTCAGATCTGGAAGATAGCAGATAACATCACGACTTCTGTTTCCTCCACACAATACTATTGTTTCGACGTGCTTCACCAGTACTTTCCTAGGTTTTTGCACTTGCTCAAAGTCATGCACCACTAAGGATCTCATAGCTTGCAGTAAATGCTTGGTGCAATTAAAACTCTGCGAGACGAGCTCCTCTTGTTCAACTTTGTCAGTTAGGTAGCGTTTGGAAATGGATGTCAGTCTAATCATGGAAAATAGCTCCTCAAAGTACTGTTGTCTTGATTGCAGATCATGTTTGACCCATGCTATCACTGCTTCGTAAACCTGTTCCTCTAGACTGACAATTAGTTCATCTCGAGATACCAAATCGAATAATACGTTGTATTCTATTACTTTGAAACCCTCTGATTCGCTAGCAGAGGCGAAGTTATTGATGATGAAATTAGTTGCAGTGGTTTTCAGTTGATCACACGTGTATTGCTCAGCGAAATATTGCAACTCAAAACAGTTTCCAGGGCAGATAATCGTCTCTAGAAACTCGCATCCAATTCTCTTCAGGGTTTGAATCAACAAGAAATCAGCTGCAGCTACTAGACTTCTCGCGTTCACCTCATTAATGGAAATGTTTCCGGTGTACATGTATTCAAGAAGCGGTTTCATTACCTTTGCGTCAAGGACGTTTAGTTCTATTTCTGTCTTGTGGCGATCTCCCATTTCACCTGTAAACACTTTACGGAAGTACATACTGCTTGAAGCTAACACACATCTATGTGCATCAAAGCTCTTTCCATTCACAACCAATGTTACATCGCACAGAAGATCGTCCATACGGAGCTTCTCAAGCGAGGACAGAAAATTATCTATGTACTCCTTTTTGGCATTATCATTTGCTATCATTCTCGGAACAAATTGCCCTCGTCTCAAGGAATTACTATACTACAACAACTTCTGGTACAGCGAGCACGCTAAGAGACTTACACGTATAATGTAGCTGTACATTTGCATATGATAACAATTTACTGAATGCATTTATGCAAATGTACAGTTCTCTTGGTTGTCATGGCTGGGTGACAAAGTGTAAAAATTGATTCACCCAAACATACACAAAAAGAATTGGATACTTTCAATTCATGATTAATGTAATTAATGAAAATTCTTCTGTGTATATTCTGTCTATATTTGATGACTATATGCAAAACAGAACGCCATGCCTGGTTGTCCAGGAGACCGATAAAGCAAATATTCAAATTCACTTTTTTGGAACAAGTACAATTAGCAACACGTACAATTAGCAAGTCTGAATACATAAGTCGGTCCCAGTTCCAAGAGAGAGCGAAGTTACATAGCGTCGGCTCATAACAATCAGTCGTGCATGCGTTCTGATGTATTGCTGCATTCGCGAGGGCCAACAAGATATACAGCACTCTGTTCAGTGCACGAAGTTTAATGAATATTGTAGCCTTAATTCGTAGCTGGTCCTTTATGCATGGAGAGGGAGATGTTCCCACATTTCAAAAGAGCCCGCAAGTCGAGAATGTTGTCGCATGGCCGCTGGTCAAGTAGTTGCAGTCAGATGCGTTCCCTTGGGCGGACGTGCAATCTCGTTTTCATTTGGCTCAAGAATAATGATAACTCTAGATATAATGACAACAAACAAGCACTTTAATGGCACACTCATTTACTTACATATATATATACCTCAGAACACACCGTACACCACGAAATCTCTCCTAAAATCTAACCACTTTATACTAAACTATGATAAATCTAAATAATCTATGCCCCAAACACTTATCTCGATAAAAACTTTGTATAATATTATGTATAGCATAAAATTCCTATTAGAACATTTCTGTCTGTAAACGTTCCCACACTTTTTACATATTTTCTCTTGAAACTTCAATATTTTATTAACCGTTTCTTTACAAGGCTTTCCACACATCAAATATCTTTCTTTTCTAAAACCGAATGTAGTCTGTTGCTTATTCGAAGAAAGTAAAAGAACTTGAAACAGTGGAATTCAATAGGGTAGCACTGACTCTAAAGAATATCCACCCAAGATTTTCCTAGTCAATTCTTGATAAGTTAGTGAACTAGGAAGGACAATTTTGAATCAGTATCTCAAGGTTGCTAGTCATCGCATGGTCACCTAGCACGGATTGTGGGTAACATGTTCTTTCTCAATCTTTTCCCCGAATTAAAGAGGCTTTTTTTTTTTCATAATTTACGGAATAGTAAAAAATGAAAATCTTTGACAAAACAGGTGAAACAATTTCGGTACACAACGTTTACAATGAATTTTTTTCTGAAACTACCCCCCCCCCCCCCTGCTCACTGTGCAATGTTGCTTTGAAGGGCACCACACCTCTGGAGGAGGGGAAGGTTTTTGTACTTAGTGCGATAGAGCAAAATGAACTCGAATATACCATATGTTGAAAAAGTTTCAACCCTTTTTCTTAGATTGTAGTCTCCTCTCATGGAAATGGAAAAATCTCGATTGCTGAACTTCTGAAAGACAGGGATAAATATCACATGAAAAAAATAAATGACAGAAGGGCAATATTGAAGTGACCGATCACCGAAGCTTGTTCTGCTGATATAAAACTGTGAGGCAGAAAAATAAAGATTCTCTGAAATATATAATTTGTGATAACATAGGTTTTTAGCAACAGTTCTGTTTTAGTACCCATTCATTCATCCAGAGCAAATCCATGCACAAATAGACAGATAATCCTTTGTTGATGCACAGTCCAGAAAAATGGTTTCCTTCTCATGGAGATTCTTTCTTTTTTACTTTACAGTTGTTGGTGAGAGATGGAATAAATAATAATAACAACAGATACTTTGATGTCACGACTTGGCTGTCTTCTTTTGTGACTCGGCTATTTCATGCCATCTTTTTTTGTTTCGTTCAGCTCCGTCCGCGAGCGGCTTTAGTTTGTTGTTAATCTTGGCGAGAACCTGTAGAAATAGTTTGAAGAAGAAGTACATTATGGCAACAAACAATCTAGCAAACGCAAAAGAAACGAAATAAAGAACAAACAGACTAACAATAAAATTCATAGAAACAAAACGACGACAACAAACTATCCCACTCGACCAACGGACGGACGGGAGAACAACAACAACAACAACAAGCAAACCTTGAAAACTGGGATTCCTGTTGATTCGAAGAATTGAACTTGCATGTTTGGAAGTTCGTCTATTCTCTGTCTATCCATAATTGCCTAAAATTAATTTAAAGACAATTACTTGCTACTATAGGACGGTATGGTTACCAACATAGTTCACGCAGGCTGCACAGTTATTGCATAACGTAACAACTGCATTGAGCACTTACTGGCCACTAAAATAGATCCATAAGAAATCACTCCAACTGCGTAACCAAATACATATGTACTTTGCAGCATTAACTGGCAGTAGTAATTACTATATACCTTTACTAAATAACTCCCAACCATTTTGCTAGCCTCCCCCCCCCCCCCCACCTTGGTATTAATAAAAAACCCTCTCATATACCAATAGGTGTATTCATATAGAAAGCATATAAATATTTATTCATAAAGAATAATTTGTTGTAAGCCCTGTGTTGGGTATTGTCGGTGTAATACTAACCAATGGTTCTACATTTAGTCTCTCACGTTCTAAGTCTCCTTGCTCAAAGAATTCTCGCGTTACCAGGTTAACTACCTGAAAAGAGAAACAAGAGCAAATAACTTTGATTACCCTGGCTAGGTAGAACTTCGTTAATTTCAAGCATTCGCTCGTTCATTCATCCATATCTTTCACATTATATTTTCTATTCATTTGTTATGGTTTAATTATTTAACCGATCATTTTTCTATTCATCCATTCTTATATTCATATGTCGATCACTATGTTCATTTCTTATGCAATCGTTTATTCATTCATCCGTTTATGCCTTCAATCATAGATTATTTTGTTCATTCATGCCCCCTTCCATCCATATATTCATTCATTTACGAATTCATCCATCGTTCCATTAACCCTTTTATCCATCTATTCATACATTCATGCACATCCATCCCTTTCGTTCATAGATAAGTTCACCAGAAGCATTTGTTGTACATTGATTAACCTACTTCTTTCTGTATATCCCATGGTTTAGTAGTCCCATTCAAGTCACAAGCTGTCATCATCATTGCTCTGAAAATAAGACAACACCTTGAGTATCACTTCCCATTGGAACCCTGGATCGGTGCTCATATTAAAACACATCCAATTATACACTGAAAACAGGGGAGACGATTTCTCAAGTTTTTATCGATTTTTACATATTTTGTAAATGGCTGCACTATTGCGGCTTCAGATGACATCACAACGTCAAATCTTTTTTATAATGGCTCACAATTTCAAATTTGGAGGAATAATTGGTACTGAGACACAACAACAAATGAGAAAATGATCAACGTTTGCGTCTGAGTACCATTTATTCCTCTAAAATTGAAAATGCGAGCTATTAAGAGCTTGTAAGATATTTTTGACGTTGTGACGTCATCTGAGCCCAGGATATTGTAGCTAGGCATCAAGAAAATATATAAAAATTGGTAAAATTATATTTTCGATTTCTCCGATAGATGGAAAGTTTTTTTCAAATAAAGTTATTTTTACAGTGTATTTTCCCTATAAGTTTATCAGTAGTCCCTTGAAGAGGCTTTACACTATCACAGTACGTCTTTGTCTTGACAGGTTTAGTGATTAAAACAATTAGGAAATCAAAGTGAATGAGCTAGAATGAGAATACATTACTTTAACATATCTCTGTGATCCATGTTGTTGGTATCGAATTGTCCACTGTCCACTAAAGGAAAAAACTTTGGTCTCTGCCTGTTGATAGCAATGAAAACCAAAGAGTTCATATCACATACTTTTACGAGTATAGTTCAGCCAAATAATGACATCAACAGAACAATCGCACACCTAACTTGTATCAAGTAAATCGAGAATTTGATCATGTCGAAGTCATAAACACAATACTCTATTATAAAGGAATACTCACTTGAAATTCAAAGCCAGATCAGTCGATAGAATGGAATGTTTAATATAGCTAATAACTTGTCTATATTCGTCTGCTGACAGACGCTGGAAAATATTGTGACCCTAAAAACAACACGGACATAGTGTTAATAAAGACAATCGATAATAATGACATCATTTAGTAAACACACAGACACGCTGTACGTCATCTGGAATCAGCTATTTGTCTTGGGAGATCAGGAGGAGGCACGGAGATCAACGCAAAAAGATGTTCAGTGAAAGAAGACTTGCTTCAAGATTGCGGAAGACAGGAAAATAGAAAAAAGAGATGGTAAGAGAAAGGTAGGAAGAGAAGAGAGGGGAGAAAAGAAGAAAAAGACAAGGGAATGAGAATGACGATAGAGAAAAGAGAAATGCATTTGTTACCTCAGTACTAAGAATTATTACAGCGAGATGGTAAGAAGGGTAGGAAGAGAAGAGAGGGGAGAAAAGAAGAAAAAGACAAGGGAATGAGAATGACGATAGAGAAAAGAGAAATGCATTTGTTACCTCAGTACTAAGAATTATTACAGCATGATTAAAATGATGATGTTCCATGGTTGACGTCCCATAGAGCTTCGATAGAGGAGTGTCCGTCCTGAAATCACAAGTACAATATTCTTAACTCTTAAATTGTCCTAATTCACTATGACGTCATATCAGAACAATCTTCAAAAAGCTCTTAAAGCGATCTTATGTTTTTCTATGAGAAAATTTCACCGTGGGGCTCACTATGAAAAGCAAGCGTCTCCTAGCCATTGTTTTGAGCAATTTTGATTGGACAAAACCATTAAACACAAAAGAAACACTGTCTTGTAAACAGCATTTTGCAGATTTTATTTACGAAATGTGTAAACCTTAGCTTGATACATCAACATCGTGAAAATTAAAGAATTTCTACGTGGGGAAGTTTTTTTGCCGCAGAACAATAGAAACCTCAATAGTTCTTAAGCGCATTGTTATTTAAACGCAAGGATCATGGTCATCGGACAGGATCGAATTAATACAAATTCGCCCAGAATGTGTTTGGCAAATATAAACACATCCTCGTAAACAAGAGGTGACGTCATAGTGAACTTGCTTACGCGGGGGAAAATTGCCAAACTCAATAGAAAATTCGAATAATATTGCTCCCATCTAAACAGTTTAATCTAAAATAGCCTGGTTTTGAAATATAAAATGTGTTTATATTTGTCAATAAAATCAAGCCTCTGATGTCAGTGACTCAAATTATCCAATCTATACCGAGCTAACTGATAAATCAAGTAACTTACTTTGCTTGAAAGGCGTTGTTAGTTCCTCTATGGTCAAGATCATGGCACAAACAGCCTACAATAAGTCCTAAACATTCTAACTTAGAAAGATAGTTCTTCATATTGCCTGTCTGCAATGGAAACAAAAAATAGTTCAGTATATCTCGTATACCATTTTACATATGAAAAACATAATGAGCTATGCTGTCGGATAAATGCTGATTACTATGGCCTGCATAGCTCTCCTCAAATCCTCTCCCCACAATTTACATTTATTACATGAATGAATCAATACTTGAAAAAAAACTAAGAGACAATGTTGGACGCAACTCCTACATACAAGACGAATCTTGAACATGATTAGAATGGTAAATACACAGTTGTTATAACATTGTATGATTAGTTGAAACACTGCTTCTCGTTTCTTTACATCGTAAGTATAGCAGCGTGACTTACCTGCAACATTGCAAACATAGATTGCGCTACATTAAATGCGTGACGCCAATTATGGTAGATGACGTTACGGTAATTGTTCTTCACCGTTAATATCCATCGACTTAAAGTCTGAAAAAAAGATGTTCAAACTATAGAGTGCAAATAACAAACCCGTGAAACATTAATTGCTAATTAGCACAAAATATTATTCATTAAATAACAGAAGACAAAATGGTGATTTCAAAGAATGAACTATGTAAACAATAATCACCTCGTAATCGATATGAAAATCCTCAATAAAACCACTATCTTTAAACATCCTAATAGAAGCGAACAACATCTCATCCGCAGCAAGAGAAAAGTCATCAAACGTAAAACTGTACAAATTAATTTCTTCTGATGTTGGGATATTTGATGTCTGAAAATAAAATAATAAACAATCAGCAATTCTGAACTTAATCAGGAATAAACCAGAGAACAAAGAAAGAAAAGAATGGATGGATGAAGAGTGAATGGGTGAATAAACTAACATTTTGGTATATTAAAGAATGACTAAATGAATGCATGATTGAAAGAAAGAATGAATGATAGAATGAATAAATGAATGAACGTACGAAAGAAAGAAAGAAAGAACGAAGAAAAGAAAGAATGAATGATTCAATGATGGGAATGTAAGAATGAATGAATGAACAAATGGATGATCAAAGGAATGAATAAATGAAGGAAAGAGCAAATCTGTATAGACTAACCGTGATCTTTTCAACCTCTGATTTTTTAGCAGCTACATGATAAGACAACACCTGTTGTTGGATCAGAGATAAAACCCTTACATCAAGATGTATACATGGCTACACTAACTACACTGCCACTGTCAATCACAAAAATTCTCTGGGAAAATTCTATAAGAAGTCCCATCAATTGCAAGGATAATTATGATTTGAGCATTACTGCAGTGGCTCTTTGGTGAATGGTTGAGCGAGCAAAAGCACAATCCACAGCCAGCAGGATCATCTTATCAAGGTCTTGGTAAACCAACTATACAGTAATATTGCTTTAGAAGGCTGATTTGTAGCATTTTTTTTGTATTTTTTTATAACCTCACCCCAGTACCATTCTATTTGTGGTGATACGGTTAGAATGTTCATACAGGGTACAAGGCTGTTGTATGATATTCTACCTCTATTGCTACTTGCTGCTTTGCTTTAGCCCGTGCCATTTGGTCATAGATCATCGTGTTATGAATACCAAGACCACAGAAGATGGCAAACGCCTACAAACAACAAACACAATGAGTTGATGAAAACCGATGAGACTAACCATAACATCATAGACTTAAAAGTAAATTACTGGGACTGGTTATACAAAGCCTGAATAGCGCTAACCGCCAGATAAATCGCTATTCAGTTTATAGACAGGAATTTAATACTTTACCTCAAATAAAGTCTCATCATTTTCATCAAATGGTTTCTTGTCTAGTTTGTTGATCACTTCAGCAACACCTAGCAAAGTCACATTATAGTAAGTGAGAACAAACAAACAAACAAACAAACAAACAAACAAACAAACAAACAAACAAACAAACACCCTTGATTAATTGAGTTCATATAACTAAATAAACACACTGTACGTTTTAATCAACAAACCAACTGCCAATTGAAACATATGAAGTTGTTTCTTGTTTTTACACTTACCAATGATTTCAAACTTGTTATTTCTGATTGGCATGCATAAAATGGATGTGAAATCTTTCTTGTCACCATCTGAGGAGTCTGCAAGCTAGTGAGTAAATAAACTGCAGTGAGTTTAACATCAACTATTGACACAACTGGTTGAAACTGTCACTCACTTCAGACTCCAACAGAGAAAAAACTTATCATTGGTCTGGCAAGAAATGTTTATCAACCTGGCAAATCATGCCTAAATATTGACACTTTTTCACACTTTATTGGCATGTAGATTGTTAGGTGATTTTTGGTTTAAATTATCAGTCAGATGAGCAATATATTAATTTGTAAATTTGATTATATATACATCAAATAAATGCTTGTTTAGGTCTACTGCTTTTACATTAACTTGCATCTTTTTCATTTAGTTGAATGCAAAACTTTCATTTTTTTCTTCTTAATTTAATTAGATTACTTTTCAATTTCTATGATTTTGATTTTTAGGACAAAACAATTATTCTTTTAATTTACAATTTCTCATAGTGTGTCCAACAAGTTCACACAGCAGTTAATGGCCTACATATTAACTAACTGTATTGAACAAGTTAAAAAATTTAAATAACTCAGATCAGTTTCTATCTGCCATACATGTCTTACTAATAAAATTGGTGTCTTTACAAAATAAATAATATGAATGAAAGATTATGAACTGAAATCTGCAAGCCATGTAAATCAAATTATTGAGGTACCAACCCAGGCTGTTTTTGTTCAGGAAAGAATGTGATTATCTAATATCAATATTTTACCAGTCAAAATACCATTAAAAGCCAATATAAAAAAAAACTTTGGCTTTGAAATGGGAAGTCATGGGTAACCTGTGACCTCCCCCGCTGTCTATGCTACTGGTATATTTAATGAAATTAAATATTGCTGAGGGCTAAAACTGTTTTGCACAACACGTACATTGACATAACTGAACAAACACTTTTTAACCCGCCCCCCATCCCCCCAAAAAAAACCAATGGTAATGATAACCCTAGGGTCTACTGTTTATAGAAGACATTAAAACATGCATTGAAATGAGCTACAATCATATGAGTCGTGAAAACTTAAATTGGGTCTAGCTGGCGAAGACCCCTTTGATGTACATCTTTTTCGTTTTTCACTTTTCTTTCTTTCGAAGTCGATGTTTCTCAGTTCAGAGTTCCCTTAGACCCTATTTAAGTAGTCACGACTCATCATATGAAATACTAAGCAAAGCATAGAACCGAAAAATCGAAAATTCTCGCTTGTAACGCTCATTTCATGTGAAAATAAAGCAAAACCCAGCTAGTTTAACTCTGTTTTTTTTCCCCCCCTCGGCGAATGTTTGTTCGAATTATCTTGTTTATAGTCATCCAGAACAGGGATTCAGCTACAATACTGTGTTTTAGAAAGTTGTTATAGCGCGTATTTCAAGTATAAAAGCTGTACTAAAAAGGGCTTTCTATTAGCAAAGACGGGCATTTCACAACATGAGTCGTGAAAACTTAAATTGGGTCTAGCTGGCGAAGACCCCTTTGATGTACATCTTTTTCGTTTTTCACTTTTCTTTCTTTCGAAGTCGATGTTTCTCAGTTCAGAAACCCTTAGACCCTATTTAAGTAGTCACGACTCATATCCTTATTATAGGTAGAAACAAAGCACAGCTGCAATAATAAAGTTAACCAATACAACAGTACAACACAAAGCAAAGCAAAAATGTTGAATTATTCAAATAACTATAAACAGGGCCTTTGCATTGATGATTAGAAACACCATGATTATACTCAGATTATCAAATTCTAGTACTAGTAAAACTCATTGTTAAAACACTTACAATCTTCCGTACACGGCCATCTTGTAGTGCATCTGGAATGATTACAGTCTATAATTGCAACACACTGTAAGTTATACTTTTATGCAAACAAAACAATTATGTGAAGGAATACCAGTATATACTTAATCAATGTAATAAAAGTACCTTTCCGACAGCTGATACAAATTTAGCAATTCTACTTGTGAATGACCTATCATCATGTCCCTCACTATACCTATGAAAAGAATTAGAAAAAGATGAAAAGAAAGAAAAAGAAAAAGAGATGAAAGTACAAAATGTGTTGATACAGGAGCATGCTAGACTGATATATTTCTTAATTACAACTGGTTTTCTGTGTAATTTACTGTTTCTATATGTAGGTTCTGGGTTTGAAAATCATGAATTGCACAGGAGCCCAGAATGAAACCTAAATTCGAAATGAAGAGAGGAGAGGCCAGGGAGGGATGTACCTACAAATCCCTTTTCACTAAAGTTGTTGTTGTTGCAGATTAAGAACTTATTAAAGGAAATATAATAACAATATAATCAAAAATCAGGGGAAAAGAAAACTATGATGATTGAAAGTTCTTACGTTGTACTTCCAGGATTCTTGGCTGTTGAAACTTTCAGATTGAACACACTAGAAAACCTCAGTTCCTGGTGATAACAAGACAAGTATTAGTGTGGTGTGAATAGATAGCTACCACCTGGTAGGTTATATATGGCCATAACAATGTTACCAGGTTTCTGTATATTATTGAGCTTTTTGATTCTCTTTCTGGTTCAGCCCTTAAAAAAATTAATATAGGGGGACAATGTTTTCTAAGAAAGTATGATAACATTACTAAAATACAGTACTAATCCACTCGACATACAATTAAATTGACTCAGTGCTGCTATTATTCAACCAGGGCCACATTGCATGTTAATTAAACCAATCAGGGTTGTGCTATAGAACAGAACACATACAATGAAATTACAAATCCATCAACTGGCTATAACTGCAGCACTGTCATACGCCTCACCTGAGACCGATGTTCTGCAGAACTATTCCCCAGTACAGGTTGTGACAAAAGTAACACAGAACATTTCTCACACTTGAGAAGACCTAAAGCACGTTTCATTATTTTATGTACAACTTTCTCCAGTGATGTTTGCTCCTCAAATATGTCATGAACTAACTCTAGTAAAGCCTATAATTAAGAAATAAAACATTCAAATGTGAGCTTATATAAGTAACAAACCAAAATCGTTTAATATTTACCAATATTTTAATGTTCAAAATGTATAACAAAAACTTAATGAAGGATGGACTTACCCTATTTCTGTTAAATTCAATAGCTGATAATTCAAAAAGTTTGGCATTTGTAATTCCTATTCCACAGAATGTTAAGTACATGTCACAGACCTGCAAGTGAGAGGTAGGTTGAAGAATCTTACTTAAACATGTTTGCATGCCAACTAGTGTGGCACTCAAACGCATGGTCATCATCATATCCCTTAATAAAAAACATGTATTTAAAACATATTTTAAACATGTTGTTTTTAGTAACAGATCTAAACTAGTGCTACTTGGTTAATAAATCAAAGCAAGAATTTATACACATTAATAATCACTGGTTATTCTGGGCATGGTCTGTTTGCAGGTAGGATCGTGGGTGGCATGGGGTTGTCCCCAATAAAAAATTGCACTGCTTAATTATGTCACTTTGCCCCTTTCTTTTTCCTTGGAAGACTATATTTGCACTAACATCCCCTGATCAGAACAATAAACATTGGTCCACACATTAAGTTGATATGAGATAAATTATTTATTTAGAGAATATACACATTTATTTATTGTCCACGTCATATAATTTGTATAGACCTGTGGACGGTGAATGGTGCTATATTGGCAACAGGCTCCTGGTAACACCAAGTGATAAAAGATGATAGCCATGGATACCAACCTTTTCATCCTCTTTAGTGAAAGGAACACCTCCAGGATTCTTGTTGATGATTTGAGCAACACCAACAACCTGAAAATTACCATGTTAATCACAATGTTTAAATCACACGAACTTTAATTTATACTATAATTATATAGCGTTTTGAGTACAAGAAGGACTGGTGCTGGCATCACATCAACGTTTGTATCTTAATCAGACATTAACAATAGACAAAGCAGCAATGTTATTACCGTGACCTTAGCACTGTCAATCCTAATCCATGAGTCTCAGGAATTTGGAACAAATCTCCCACTCTCAAGATTTCAGTATCAAACCTAACTTCCACTTATAAGTTCTAGGACTGTTTTGTACATTGGGACTACCCGTGCAGAAATCATTGTAAAAATTCATTTTGATTTACAAATTTCTGTTAAAATGTCCCTACGTACCTCTCCTTCATTGTTCTTGACAGGTTTACACAGTAAACTCTTGGTATGGTACCCTGTTTGTTTGTCGACACTTTGATTAAAACGAGGATCCTGTAAGTGAACACAACTAAATGTCAAAGAAAACTTCTTCATAAAACCATTCCTGGCATAGTCATACAAGTCAGAGTATTCTCAATATTTAAATATGCAATTCTAATTAGGTAAACAAAACAAAAGCAGAAAAAAATAAACATCCTTTTATTGGTACACATAAAAATATGGTTTTATAGGTTGTGCAGCCTTTTTTATTAAATGTGCAGTTAACTGTAAATTATATCTAAAATCCCTGCACTATACAAAAAATATCTGCAATAAATGACAACTGAGCTGCTAATAGACTGAGAGACATCTATATATACATAGTGAACAGTTAAATTTCAAATTACATGCAAATAGGGTAAAACTAACACTTCCATCAAAGAGCTGGCAAACTTAAATAATCTCATTAACTATATGGTGTACCTAACAGTTAATCTGCACAACATTTACACATGGCTGGTTATAAATCAAACAAAACTATAATCAAACAATTGATTTTCTGTTGTGCACGATCAATATTAATGCCTCAAAATCTTCCTGATTTTTCCCTGTAGGTGGGGGTGGGGGGGGGGGGGGGGGGGAGCGGATGTGCACATGCAACAATGACATGGTTATAAGACATGTAGTACATCTTTCATGACTAGATGATCAAATGATTGATCTACTACTGCAGTCCCATGCCTCTCTCCATCTCATTCTTGAGTTACTGGAATTGCTAAATATTCAATAAAGTAATCTTTCATTTTTATGGTCAGTTGCAATTATAGGCAGACTTAAAATGAAAAATAAGAAAAAAATAATAAATTGTTACAATGAGATTAATTTATGACTGTATATAATTGTAACATTTCAAGCAATATTACGTTGACTACTGCAATACAGTATATTTTCATCAACATTTTAAATCCCATATTTCCATTTGCTACACAGATATGTGCAATTAATTACTCCAATTTTCCATTTTCTGTAGAAACATAAACACTTTCCACATTTTGGTGTTTATGCTCCTTTCAATCAAAGCTCCTACTACCATCCAAGTGAAAACTAACCAATCATGATTCAAAGCATTTGAGCGTTTGAGTTCACAGGGAATGGAAAACCACAGAATGACTGTTAAAATGTTGTATTTATGAATTACCGTAAGGATTACACTAAAATTTATATCACAAAAAAAGAATGATTTTTAATTTCATTTGAGCAATAACCTGCAAATATTCTGACTAATATCTAATATGAATAGAACTTCTTTAATAATTTTTTTCTTTCCATAGACAATGTATACAATGATTATAAGTTATAAATGTTTTAGCACGAGAAGAAATGGCAATACCTGATCTCTGTAAACCTATTAAACTTTTATGTCAGTTGTTTAAGCTAGGGTTTGGATCAAACAGCTGCTGATCTTCCTAACACAGTTTAAAGGTCATCATAAAACAAGCAGGCACGCAGATTAGAATCATTTTATTATCAGTTTCCGTTGAGCCAAGACAGCTTTCCACAATACAAACAATATTGTTAATAAAATACCAAATATTATGAAATTATTTCTTGTAAAAAAAAGATGACTATTATATACATGGGATGAAAATGTTTCTTGTTGCTTTGTTGTGTATATTGATAGACAGACAGTTTCATTATTTTTGAAACGCTGCAGTGTCATTTGGTAATGTAAATTAATTAAACTAAAATTCTGAATTTTACAATCACCCAATCCTTAAAAAACCTTTCTTTAAATTTGTTCATGATTTGTCATATCAAATTCAAATGAAAGTCTTGCTAACTTGCAGTAAATCAAAGTTAATCATCAAATAGACAGGTACAAATTAAAATTTCAATTTGAATAAGAATTTAAGCTTATATCAATTATCTATTTTTATTTGCAGACCAACAAGTTGAGCCAGGCCTATGTACACAAATATCTACTTTTATTAGGAGAAAATTTGTTTATGGACATTGTGTTTACTTAAACAGTGACTGTTGCGATTAAACCATTCAGGCTGCATTAAATATTCTAGTGAAACAAACATTTTTTGCATGCAACTTTCTAGTTCAAAACTTATGGGTTCAAGACCATTTTTCAATTATTGTACAATGATTGTAATCAGCTGTCCCATTTTAAAATTTATATTTTGTTTTGAGATATGAAAGTGTTGTCTAGAACTGTGGTAGAGTTAGACCAAAAAGACATGTCTTTCTTCTGTTGTCACGTACGTGATATAAATATATATTAATGTTATAAAAACTTTTGAACAAAACTTTAACTGACACAAAATTTAAATTTTATGCTGTTGGTCTTTCAGATATACAAATTCATCATTTCAGTTTGACTTCCATCTGAAATATCACATCATGATACACAAAACAAACAGATTTCATTAAATGAAAAATGTAGTCAAATAATAATGTTTTATAGGAATTACCAGTATTGGTAATTAAAACAAATAATATTGCTGAAATATTCAGTACTTTCATGCACTAGGTAAAAATATAATTCATCAGTCAGAAGAAAATACAGTGAATGAGATAAGATCAATGAAAAAATCACAATTGAACATTAAAGTCATATGTAAATGTAAATGCTATCAATTATTAATTGCAGCAATGAAGGCAACCATATTGCCTTGTTGCATTAAAACTAACTTTGGTAGCAAAGGAGTACTAAAGGAAATTCAAAACACTAAGAATCATCATTAATTTTTATCAAAAAATCCCTAAAACTGAACTTAAAACTCACCTTTTTTAAATTAGCTTATTCCTTGTAATTGATGTTCTAAACTGTTGTAATTAGTTATTTTGTGTTTGTCCATTGTATTTAATAGCGCTTAGAACATATTTTGGATTTGCGCTCTATAAATATTATATTATTATTATTATTATATTATTAAGTTTTTGTTGAGTTACAGTTCTGAATATTCCTGAAGACGCAACATCATGAGGAAACTTTTTCAAACCAGGCACCACCTCAAGTCATTTAAATAATAATATTTGTTTTTCTTACTAAAAGGCACAGTCATACTTGCTCAAAAAATATTCCACTTTTGAGCTCCGTTCACAATGCAATTTCTGTCATTGGTATTTTGTTGATTCTTTGATTAGAACTTCTAATGCTGACAAACAGTCAACTATTTTGAAGCAAAAAAGGCAATTTCAAGAGTTGTTTGAGCAGTTATTCAATTTTCTAAACATGATAGTAGGTTACTGACTTTGGGTTAGGTGACTGCATAAAAATGATTTCTTTGTTGCACCAAATTCAAGCTAGAGCACTAACTTGAAAATGAAGTTTTGATGACTGGTGCTGCATGCCCCGAGATAGTAGATTTGCATAGAACAAAAAGCTTTCTCCAACCAGTTGACCAAATAAACCGAAATACATAAATAAACAAATAAATAAACAAACAAAAAAGTAAATAGCTTACTAATAGGGACACACTACTGCCTGAGGTAAAATTCTCAGTCGCTTTTTGTTAAAGTGTTATCACAAATGTATCTCAGTCTATAAAGTCTAACTTCAGATAAAGATGATATTGATATCATAATATCATTAAAATTATCCTCATATCATAATAGCTTTGCTTTATAACTTAGAAATGATTGTAAGTCGATGGTTATTATGGAGAGCTAGAACACAAAATACGTATATAAATTATAATTTCAGTGTATCATTATATCAATTCAACACTTCTTAAGTATAGTTAAGTTTATATTTTCTGGAATTTCCTAAACTTAATGCTTGACTTATCAGGATAATCTTAAAAATCGATACATGTCTAAAGGAATTTGGCAACAAAATTTGAAGATAAATTTTAGCTTTGGTTATGATTACAAAAGTAACAATTCTAATTAATTCAGAATATTTTTTATCGCTTTTCCGAACAAAGATTATGGAGATTTACTTTTATAAAGTGAGATTAATTTGCGTTTTAGCTTTATTTGTTCGGATTCTTCGCCCGAGTTATTCTTTTGTTATTCTTGTTGTTGTAATTTTCGAAAGTACAAAAGTCTTTCAATGTGGAATCACTGAAGTGGAAAGAATTACACACGCACTCCAAAGCAAAATATTTATCCTAGTAAAATGACCAACAAAAAAGATTCCATAAAACCGTAGGAGGTGCAAAAAATACAGCTATGATGCACGGAATGATACGTTAACATCCATTTGATATTGTAATTTATTTATCGTTGTTATTCCTCGATCGTTTTTTCAATACATAATAATTTGCATGCTGGAAGTTTTCACTTTGTTTACAGTTTCCTCCGTTACTCGGTTAATAACAATCCTTTGATAAAATAATCAGACTATAGGAAAATGTACAACAACCATCACTGCTCGCTAGTAAATTTTATAAACACACACAGAATTCTTCGTTTATGCTATGTTTTTGTGATCATCAGAAAATCTTGGTAATAAATTTCGTTTGAAATCTACATTTCTAACTAGTATTCTTGGTGGAGTATGTAAATAGCACTTATTATACAACCTAACAACGCATTAATATTCTAACAACGTATAAAATAAATCTCAAGCTAAAGTTATTGTTATTTTGCTATTTGAAATTTCCCACCTTTTAGGGGGTAGCCCTAAACAAAAGCACCGTTCTTATGAAGCCAGAAAATCGAATTTGATTTCTCGTTCTACAAAAATCGCCGTCCCAAAAACAAATGTACTCAGTATGGGCACTTGAAAGTTAGCCTGAAAATTGTACCCGACAAACACACTTATACGACCTGACAATATTATTAAAAACATATATTCTTAACTTGTGAGAAAAACATTCGAAAATGCCAACCTTTTTGGGAATACAAGCAAAGGTTGGTAAATCACAAAATCGTATTCAGACACCCTGACGATGGCATGAAAAAGACAACATTGGCCCGTCTATAGTTGGTGTCTTTAACTGTGAAATAAACTAGTATGGTAGTGTGCAAGGTCTTCCAAAAGATCTTAATTCATTTATTTATATTCTAAAAAGTTACTAACCGCATAGGCGTCAGGGATGTTGACAGTCTCGCCCGTAGCAGCGGCATAACCAACCAGACCAACTCCAAATGGTACTCTGATCTCGCGCTGGTGGTCGATCGCCTCTTTTGGAGCTGGGCTATTCGTTGATCCAACTTGAACATCAAACACTTTCGACACTAGCCATTGCTTGCCTTTTGGCCCTTCAACTAAAAACAACGAGCAACGGTCTGCATTGGTTAAAATACCCACATTGACTAGGATTTTATAACTCAACGTTTTCAAATCCAAATCGTTGGCTATATCTCGTACAATTTCAAAGAAAAATTCCCTTTCATTGTTGTTCTTCAAATCAAGTTTAGACTCCTTGTTTAAGCTCTTTGGTGAAGGCAGCCGCACTTTTGACTCGATCAATGGACCTAATACATGTTGCTGTCCGCAATTAGGTAGAGACTTGGTTTTGCGTAATTGTCGTGGGGGGCTTTTCAAAAGCTTTATTTTATCTTCCTTGAACTCACTCAGTGTACTCAAATTCAAGTCTAGCGACTGAAAGAAAGTCGAAGCAATAGATTTACTATATAAAAGTTGCCTTTTCCTCTCATCGGCAGAGAATTGTCGTTGTGTAGCTAGTTGACGATGAGGTTCAGATAATCGACGGTGGTGTTTCGCTTCTCTGCGATCATCATCGCACTCGTTCGAATTTAAAATCTCCACAGAATTATTAAAATGACATTGTTTGGCCTTCGAAACACCTTCCTTATCACTAATAATCGATGAAATTGTTGATTCGCCAGGATTTGATATGTCCTTTTCCGATCTGTGCCTAGTTGCTTCTTGCCATAGTCGAACCATGCGAACAGAAGCTTTCCTAACGAAGTAGTCTTCGGCTAAGTCATAATGTTCATCAAGCCACTGCTCAACTTGTTTGAATGTTAAAGTCATGGCGTTCCCATGCTTGCTAGAAACACGATGTGAGTGTTCATCCACATCGCTCATAAAGGCATTCGATCAACTGGATTTCCCCCTCTGTTGTGCTGCTTGGCTAGCTACCTCACTACTTGTGCATCAATCACTCGATCGCGCATGTATTGGCTACATATGTAAACAAATCAACTGTGCTAAACTGATCGAAAACCTAGGTGCCGTTCTAATATCTTGCTCAAAGGTTCTTTCCAGTGCGAGAAATTGTACACGATTTAAGACACTTAAAGAGGACGATCAAACGAATTTACCCTTCTCTGATCAATGAAACACGGTCATGACCTGTGTTTGAGGTAGTGCTTTACAAATGCTACAAATATCTTGCTTGCTAGAAACCTTCCCTCCAGTTGGCCATCTTAGAAATTCTTGTTTGCTTGATTTGACACCTTTGAGAGACTTTTCAAAGCCAATGCTGAATTTTTTTTCAGAGTAATAATAATTTGTATTTCCAAGAGTAATATTGCTGTCCTGGGTAATAATAACAAGCGACCAACCATACACAGCCTTTCCACAGCTACACATTATAGTCACGTGTATCGAATAACCAATCAAAAACGAACGTACGGGCCCAGCCTTTCGACCGTGAATAAATCACTTCGAAAAAAAATCGGAGAAAAAATGCAATTTAAAATTGTATGAATTGAACAACGCAAACTAAAACGTAAAAAACGAAACGCTCAGAATACCTCTTCTTTTAAAAATAAATTTAATATTTGATATTGTTGGAGTAAAAAAAAAGCAAGAACGAATAGGTCCAAGCAAAAAGCGCGGGAATTATCACTAACAAACGCACAGTACTTACAATTTAAAATTTTTTTCAACAGTTACGCGAGTTTTTTGGAAAGACAACTACACAGATATCAATAGGTATAACAAAAATAAAATAAAAGTTAAAGTAGACAAAGAAAGAAAAAAGAAAAGGAGAGAGACAGAAGGAAAGAAAAGGAATAACTAACAATGAAAGAAAGGAAGACAGGCATTAAGGGATAGAGAAAGAAAAATCAGAGAAAATAGTGCGTTATCGATTTTGTAGTACTTAGAAAATATATTAATCGTGATCGTGAGTGCGAAGCCGGAATCACTACAAAATAAACAACCCGAAATATTTGGAATTTTTGCCAATTCAGATTTGTTAGACCGGGTCTCCTCTGAGACAGTTGCGGAATGCCTATACCGGCTAAGCGACACAAACAAAAAACAAGAAAAATCAGACTTATTATTTCCATTTTGATGCATGGTGGCTTGTTTTCCTGGGGGAAACCGAAAGGACCCATAAGGCGCTCGACAATGTGTTTGTCCTTCCTCTACTGACAAGTTTCTGCAGGCTGCAAACTATTACATGGTAGATCGCGTGACCTAGCTATTTCAAATGGTGATATCTTGCTACGTTATCCTTTAAGTGCGGTATTGGAATACACTGTAAACTCATGTTTTCATCCCTTGATCCATATTGACCAGTTTTAAACTACATGCGCACATTATTGCGGTACAAAATTTGTTATTGATATAGTACATACTAGCATGGACTAGATGAGCAGTTCCTTTGGTTGGCCTGTTTCATTTTTTGTTTTTACGAAGAACAATTAAATATTTCGTATAACTGGTATACAAATTTCATATTTCTTATCCGCAGACAAATTGCACAACTTGTCCACAAATAACAACTTTGGCAATTTCCCGAATCACATAAACGGACAGACGGACAGACGGACAGACGGACAGACGGACAGACGGACAGACGGACAGACGGACAGACGGACAGACGGACAGACGGACAGACGGACAGACGGACAGACGGACAGACGGACAGACGGACAGACGGGATAAAAAGGAAGGCCTAACTGGAGATCGGCCATGATGTCTTGTGTGACACGAATAACCGCTGACCAAAAATGTGGTAGTGAAGCTGGTTTCTTCAGTGACAGACCACATCCCCTTTGTTGTGCTGATTTCAGCTTCATCTTCAGAGAATCAGCATTTTCAGCAGTTACTATCATTCATAAGGACGCATAAGTGACCCTGTTTGTTTAAGTCTCTAGTGGAAAGTGAAGAACTCGGTGATTTGGAGTACATTGCCATTGGGCTGGCCAAACGGAAGCTTCGTTCTTCCATCATGACCCTTTGTCATTGCCAATAATCAGTAAAGGCAATACATTTTCAATATTTTGATTGCTCAAGTGAGCAAACTACAAGATTTAAGAACTAGAAACGACATCGTCATGGCTGAAGGTAATGTTTTTAATCTACTTGTGTGATGTTTGTTCTTATTCGTTCACAGTTTTTACAATTCTCGTTCCTGTGTTTGTCAAACTAATACAAAATGACAATTGTTGAACATGTATTTGATTGATTGAATGTACTTTCTCTCACTGTACTTGTATTTGCAGTTGAAGGGCGAGTTTACGATACCATCGAAGAGGAAGAACAGCCGATGTGGAAATCCTATCGTAAGTGAATTGACTACGATTTCGTTCTACATATAAATTTCTCGGGCTAAACAAACATCGTAAAATCCGATCGGTTTCAATATATAACAAATTACTGAACCTTTTTTTATTCTTCTGTTTTAAACAGTGTATCAATTGCAGCAAAAAGCACCGAGGCCTATCCGAATCATTTGCAACAAAACTGTAAGTAGTATGTATAGGAGGAAGTTAGCAGTCTCTATAGCCTTAATACATGGAGGAGGATATTTGACGTTCCCAATTTAATACAATACTTCACCTGTTTGTATTGACCGTATTTTAATGCTACTTTGTAGGTCTGAAAGGGGGTATCAACTCCCATTTCCTAGCCTATTTGTTATCCAAACCCATTGTTTAAAATAAAGCAAAATATCTTGTGAACAATTTTGAAGTACATTTCACAATTCCAATGGAAAAATCCTTCAAAAAAGGCAAATTCTCAATTAACACATTCAGAACTCTCTTGGTTCTTTCTTTCTTTTATAACCATTTATGGTTTGCACTGAAACTAAAACCTAACACCACATTGATTTAGATCATAAGAGTTCTATGTTAGGCATGTATTAGTAATGAAAGTAGTTTTACACCTTGGAATTGACTATACTCTATAGCTGGTGAATTATCTAATGTGCACTTAAACAATAACCCCAAAAATACTTCAAAAGCTATGTGTGTATATACTATAAATCTAGCACGTTTGTACATGATCCAGGTAATGAAAGATTGTATGTTTGTTATGTTGACTGTCAGAGGATTCAGTTTCATGTGTGAAGTTTTATTCAAATATGACAATATCATACTTGCTAGCTTGTAGATCTTCTAAAATATTGATGCTTCTGATAAATCAGCTGTATTGAAGTATACATATTGATAATGAGCTCAAACTCTTTATTGATTGAACCAATTCAAGCAATTTCCAAAAAAATGATGGTTCCATAATTTCTAATATATTTATTATTTATTATTATGTTACGTGTTAAATTTTTCCATTCTCTGAAAGTTATTTCCTCCTTGCATCCTCATACAATTTTGAGCAGCAAGTTCACCAAGTTCATTGTATGAAAGTGAACTAGCAACAAGAAGTCCTAAAATATTTTGCCCAGTATTTATTGTAAGTGAAAACCTACTGGATGGACATCAGTGTCTAGAATTTCATTGTATTAGAGGTTAGATCAGTTAGGAAGCATTTGGCTGTCAAATGGAAGGCTGCAGGTTCAAAACACAACTGGACCATCACTCAGCACCTTAAAATAATTCAAAAGAATGTGCTATCTTTGTAATAGCTGTATTATTATTTTGATTCATAATGATATTATTGTTAGGCTTAATTAGGTTTGTCTGGTATAATGATGTTATCAACATTTCACACTCTCTCTGATTTATAGTTTTAATATTTTAATGTTTGACTTTTTTTCCTTACAGATTCAAACAAAACCTGTACACTATGGAAAGGAGTAAGTTCTTTATATGTAAAATGTAATGTAATGTAATGCAGGTGCTTATATAGCGCATTTCAAAGTCTCCATGCACTTTACAATATTTTCCTATTATTTATAATATGTAATCCGATTTTACAAGCATAAGGTTTATTAGTGGTTAGTATGTATTAGTGTAGGCCTATCACCGAGGATGGTCGTTACCTGCGTCCTCAGTCGTTCTTTTACGTACACCTGTTAATGATTAATGTGTAGTGTGGTGAGATGGGACCACCAGTTTATCATCCTTATCCAAGAAGATGCGAAGCCTAACAATTATAAATCAAAGAACATTCTCCTCAATTATTTAAAGACCCTGAGTGATGGTCCTGCTGAGGGTTCGAACCCGCAGCCTTCCGGTTAACAGCCAACGCTCTCCCAACTGAGCTAACCTGTTTATGTCATGATATAAAATAAATCATATGTTGGTTTTTGTCTGTAATGCAAAACAAACAAGAAATGTTTCTGTATTTTTGGTAACTCAATATCATACAACTTTGACTTTGACACCCAAAGGCAGGCAACCACATGTCTTCCCCAGACCTTCTTGTCTTGCATCAGTGTTAATTATTTTTCCAGTATTGGTTGTTCTAGTGTCAGTATAATTTGTGTTTGGTCTTCCTTGCCCCTGATGTCCATGGGCTTCCATAGCACTAGTTTCTGAGTACTGGATGGGTGATAGCTATAGCCAGCTAGTTGTAGTCTGCATGTTGTTACCATTACTAACAATAGGAACAGTGGAAACTTTCATTCCCTTAGTACTTCTTAAGGACTAAGGACTAATGCTCTTATTTGCAGAGATTTACATTAGTATCTATCTAGTAAGCAAATATTAAACTAAATATTGTACATGTAGCATTCACTAAGAGGTCGCTTAGGCTAGTATATACATGTATTTACAAAATATCCTTGATTCTGATTGGTTGAGAGCAGTTCAGGTCAATGCCATTAAATCAACTCCATTGAATCAAAAACATTGTTGAAAATCAGCTGAAAATGATTGAATTTTTGGCAAAACAGTATTTCAATAAAAAAATAATTTGTACTTCTTTGTTTTTCAAAGAGTCCTACAGGCTCATCCAAGCTCTTTGAAAAAACAAAAGTGTGCAAGTTCTAAATTGAACTTGGAACCATCTTATTACCTACAAATATACTTGTCTTGTACAATCATGTGCATTTCAGGCAATCAGCATAATGTTCACAAACACCTTGATTGCTGAATTAGAAACATTTAATTTAATTTAATTTAATAACAGTGCATAACAGAAACATATCACTGTTTAAATACTTTTGAGCATTGCGATGTAAGATACCTAAGATGAATATTAGTGGTAATATTAGGTGATGTAAATATGTCTAAAATGTGTTCATTTCACATCTTTTGGTGCGTAGCATATTTCTTTTTGATACAATCATTAATTATTTCATAATATACTTATTTTCAAGGGAAGCATTGCATAACCATATCATTTTCTATTTTTCTTTGTAGATTTCATGGCTCTATATCTAGAGAAGAAGCAGATGAACTGGTCAACTCTCAAGATGGCTGCTATCTTGTTAGAGAAAGTCAGAGACAGCCTGGTAGTTACACACTCACCATGAGGTAACTTTTTGTTTGCTACTTTACTGTCTGGCATTATTTTCAAGAAAATGTTGGGTAGATTTGACGATTATTCTCATATACAAGTAGATAAATTGATAAGAAAAAAATGGATATTTTACACTTCTCATTGAATTTGAAGAATGAGCCATGTTAGCTCAGCTCATAGAAAGCACAAAAAAGTGTAAGGATTGCATGATCACGAAGTGGAGTGGAACTCTATCCTTGTTGAATTTTGGACCAAAGTGCATATTCTAAAGGAAAACTGTCTTTGGTTTGCTTTCATTCTGGCACACACACAATGGATAAACCTAGCATTAATAGGGCACAGAAGTTCAAAAATGCCATTAATTCTACTTATTATCCAGCAAGAACAGAAATACTATTTTGGAAAAAAATATCAATGGCAGGGTGCACCCTCACGATAAAATGCTCCCCAACAAAATAAAACAATCAATCATAGCATGCATAAGAAGTACAATGTAGATATTATTATAATTGTTCTGCAGGTTTGGTGGTGTTTCAAAGAACTTTAGACTCTACTTTGACGGCATGCATTATGTTGGTAAGTACTTCATGCTAGTGTTAGTCTGCAAAGTGTGCTCAGGCAAGCTTAATCTGTGAAGCTAAGGCTTCAACTATAGAGTGTGAGGTCAGTATTCATGAAATAAAAGCAGTACAAAATAGCTATTACTTTATATATTTACCAAGTATATTGATTTGGGCAAATACAGTAGTTGATTTGTAAAAGTTAAGATAAACTTTTGGAGGGTACGCTTCAGGTGTTTTGACTGTTCAAATTGACTGTTCCATTTCTAGGAGAAAAATGTTTTCAATCTATGGAGGACCTTGTAGCTAATGGACTTATTATTATTGACTGTTCTATTTCTAGGGGAGAAACGTTTTCAATCTATGGAGGACCTTGTAGCTGATGGACTTATTACAATGTACATGGATGAATATGCTAAAGATTACATAGACACAATGATGATAGATGGAATGTGTAAAAAATCTACTAAAACAGATAATGGTCAAGTGAAACTTAGAGAGCAGACAGACGGAGCTAAGGTTCCTGATGTAAGTACAGTCCATTGTCACTACACTATCTCTTTGATCACATATATCATCATCGTCATCATAGTCATCAGTGTTCGCAGCTACCATTGTCATCATAATCATGAACATCATTGCTATCATCACCATCATCACCATATTCATCGGACTACATCATCATCATCATTGTCGTCATATTCATGAATTTCATCGCTATCATTGTCATCACCATATTCATCAGACTACATCATCATCATCATTGTCGTCATATTCATGAATTTCATCGCTATCATTGTCATCACCATATTCATCAGACTACATCATAATCATCATTGTCGTCATATTCATGAATTTCATCGCTATCATTGTCATCACCATATTCATCAGACTACATCATCATCATCATTGTCGTCATATTCATGAATTTCATCGCTATCATTGTCATCACCATATTCATCAGACTACATCATCATCATCATTGTCGTCATATTCATGAATTTCATCGCTATCATTGTCATCACCATATTCATCAGACTACATCATAATCATCATTGTCGTCATATTCATGAATTTCATCGCTATCATTGTCATCACCATATTCATCAGACTACATCATCATCATCATTGTCGTCATATTCATGAATTTCATCGCTATCATTGTCATCACCATATTCATCAGACTACATCATCATCATCATTGTCGTCATATTCATGAATTTCATCGCTATCATTGTCATCACCATATTCATCAGACTACATCATCATCATCATTGTCGTCATATTCATGAATTTCATCGCTACCATTGTCATCACCATATTCATCAGACTACATCATCATCATCAAAACAAAAAAAAACATTTACCGTTAAGATGACATTTTTGCACAGGCATTTTTAGATTTCATCTATAAATAAAAGTATGAATTAAAGTGATAAAAGAATTTAAAAATTAAGAAGAAATAAATGAAAAAGTAAAGCAAATAATAACGGACTCGGAGATTAACAAAATAAGAGTTACAAAATGTGGATCCATTTATAAAACTTGATTTTAAAAATAAAGAAAATTAAATTGCTCATACTTTTACTCAACTCTAAATCCGGGGTGTGTGCGTGGTCAGGGCTTTTATTAATTAGAACAAGCAGTCTTATCACAAGAAAAAGTATGAATTTCGAATATCACCAAAGCCCCGAGAGAGGCGCCCAACCTCTTGTGCAACTCAAGGAAAGGAAAAACTTCGGTTCTTATTGTGTACTTTTTCCAAATTTAAGAGAGGCCTGTTTAGCTTGTTTGAACTTTCGATACATTGCACGGATTTGCGTCTTTGGTTTAGCAGGTTTAAGGTCTTTTCCGTATGCTTTTGTGAATGACGATCGATTCTAATCGTTTCATAAAAACTATGTCTTACTAAACGGATTTATTTGCAGTCTGAAGTTAATAATACTGTCCAATCCAGTGATCCAACTTCTAAAGCAACTCCAATAACTCAAGAATTATTAAAAGAGGTAATTTTAAAATATATCTAAAAGCAAAAACGACGTAACATTGTGATACTGCAAAACGTTCCATTAAAATGTAAACTGTGTTTGTAAATAAACCATCAATACAGCTCACACAAACAGCTTATTGACAAATAAACAGCAGTGAACGAACTTTATTTACAGACAAACGAGTGAGGGTATTAAATAAACAGAAATAAGCAAACAAACAGACAAATTAGCCAGTTGACCAATAAACAAACAGACAAACAACAGCAGTTTAGTAAAGTTTATTGCTTGTCATATCGAAACGTATCAATTTTCTACATACCAGTTGAAATAGTTAACTCTTATCGTTGGGAAATTGTAAAAGTTTTGTTGTCAAGTGCACCTGCAATACTTGACACATCTAACCAACCCTACCTGTTGACTGGCTCGTTTGTAATCTCTGTTCAAAGTAATTTCAATTTTTCCGACTTTTATGGTATTAATATGAAGATTCTTCGAAATAATCATTGACATGATAGATCTTAAAGATTTTAAAATTTAATTAAAAAAGATGACTAAATGAATATAAAAAATGCATTTAAATAACTTTGTGAGGCCAGGGCTAACTTATTTTCAGCGGTGAAATGTGAACAGCATATGTTTGTGGCTATTTTCGAACCAAATTCATCTCAATTCTCTCAAATATCAAGCATAATTATATATTCATACAATTGTTAATCTAGAACTCCGCATCTTTCGGCAAAGAAGATGTTCTTGTATTAGCGAGGATGAAAACACTTGCATTTGGATTCATTTTATTGCGTGTTGTACGTTTGTCAGCCATTCGTAATTATGATGAAGTTGGAACTTGTCAAATCTTGGTTTCTTCAACTGGTGAGACACTCATTATCAAAAAACGTAAAGCCCTTAAAAAGTCTAAGGAGCCAACTTGGCTATCGAAAAAATAATATGTTATAAAAAACCTGCTTTAAATATCAAAGTCCGCTATTTTTACTAAAAAGCCTGAGAGGGCTTGAATTGCTGCAACTAAAAGTCAATTGTTTGCCAACATTTTTAAAAACTTTTAAATGTAATTTAAAACGTTTATTCGTATATTTTAAATGTGAAATGTAATTTAACTATAATCATATTTAAGATGAAAAATCAAGAGAAAACAGAGAGAAGAAGTAAACTCATGTTATTTCTTTATTAAACCACGATTTATATGATCTTACGTTTTACAGGATAGACGGTTTAGTGCTGGGAAACGGCCAAGTTTCAAACCATCTGCATACACTAAAGAACACAATTTTAAGGTAAAAAAGCCACTTCGATAAATGCTATTGCAAGCTACACACAAAGTATCAGTCATAACGAAGAAAGGATGCGAAATCAAGATACAATGCCTCAGTGACATCCTAGTACCAAACAGTTGTAAAATATACTTGTAAATATGACACCGTAAAGGGTTGATGGCGATACTGACGTTTCGGACGTTAGATCTTCGTCCTACTTCAGTATCGTCATCATCAATTAATTTACGTTGTCAAAATTACAAATATATATTTTACAACTGTGCTATATTCCTTTCTATCTCAGATTAATAACTATAAAGGTCTTCATTGGTGTGATCGTTGCAAGAATTTCTTATGGGGTCTGACACAACAGGGATTTAAATGTCAAGGTATTTAAAATGTATTCGTTTGTCTGTCTGTCCATCTGTCTTTTCGTTATATTGTACATGTGAGCATTTGTCCGTTATACGGTACTATGGACATTCCTTTTCTCGCCAATCGCTCAGACTTAATCGTTCTTTCTTGCTCCTCTTTAAGTCATTTTTTAGTTCATCTCAGTGGCGTCTGAGTGTTCTAGTAGAAGCAACGACAGTCAAATTAAAGTTCTGATTACTTCTGTTGCTATTTTTGCTATTTTAGATTGTGGAATGAACGTTCACAAGCAGTGTATTAAAGTGGTAGAAAGTGATTGTAAGCCCGATAAGAAATACGTACGAAGAGGTAAGGATCCACACTGGGGAAGTTTATTGTCATTACATAGAGATGTCACCAACATCTGCATTCTTGTGCTTCGGAAATTGAAAAATCAATCAATGTATAATGCAGGTCTTGAGAGGAAATGACTGTGTGTTGATGTCAATAATTCTGATCTGTACAATAGTACACTAATACACTCTAGTACCTTAATAGTTTTGATCTGTACAACATCAATGTTTGTGTGTTTTGTAGTCTATGGAGTAGATTTAACTACACTGGTTAAACTACATGATACTAAACGACCTTTCGTTGTCGATGTCTGTGTGCAAGAAGTGGAAAAACGAGGTTAGTAGCAAACAATGTTCAAACATTTAAGACAGTGGAAAAACGCAATCATTCAAGAAAGTATATATACATGATATACACTAAGAAAGGGGAATATAAATCGCGTGTGCGATTTTTGTTGAAAAACCGCGAAATTCTGTCAATCAGCTATAAACTATGTGTAAGTCTTATCTGCAACTAACTCCTTCCTTTGGATGAATGAGGCTAATGATGTTCTTTTCAGGCATTGATTCAGAGGGTATCTACAGAGTATCAGGCTTTGCAGATGATGTCGAAGCTCTAAAAAACCTTTTTGAAAAAGGTAAAAATATCTAGCACCTCATACGTGCGTGCGATTCCTGCATGTGCTTGCCGGCTCTCCCCAGTACGTTCTTGTTCAAAACAGAAAACGTGTTTTTATTTTTGCAATCAGATTTTTTTATTTCTTCAGTGCATGTATCCTGTGATCATGGGAAAGTGGTATTAAGAAAATCTGGCGATATTTGTGCTGAGTAATCTCACAAATCAAACTCTGAAGCTATTGGAGTATTTTCAACTAGCGGACTGTGATTAAACTAAGATTCAGCTTTGTTTTTGTTGTTTTCAGAGGGTGATACTGCAAACGTCGGCCAATATGACGATATAAATACCGTAACTGGAGCCCTTAAATTATATCTTCGTCAACTTCCATTGCCACTAATTACTTTCGAGACTTACAACAAGTTTATTAATTCTGCTAGTAAGTATACTGTATGTTTCACATAGAGGCTTTTTTTACCATTCAAGGCTACATTTTGCGTTTTTCATTTTGTCGAATATGATAGTCGTTGCTAGTGTAAGTCAGGTTGTACAACTGTACATTTATACAGCAGTTGTAGGCAAAAATCTGGCACCTTGTAAATCGGTTTTTATAACAACATGATTGGCAGCGTCTTTGCTAGAGTACAATATTAGCTTTTTCTTGATCTATTTTAATTGTTTTCCTAATTTTTTATTTTAGAAATTCAAGACAAGTTTGAACGTGTCGAGGCTCTTTCTGATGCTTTGAATGATCTTCCTCAGCCTCACTACGAAACTCTGAAATATTTAATGGGACATTTATATAGGTAGAGCACCATTAACTGATTGATTGATTGATGTATTGACTGATTGATGTATTGACTGATTGATTGATTGACTGATTGATTGATTAACCGATTTATTTATTGACGGATTGATTGATTGACCGATTGATTGATTGATTGATGTATTGACTGATTGATGTATTGACCGATTGATGTATTGACCGATTGATTGATGTATTGACTGATTGATGTATTGACTGATTGATTGATTGATGTATTGACTGATTGATGTATTGACCGATTGATGTATTGACTGATTGATTGATGTATTGACTGATTGATGTATTGACCGATTGATTGATGTATTGACCGATTGATTTATTGACCGATTGATTTATTGACTGATTGATTGATTAACCGATTTATTTATTGACCGATTGATTTATTGACGGATTGATTGATTGACCGATTGACCGATTGATTGATTGACTGATTGATTGATTGACTGATTGATTGATTGATTGATTGACTGATTGATTGATTGATTGACTGATTGATCGATTGACCGATTGATTTATTGACCGATTGATTTATTGACGGATTGATTGATTGACCGATTGATTTTTGACTGATTGACTGATTGACCGATTGATTGATTGACTGATTGATTGATTGACTGATTGATTGATTGATTGACTGATTGATTGACTGATTGATTGATTTATTTATTGACCGATTGATTGATTGACCGATTGATTGATTGACCGATTAATATTTGACTGATTGATTGATTGACCGATTGATTGATTGACTGATTGATTGATTGATGTATTGACTGATTGATCGATTGACCGATTGATTTATTGACCGATTGATTTATTGACCGATTGATTTATTGACCGATTGATTTATTGACCGATTGATTTATTGACCGATTGATTTATTGACCGATTGATTGATTGACCGATTAATATTTGACTGATTGATTGATTGACCGATTGATTGATTGACTGATTGATTGATTGATTGATTGACTGATTGATCGATTGACCGATTGATTTATTGACCGATTGATTTATTGACCGATTGATTTATTGACCGATTGATTTATTGACTGATTGATTGATTGACTGATTGATTGATTGATTTATTTATTTATTGACCGATTGATTGATTGACCGATTGATTGATTGACCGATTAATATTTGACTGATTGATTGATTGACCGATTGATTGATTGATTGATTGATTGATTGATTGATTGATTGTACGAGCGAACGAATTAATGAATGTTTGAATGAATGAAAATGAAATCGAAGTTGGATAAATGACGAATATGATTCATGGAACCCTGAGTACGAGAGGCCGCGAGGGGCCTCTCTTCTTTCTCTCTTTCTCAGCCCTTCGAGGCCTCTGGTACCCAGGGTATGGAACTATCGACATGCCGAAAAATGAATAAAGAAATTGTTAGACAGACAGACAGACAAACAAACAGGCAGACAGACAGGCAGACAGACAGGCAGACAGACAGACACACAGACAGACAGCCAGACAAACAGAGAGACAGACAGACACACAGGCAGGCAGACAGACAAACAGACAGACGTCCTGTAAGACCGTAACAGACCTACTTGATGTTTGATCGACGTGCGTGTCTCGCCAGGATACAGATAACTTTCTAGAAGCTCTTCAGGAGGGAGGGGGTATAGTGGGAGCGATATGGAAAGGTGTCCCCTCCTGTTTTTCGCCTTTTCCCCTCTAGAACTTGTAGTCGTGGAATGTCTTCTTGACAATCAAATTACTAACTAATACTGAAGTTCAAAAGTTAGTTGAACAAGCTTAAAAGTGAAACTACAAAGGAATCTGTAGGTAGTGACTACGTGGCTTATGTATTGTGTGTCCTTTCCTCTAGAGTATCGCAGCATAAAAGTCAAAACATGATGACCGAAGAGAATCTATCGATAGTATTTGGACCAACGATGATGAGACCCCCTGAAGGCGAGTCGCTTAATTCTCTTGTTGATCTAAAGTTCCAAAGATTGGCTGTGGAACTGCTAATTTCACATCAAGACGTTCTCTTCGATACTCATTAACATGAGATGTTATTGTAGAACGGTGAAATGTATTATAAGCACGCACCGTGCCTGTTAAGGGGTGGAGCAATGGAAATGTGATAGGGGGATCCTGAAAAAAACTCCCGCAAGTGAAAAAGATCGCAAGAAGATCCGAAAATAAGATAAATCCCTATAAATCACTTTTTAAATGGTCCACCTATAATTACAAGTGCACTCAGCTTCATTAGTTTTTTTTATTGAAATATCTATTTCATGGGCAACTTGACGAAAACTTGTGCCCTGAAAAATTACAATGTCATTTTCCCCGCTATTCACCGGAAGTCAAAGGTTTAATGCATTATGGGTAATGGTCCCACACTGTTTTTCCTTCTTCCCGTGTGTTTATCTCCATACACGGTATATCTATCCTATGTTTTGTATATGTTTTCAATCAAGAGTTACGATGTTTTTTTAAAGAAATTCTCTTCTATGAGTTCATAACTTAGACGTTTGAATTCGGTTCTGTTGTATATTTTAATTATTATTCTTTAATCTTTAATCAAATACTCCTAATTCAGTACGAAACTATACTAGGAGAGCTAAAATTATATATAAAATGATTATTTTCATGATATGTAACAAGGAATTTATACATATAGAATCCAGGTCTATGTTATAAACGATTTATATAGGATTTCCTTGGTATTTTATCTATACTTCTAGCAATATTTTTAAAATCACTTGTAAGAAATATTATTTCAAAAATTGACGTACTTAGAAAAAAAGTAAGAAAACTGGTTTGTGTTCCAGTTCCCTGCTACAGCAGAGTCTGTCTCTGATATTTTTTTCACCAGGAATTACCAACGAGAGAGAGACTCTACCAGCAGGGAACTATTCCAGTTCTGCGTCTTATATATTTAACGGAACTCCTATTCCAATTTTATTCCCTTGCCCAAAATTGCCCCAAATGAAACGCATGTCACAGTGTTAACCTTTCCTGCTGGAAGGATCTATTTTATTTGTGATTCCTAGGGAGAAATGAAAGCTCTCATTTCTGTCAGAAATCACAAACCGTAGAGGTTCTGTTATAAGGAAACGGTTGATTATGTCACAGGGATAGATTGTTTTTGTCAAAGAAAGATACTGCATATCAATTAATATAACTGACTCAAATTTATTATAATAACTAACACGTAAGTCAGCACTTCTCGATAACAAACAACTTCCGATAAAATTTATTTCCTTGTTTCTTGTCAAGATCGTCACCATATGGGGATACTCGGCTCAGTTTACAGCCGAGAAGTGAAACAGATACTCCACCAAGGTTATGAAATTGTAAGGAACTGTTTGGACATTTTTTTTCTACTCGTGACTGGCAATTTCCAGCAATTTATGTATTATATATTATGTTCTTTATTTTGCGGAGGTCGCGTGTTATCGAGAAGCGCTGTAAATGAACAAACTGTAGCAAATACATTGTTTTTTAATAGACGTGTTCTGCTGTAATTCTGCTTTCAGGACACGGTTTACTATGTTACAGCGATTAATTGTTTTTATCAGAAAAAAATACATGTCAATTAATATAACTGACTCAAATTATAATAATAACTAATTAGAGTAAATCTCACTGTAAATATAGCCAATGAATGTAAAAATACTAAAACATTCAAGGACAGTGTTTTTTTACATACCAGTGAATCAAAGATTAGCGGCTAAAATGTAATAACTAAATGTGACAAATAAAAAAAAAGCTGTCGACAATCGATAAAATTTTCTAGTGGTATATAGATTTGTCATATTGTACTGTCAGCAAGCCGCCTATAAATTGTTCTTCACTTTTCACCTGCAGGCGTTAGTTTTATCGTTTAGGATTCCTTTGTAGTGTATGAAAGGGGAGAGACTGAGAACTCTTCCAATTTTTGCCAGGATGAAAATTTGATCTTAGCATTTAATTATGACGTCACTGCTTGTTTCTTGAAGGGATAAAAGACGCGAGCGCGTACTTTATCGAGAAATAAAGCACGTGGGGATAGGCAAAACGCGAGAGAAGTGGTAGAGAAATTGACAAAGTAGAATCAAGAAGTCAAAAATAACTGGCGTGTGCATTTTTTCAAAAAGCAAGCGCGTTGACCAATCAGAACGCGCGGTATATCATAGTTATTTTTAAGGTCAGTGAACTAAACAAGTCGACACAATTTGCTGCTGAGAGAAGCGTTATTTTCTGGTATGACGTATCGATATACAGTAAGTAATATTTGGAGTATTGGATTGCTATTCCACTTCTCTACATCGATTAAAAGAGAATCTTGCCAGAGCATATGTTATTTTTCTCTTTCAATTAAATTAATTACAACTATACAACATAGTGAAAGTGTTAAATAAATAGTCGGTAAATCATGTATTTATACTCTAAGAGTTTGCATTCGTTTCATAACCTTAATTATCATTTCATTGAAGTTTATTTCCCATTCCCATTTCTGAAATGTTCATATCATAAAGTGACTTGCTAGCGAAGCCCGAAAAATAAAAGCAGTATTTTGGCATAGTACTTTATCAACTTGAACGTTTGACAAGTCATATTTTGACAAGTTCATATGCCATATCTTGTGTGCTTTGCGATATAGCCCATCGATTATGAAACGCATGCATTATGAATTTAAAAGAACTAATTTGCACCTGCGGATAGTATTAGCTGTTTAAATTAAAGGTGGACAGCTTTTCAAATGAGGAAGCCAGTTAGGTTAAATCAGTTTTAAATCTGAGGCTAGATTAGAGCTGAATTCTCATAACAATATAGACTCGAATGGCTCCATGTTCGTGTAGTTTTAAAAGCAATCATCAAGTGATAACGTTGAAGCCGTCTAATTTTATTGTTTGCCTTACTGACATCGGCAGCCGAAGGTTTGAATAAGATTTTATATCAACTTTATAAAAAGTAGCTGTGTCAATTGACCACAGCTAGGAAAAAGAAACTTTCAATTTGGGAGTACTGAATCGTAAAAGCTGAAAATGACGAACACTAGCTGTCCTCCTGTTTATTTGTCTCCAGATGCTTACCATGCAGACTTAGCTGAACAAGATCGTTTAATCAAGATTACTACATCGACTATCATGCTCGTATTGACCATACCAACAATGTTACTCAACTCTTTAATCATTTGGGTGATATTCAAGACTAAGTCTCTTTATACGCCTTCATACATTCTGCTGTGCAGTCTGGCGTTGACCGATTTTGGGGCAGCATTGGTCTCCTTTCCTCTGAATGCTTATTGGAAGATTCTGGAACTAACCGGGAAAACTAGA
Source organism: Diadumene lineata (assembly GCA_918843875.1). Lineage (NCBI taxonomy): Eukaryota > Metazoa > Cnidaria > Anthozoa > Actiniaria > Diadumenidae > Diadumene > Diadumene lineata. The sequence continues at coordinate 40,911,892 of OU974069.1, forward strand.
GACATTTGTACAACATTTGACATTGGCTTTACATTTGCTTTTGCCTTTTTCAGTGCGTCGGAGTTGACAGTGACGGCTTTGAGTGTTGATAGGTATTTAGCTATTCGATTGAAAAGTTTTTATAGAGCTAAAGTAACTAACCGTCGCGTAGTTAAGGCTGTTGCGGTGATATGGTGTATTGCTGTTTTGTGGGCGATAACAAGCGTACATGTTGAAGCTAAAGTTCTACATGCAACTGTTCTCTTTGTCGGAGTTGTAACTTTTGGTGCTATTTTTGCATGTTGTGGTCTATCTTTTAAAACATTGTATTCTTTAGAAACTAGAAACAGTATTTCTACATCAACAAATGAAGGAAAGTTCGCTAACAAACCTGGAAAACGAATGTCATTAGAAAAGAAAGTGAAATGTCACATTAGTGAGCAAGAGGACACAGCCGCCGCAAAGTCAGATGGAAATTTTGAAAAAAATAAAGAATTAATTATAAAACAGGATTTAGGGTTTCTGCGGGCTGACGGGAGAGCTTCTGATCACATGTCTATAACAGATCCAACTTGTTTGGGAATAGACAATTATTTGTACAAAACGCTTCAAATTCACGCCTCTAATCACAAGCACCATCAAAATGAAGTGGAATTGCTCACTTTGAATACTCCTTATGATTATAATACAGCTGGTTTAGCTTCTTCTAGCAAAGACGACCAACGCTCTCACACAACACTTGTGAAAATTGAGAGAAAAGCATTTCAAGAAGCAAGAGAAGGAGAACAACGAGATCAGGTGGGAAAACAGGGGAAGCAGGATTTAACTGAAAAAACGAATGTGTTTTTCTGAAGGACCAGGAGTGCTCCAAGAACAGCACCATTTTACGCATGCGAAAAAATCAACACTTTCGAATTCAAGGCATTTTCAAAAAAAGTTCAAATTAATGAAGTACAGATACACTATGATGACTCTGGCATGGATTGTAGTCTTGTTGACCTTGTGTTATGCGCCATATTTTTTTCTGTCTTTTGCTGTTGTTACTGTTGGCATGACAACGAAGATTGTTGTGGCATGGAGTGTAACAATTACAGGGCTGTGCGTCAACTCCTTCCTTAATTCCTTGATCTACTTTTGGAGATTCAGAGATCTTAGAAAAGCTTGCTTGAAGACGTTAACCAGTAAATTTACGCAGAATGAATGAATGAATGCAGTAACCCGTCTGAAAACTTGGTACAAACTGGAATTGCAAAAGAAATCAATATTTCGTGAAGTTTGTCGATCATACTTGATTTACTTTGTAAATTACACGACAACAAATTTCACGTCTCGCAAAACATCTCGGGTTCCACATTTGTTGGACCTATGATACTGTAGCGAAGGAGCGAGAGAGTAAGGAAGTCTAGATACGAATTCCGTCAATTGATAGGTTTGTATTTGGTCTTCCTGTGGCAAAAGGAAACCCACAACTCTACATGATACAAGGCCTGATACACTCGGTAACTACTAGGTCTAGCCCCTTCAGGAAACATTCGAATGTGAACTCGTTATCGCTAATCGACAGCACCGCAAGTAGAGCAGTGTCGCAGCTCAACGGGGTCGAAACTGAAGCATGAGTGGCACCTCAGTCCTACAGTTCATATTTGACCCCCTGGCACAGCTCTGCTTAGGATCGGTTTTGAAAGGAGGTGAGATGTGAGAGGCGAGCTTTTCACCACGGCGCCATTCTGACTCCCTAGAGAAATAATGCCAAACACACGATATTCATCGAAAAGTGTAAACAGTAGATACTACGTGTGGTGTAAAATCACTGACCATTAGGCGATATTAATAATAATTATAGTTTATTAATATCTGTTCTGTTGCAGTTAAAAAAACTGAATTGCCGATCAATATACAATAGCTGAAAATATTTACATGATATAATAGGATATGATACAATTTAAATATAAAACAAAAATAACGTATATTAGAATGAAAATGTCTATCTACAGTGTTACACTTCAATTGAAGTACCTGAAAACATGAAGAAGTTTTCAGTTTTGATCGTGTTACACTTTTGGATGTTCTTAAAAAGATATGTATAGCTCTGCTTTGATCTTAAATTATAGTTATTGTTCTTATACTGTCTCTTTGGTAGAAGAATATGAAGTGGGTGGTTCTGGTCTGCTTTAATTTTGGTCATATACTGCACGCAGATGTTATGGCGTCTTTCTGCTAGTGATTCAAGGTTCATGGCATCTAATGCCTCAGTATAACTGTAAAATTCAGGAGCAATCGTGTGCAACGCTCTTTTCTGGATGGACTCAATTTTGTCACTCAAGGTATTTGGAATCGCTTGCCATACAGGAACTGCATATTCGAGTATAGGACGCACAGTGGCTTGATATACTCGAACAATACTCTTTCGCTCAACACCAGCTCGCTTAAGGAGTCTTAATGAGTACAGTCGTTTTGACGCTTTCTTATAGATGTAATCAACATGATTGTTCCATTTCAAATTGTTGTCGACAATGACACCAAGTATTTTGTGACTTGTTACACTTATTACAATCGGGATGTAATAGCACCTGGGTTTGCATGGGCTAATTGTAATGCGCATGCGTCTACAAGACTTTTTACAATATTGCGGGCGCCCGCAAAAGAACATTTAAAAAATATTGCTCATTTTGCCCGATCAGTGGTAATATAATTTTTTAAATTTATATTTAAACGATTTTTTTAATATTCACTATTGTCAAAAAGTTTTTTTCGAGAAAAAAGAAGGCAAGTTTTAACATTATCCGCCTTTCTCCATAGAAAATATAAAGAATGTTCAAATTTTTGTTTGAAAGCATTTTTTATTCAACCGTGCTTTGCATGACCCGTCAGGTCCGTCAGTTAATATTGGAAATGTTTAAGTTGATAAATCGCTTGCGAGCATAGAGATGCCAGACAGTACTGAACCCTAAACAAAACAGAAAACCTATGGCCTGACATAAACATAAAGCCGACGGATGAGGTCAAGTAAGAAATGCATTTTAATTATAACTTGCGGGTTTTAGTTTTTTGCGGCCAGCACTTTCGAAAATCACTAGAAAATAAAACACGATAAACGTGTGCAATAATTGATTATTTCTAATCGGAAATCAAAATGAACGAAAGCAAGGTCGTCCAAAAGTACTAACAATCCAATCTTAAGTTGACTAAAAAAGTACCCTACCCAAGTTATTAAAGAACTGAAATTAAAACAAATTTGTTGAGCCTCAACTGAATTACATTTGCCGAGACATTGATAATTACAAATATCATCAAAGCCGAATTCAATAATTGCTTTATTATTTTACATAGTTTAAACATAGTCAATATGTCAATACACAATTTTTATTTGATTTCATTTATATCCGTTCGGTTTGTTTGCGATCACTTTCCAGTCATACATTGATTTTTTTAAAGACAAAAGTCTTTTAAAAGCGTTGCGAAGTACAGTCACAAGTATTTGGCACGTTTACACGCATTGATCACGGACTCGATACATCTTTGTTGCTCATCAGTTTGATACAAAAATTGCCTGCCATTTTGAATTTAGAGCATTCTCGTACCCAGATCTCTTTGTGGTTCGAGCAAACCGAAAAAAGCTATGGGTACGAGAATGTATCCAGAGTCTAGTCTTGAGTTTCTCGGCGCTGGCCAAGAGAAACGAAGGCTCGGGGTACGAGATGATAGGCATGAATGAAAATTGCAAACGAGTCATGAAAGATATGATTTGAAAGATACTGAGTACAATATATATATATAAACTGTGTTGACGGTCATTATGGCAAAGGTGTGTGAACTGATCAACGTACGTGATTGGTATTGACTTTGCGCGTTATAGTTTGTCTAAAAGCTTGATAAAATGTTTTGATAAAATCAAATACCGACGCATTTGATTTTTTCAGTGAAATTTTGATAACTGATTATCTCAGCCGACGTACTCGGCATGTTTTTTGGTGACCCAGATAAAAAGTGTTATATGTGCCTTCTTTTTCCTGCTTGTTAATTTGTTTCTTTACTTTTCTGTCTACCTGTCTGTCTGTTTGTTTGTCTGCCCGTTTGCTTGTTGTTGTTTATTTTGTAATAACCGTATACAAAGTTATTAGTAGCGTAACGCAGCAGCTGTTGTCATAGTTATTGGACATGCATGGTTTGTATAGAACTAAGTAGACTGATGTTTGAATTATGCCTTATTGATTGAGCAGACTGATATATTCGTCTATAGTTAGCTATAGTTGCATATAAATAGCTAAATTACTGACTGATCATTTGTCTCATATAGGCATTTGCATTCTCAAAGCTTCCATGTATGATGGTGGAGGCGTAAGACTGACTTTTGATTTGTGATCAAATAATCCTTTGATTGATTCAGTCGATGTTGTACATGAATTCCTTTGTCGAGAATCACCGTTATTCACGTTGACAGAGGATTCGGGAATATCATTTAATCCAGAAATACTGCAAGTAAGCCCAGGATTATTGTAAGCTCTTGCGCAAAAAATCGAAGGACTTTTCTCCTTGGCCGAATCAGGAACAATACAAGCCACAGTATGCATAGATATCCTTCTTAAATCAGAATTCTCGACCTCCCTATCTCCTTTGTTAGTGCATAACGAAAAAGCGACCATAAAGATACCAATGATAAAAAATCCCGCGGAAATAAAACGGAAAACTTTGGCAGTTGTGATTTGTTCGACAGACGCATTATGACAGGATAATTCTTTGCAGTTGTCCAAGAAAATATAAGAATATGAAGCCATGACAAAACAACCAATAATGAGAAGTATTCCTATAAATATTGTCAGGAATCGTAAAACTCGACGTCTTCGTTTTCTGCCTGTGTTGTTGTTTTCCGGTGAAATTTCATGAGATTCTCTTTGTTCGCTTGTTTCTGTATCCTCTTCCATCTTCTTTTGATTGAAGCTAGTCGATTGGAGAATGAGTGAGCTTGTGTTTTAACGTGTCTCTAAATGCTTGATCATTAAAGTATACTGACCCGAGTCTATCGAACGTGCTGCTTTACATGCCGAATAATTTGAATAATTGTCTCAAACGTGATTCTCTTTAAGGAGGGAATGATATTAAAAGGGCAAGTGCGGTGTTTGTCCAAATAATGAAACGAATACTTCCTGAACATTGAGTCACGATTCATATTAATCTCGCCTAGGAAGTATCATGTTGTCAAAGGGTCGATTGTCGTCATCCTCAGTAGACCAGTCTTTCCTAGCAAACAAGAGGAAATAATGTTCTTATTGAATACTAGTGTAAACAATACCAAAAAGAATGAACGAGATTAATCGAGAAGTGACAAAATCAACTCGAGATGAAATGTTCTTGAGGGCGTGATGTGAGCTTCAGGCTCAGACTGATTTTTCATCTAACCTAAACCAAGAAAAATAAGGTCAATTGGCGCAGGCTAGGCTCCGCTTGAAACCACGCTCCGATCCCCGTCACTCGGGCAAGCCGGGAGTTTAACTGTTTAAATACACGTGAAGGACAATTAACTTTATTCTGTGTTTTCACCCACGTGACTTTTTTCTTGACAACGGTTGCTATCCGCCATATTGGTGCTCAACCTACACGTATAGACTGTGCGCAATTACAAAGGCTATTGATTGTTTTGGGTTTTTATTATTATGGTTCTTTGTCTTATGGTCAATTGCCACTCTAAAGGTGTTTGTGACCAAGGAAGTTCGTTTTTTCGCGTAGCTACAGTCATAAAAGACCAAGGAGAGACGGAAAGATAGCACTTAATAGAGAGAAGACGTAAATGGCTGGCCGCCATTAGCTAGGATGCTCTAACAGATGAAAATATCAGAAATGGTAGAGTTTGAAGCCACCAATGCGTCACAGGCAAAGCTGCAGCTTTGATTTAAAGTATATTTGAAGCCACACAAACTATGATTCTTCGACGATTTAAGATATATTCGGTGGCACACAAACTATAATTCTTCGAAGATTTAACTATAGTTCGGAGCCACAGAAACTGTAATTCTTCGCCACCGTTATCAAGTTATGTTGTACGGTGTATCCAATAAAACATTCTTTTTGTTTTGAAGGGTTTTTTTAATTAATAACATAAATATAACTATAAATGTTACAATAGAGATTTAAAATTTATTCGAAGCCCCACAAAGTAGCAAATCTGTTGTTCTTTAGTGTCTTTTGTTGTTTTCTTAGTCACATAGATAAACATATAAATGTTACTGAAGACTAGTATATAAGAATGTTTTGCTTTGACTTAAAAGTCTTTAAGCGATTAATTTTCCCTTTCTATAAGAGAGTATTACAGTCTTTTTCTCGCTCTTGTTGATTTAAGTAAAAATATGCATTCATTTCTGTGTCCGTAGGAGTATCGTTCGAAGCAGTGACTTTGGCTTGCTTAAAGTAGGGTTTACAGCATTTTGTCATCCAGTTCTTGTTTCAACTTACTATAGTTAGTAGAACTTACTGACTGATAGTTTAAGTCCTAATCTACATTATTCGTGATCAGCCACGTACAATTAACTTGAGTGAACGCAAACTTATCGTGAATACGATTCCACGCTTCAATATAAAATAAAACGCTTCCTACATGTGAACAACTTTCGAAAAGTCCTGCTTCTTAGCCTAGACAATCTCCCAAAGCAATCGTTCCTTCTATGTTTGCAATGATCCATATTAACATCGGCGGCTCATTCATTCTTTGTGAATGTTCCCAGCACAACAAACAGTGCGAGTCTAACCTCTCACCTTGTAAACAGGCCAGGTCTACTCCAACAGTTGAGAGTTTTTTGCAAAAATCTTGTGTATATTTAAACTTCTAAACTCTTGGCGGACTCAGGCAATGCTATTACAGTTGTTTCTTTCGATATTTTTTTTGCTTTGAGCTACTTTTAGGACGCCATCGCACTTTAAGGCGCGTGACATCGCTTTGCTAGTAAATAAATACAAGCACATATGTGCGATTTGATATATGCAAATGAGCTTCCTGAGCACCAATATGGCGGACAGCATTTTTAATTGGCTTATGACGTCAGATGAAAACACAGAATTATGTGAAACGAAATGCCTTGGTCTCCGAGGGTCGGCAAACAGTTTTTTCCGGGGGGAGAAGGGGGTGAGGGTTTCAATTGAAGTGATATACACGGTTGCACCTGCTAAGAACCAATTTAAGAACAAAACTCAGTTTAAAGATCCATTAGGCATCACACAAATAAGTACTTTATATATGAAGATGTTTTAAAACATTAACTCTGCCCTGGAGCAGGTAATAACTGCCGAAGTAGGGAGCTTTAATTCTATTTCTTGTTGAGTAGTTTTAAATCCGGGAAAGGATTACACAATAATTGTTGAGTAATTACTTAATTTTTGTCATTTAAGAGAATCTTTATTTCATAAATGGTGCATGCCTTCAGTTCTGTTCTAGAAACACAGTGCAGAAAGGTACTTTCTTTGACGTCTATGGTGGCCCATTGACGCCATAGGCAAATTTTCATTTTTCGTGATTAAAAAACTGTAATAATTTTTCTATTGATTTTTTCAGTTCATTTTTATTTTATTTATTTATTTATTTTTTGTTTATTTTTATTTTCTATTTTTTTTCCTTTTTTTTTTTTTTTTTTTTTTTTTTTTTTTTTTTTTTCTTCTTTGAAAAAAAAAAAGTTTCTTGTGGCCCATTGACGCCATAGCAAAAAAAATATCTTCCATGGCCCATTGACGCCATAGACCAGGATCCTTTTCGGGTATGCCTATCAAGCAAACCACAGGAACCCCAACGTCCAAACCTTCTTTTGAGACAGTTGCGACTAAGAAATATATAGTAAGAGAGTCAAAATGAAAGAAGAATTATCAAAATGAAGGGAGAAATGGGGTATTTCTTCGATTTGCCTCGATTACGAAAGCGCGAATGGATGTAAGAAATAGACTCTTCCTCAGTCTCTCGCTCCGTCGCTACGCTCTCCGCATAGAGACTGTTACACCAGAATAGTAGCGAGTCTTTGATTGGCCGTTAGAATCTGATTCGTAGCTGAATTCCTATTGGTCGTATGCAAATCGCAAAATTTATAAACAATGACAACGTTGAGCAGTGGAATTCAACCATTGACGCTGGCAGTATAACGGTCATTTTTTGGTTCATTTTTTAAATTATAGCTTCTTGGCTTACAAATGAACATGCATGGTATTTATTGAGATTCTCAGGATGTATTTTTTGCCCTGTGAAGTCTGTTTCTTTGACTTTTAGAGCTCCAAACTTTGCTTACAAATGGAGCGCAAACTTCGAACCCGATCACTTGTAAAACACGTAGGTAAAACGTATCGAAATCAATCTTTATTGAACTATTGGTTGTGAATAAAATGCCTGTACATATTGAGATTAATATTTCGTGAAATTTGTTGATTGAATCGTAATTCGAGCTTACACGACAATAAAATCAAAAGAATTTTGACTTTGGGGGCTTGCACAGTAGCCCGTGGGACCCTGCCCCGGTCTGTGTTTTTCTTTTATGTGTTCTTGTTCAAACTTGTTACTAATGTTTCGCAAAGCATCTCGGGTCCCACATTTGTGCGACCTATAATCCTTTGCGAAATTCTAGTGTAACAGTCTCTATGCGGAGAGCGTAGCGACGGAGCGAGAGACTGAGGAAGAGTCTAATGTAAGAAACTGCAAACTACACTGGTTGTTTGGGCTTTCTGTGTTGCAACTCGTGTCATTATCTTCTAGTTCTGTGTCAAAAAACAACTCAACCTCCTGCATGCTAGCGTACTTTTCTATGTAAATTAACAATGTCTACAAAGAGAAAACCACCCTGGAACAATTATAAAGATCGAGTTGCCAAAAAACGAACACAAAAAAGAGAAAGGAGCTGGAAGTTACCCAAATTTGGCGGACGGACTTACGGTTGAGCGTTTATCAGAGTGTAGAAGGGAAATGTCAAAAATATTCTCGAATTGGCCCATTAATGCTAGTGCTTTTTCCTGAAGACAAGTACGACCTGGCATTAGAAAACATAAAAACTGCCTGTAAAAGGCACTTTTAGCCGAGTAGAATTCCCGGCCCCTTCATTTCAACTTCAACAGCTTTCTCGACTTCATCTACAGTTGTGCCGTAATCAACATATTTGATTCCAAAGAACTCGAGACGGCGAGAGAGAGTTCTTTTGCTCCATGCATACATTGGGAACTCGGCATTCATGAAGTCTAAAATCTCGTGCTGCCGAAAATTGCGGCAAACATACTCTTCTACTCGATCTTTCAATTCTTTGTCATCCTCCCAATCAGCATTTCTTACACGAACCGCCATATTTTTTGAGCTCAGGAAACCCAAGCTACATGCACTTATATTTGATGTATATCTGTCAGCGTGGTTAATTTGCACATCCATTCAAAGCAAGGCGGTAAAATGATCTATGTCTCCCTTCATTTTGATAATTCTTTCATTTTGACTCTCTTACTATATATTTCTTAGTCGTAACTATCTCGAAAGAAGGTTTGGACGTTGGGGTTCCTGTGGTTTGCCTGATAGGCATACCCGAAAAGGATCCTGGTCTATGGCGTCAATGGGCCATGGAAGATATTTTTTTTGCTATGGCGTCAATGGGCCACAAGAAAAAAAAAAAAAAAAAAAAAAAAAAAAAAATAGAAAAAAAAAGTAAATAAATAAATAAACAAAATAAAAATGAACTGAAAAAATCAATAGAAAAATTATTACAGTTTTTTAATCAGGAAAAATGAAAATTTGCCTATGGCGTCAATGGGCCACCATAGACGTCCCCGGAAAAGATTAGCGAGCTGACGTTTATGGACCAGACAGTGATGTGGAGGGAGGGGAGAGAGGGTGCAATTTTATGACCCTATTGTGATGCCAGTTGGTACATTAACATACAATGTGTTTGTGACGTCATTTCTAAGTAAATTAAAGACTTTGAATTTACTAATTTATTTCCCGCGGGCTGTGAACGTAAATCGGTATGAACTACCAGGATAAGTTAAAACATTATCGCCCACTGCATAACCCATCAAAATTTTGTAAAAAAAATCTTTCGCCTCCCACGGACGATGCATTGTCAAATCTACAAGTAACCCACTTTTTTCTGCTTGCAATATAAATATTCTTCACCTTGAACTTCATCACGTACACGTACATCGTAATGAAACTTCCGCGTAGAAATGATAACATATTAGCGTCATTGTTTAACACGTGTTTTGTCAGAACAAAACGCGCGAAAGTGATTCGGAGCATGCTCTTTCTGTTATACCGCTGGACACTCAGACCAACGATGTTTTCTATATGTGGGTGTCAGTACGTGGGGTTAACGTACACATTTTTGGTCAAAAATCTTGTTGCTGACTGCATGAGATTCTACATGTTGTGTGGCTTTGGTTTTCCGAGTTACGTAATTTACACAGTTTCATAAAAAAAATTGCAAATATACTAACAACTTCAACGTTAAGACTCCATTTCATGAAAATTACTAAAACTGCGGTACCACGTATAAACCATATATAGTACATAAGAAACAAATTGTAACAGATTGGAAGTACAGTGCGCGCCTGAATCAACTCTGATAAAACAGCACAAGAACAAAAAAAGAAACATTTGAAATTACAGCTTCACTAGATTTGAATTTGTTACCAAATAAATCAAAAATCGAAGAACTTTGTAAATACGATGAATAAGATGATATAAATATAGCCATGTTCCTTGAAAATGAATTAGATTTTGTTATTTATTCATGTATATGTATATTATATTATTTATTCATTAATATTATTATTACCATCTGTTTTAAACTATTATATTATTGTATTGTACATTTAAATTAATATTTTTCTTAAAATAGTATTTCAAATACTGGCAGATCTCACAGTATAAATAATGGATGTTACTATTATTGATACGAGTTCGTACAAAACGTTGGTGAGTGGTAGCCTCCCGGGGTGGGGGGGGGGGGGGGTACTACCCTATATCGACTATACGGGATGATCCGCTGAACATTGTATGGTTTTTCGACCTTGTTGTCATGAACAGGGTATCCAATTATACTCTTTCTCCGATTTAATCCAAATTTCCTGTCATACTCAGGGCCACAAAAATGAGAAAAATTATTTTGCATTCAGGAAATTGACAGAAATAAGATCGTTGACTTTACAAAAAGATAAGAGCAGCAAGTGCGTCTGAATTGTTATATCTATACAAATCATGTAATGTTCGTAAACAATTGTAATTTGTCATAAACAGGGTATGGAAGTTAGGTATTTTTTGTCATAAACAGGGTAACCTCTACAAGATCCCAGCGGAACACCCCTACCCAGATCTGAAGGGAGTACCCCCCCGGGGGTAGCCTCAACCATCCGCATCCTCTTTGCTCCCTTTAAGAAAAATCCTCATTTGGGCTTCCTTTGCATTGGTTTTTAGCCCGTCCGTGGACATAATAGATGGGTTTGGCAAAGTTCGAAAGCAGTTTGAAGATCAAGTTCGGAGTTTTGATTGAACAAGCAAAAACATCAAATTTAATGGTGGTGAGCGTCTCACAGAAAAAAGAAAAACGCTGTAAGGAGTTGTACATAGAATCTTGCGAGATATAAGGTCTAGTTCATGAGTCGAACTTTTGCCTCGTCGAATCTAACGGTTGAATTTTGTTAATCAGAAACTGTGCCTGAACCAATTAAATTCAACAAAGTGGGATTCCTACAGATGTTTTTTTTATTATTACTCAGATCAAAATATTTCGAAACTAAAAAAATTGAACACGACATTCTCCATTTACAGAATTGGACTATTAGATTCGACGCGGCAAAAGATCGACGTCTGAACCGGGCCTAATAATTCCTATTTGGTTCCACGCGGCAAAAGTTTTACCGGGTCAACTGGCCCACCATGACATTTTTTAACAATTTTGAATTTTATCTTTTATATTATAAATATTATCATAATTTAATTACAATAACTGAATTGCTCTCACAAAACTGCTGGTCATGGTCTCAATATTTTTGACGTTTTAGCCATAGTTTTGAATCATTGTTCAAGTCAATGTCTTACTCTCTCCAAGTTCCAATCAGACTAAAGAAACAGGTTTTGCAAGGATTCATATTTTGGGCTCAAAGATCCAGATTACCAATTAAGTTTTCATGTTGGAAAGTTTTGACGACAATATTGCATGCACGAAGTCTTCAGAGGGTTCTTTGACAGAATATTCCCCATTTGAGGAGAAGTTATTTTTGGAGTCTTTAATGGTCTTCCCAAACATTTTGATGTGTGCCTTCAGCCACAATGACACTTTTGTTGCAGATTTGAGGCAGTTTCTTAGGTCTTCCTCCACATATGGCACAATCCACTGCCCAGAGAACCTAACTTCTTCGGAATGATAAGACGCTTTTTCCGCCATTTCATGAACAGTGTTGGTTTGCAAGATTCCACTGCAAGTTTTCAAATTTCTGTTGCAAAAACTTCGTCAGGTATTGCACCTTGGTTTTTAATTTCAATTACTGACTTCGAAGAAAACTTTCTTTAAATCTTAGAGTGATGGACAAACAATCAAAATAATGCGTTTTGGTGTTCATCAGTTAAACATTTGTTGCATTGCGCTATCCTGAAAACAATACAAAATCAATATAGCGCGCTCTGCGCGCTCTAACCACACTCAATGGGTTTCCTGTGGTAGAACCAACCGAGTGATCCTAGAATCATGTTATCAATGAGGGAGTTTCGAATATTTTGCTTCGAGCATTTCCTTTCAAACATGATCTGGTTTGGGTTGTGAAACATACTCTCATTTTTCCAAAACGTAAAATATGGATGATCAACTTTTAAATTTATTTCAAGAAATCCATGATACATCCAAGGAGAAAGGGTTAGTGCCAAACAATGCTAAGGAAGCCATTTTCAAAATTTTGAAAGCTAAGCAAGGTTAGTAACTGAAATTACATGTGATTTTTTGTCCATTATATCCACAAAATAGAACAATATGTAGTAATTAATAACAACATAAAGTTAATATTTTGAAAACATGATTCATTAGTTGTAAATCCAGAACAGTTAATAAAAACAGGATTTTACGAAAACCCCTCCCCTACATGACTCAGTTATCATTCACAATCTGACAAAATTTTCAATAACAAATGTCAATTATAAGATATGCATCCTGTTTGTCGAAGAACACTAACAGTGTAGATAGCTGTTATGGGCCTTAAAACCACATTGTAATACTTTTTTGTGGACTTTCTTCGAATCATTATTATAATAGCAAGATAATTATCATATTATTTGATTGTTTTGCATGACTATTGCTTTTCTAGAAAGTTCTCGTAATGCTTCGTTTCTCGTTGCAATATTGAAATAGCCATAGTTGGTACTGTCATACATGTATGATATTGTCTTGACCTATAGTTTATTATAAGTTATTTGCTGCATTTTTTATTTTCACTATATGTTCTAGAGTATTATAATTGATTTTATTAGAGATATATTAGTTTTTGTACAATTATCTATCAATGCAGTAACATCTGAACACAGTGTCACAGCATGTCTGTGACTATATGTACATGTCGGCCTTGAAAGCAAGATATTTCCTTTTGTATTTACGACTGTCCTGACCTGTAGAAAAAAGCATGCACACTTGCCGTATAACTAAGCTCTTAATTTTTTTGATATTTTTGCAAATGGCTGAGTGTAAACCAACTTACATTAGGTAATATTATTTATTTTCTAGAGGCCTTGGTGGTAACCACGATACAAACCATTCTTGAGCAACTCAAGAAAACTCTAATATTTCTTGAAGTAGAAGAGGATAAAGCCAAGGTCTTTGATATCTTGGCAGAACTTGCCAAATCAGGTAGAATGTCATAAGCATTGCAAGTAGTTCATTCATGATCATTATTATCATCATCAGTCCTATAGTAGATTGATGATTGACAAGTGTCATTTATAATATTTGTTTCCAGATGAAGTGCGTGATTTCTGTGTAGATGCAGGATGCATTGCCATTGCACTTGACTATTTAGAACATGAAGACCACAATGTCGTCTTGCATGCTTTGCGCTCAATTGGTAACATTTGCTACAATAATGGTGAGTAAGATAATTCAGTAGATAACAGCAGCAGTATTTCTCTCCCAAGAACATAATACTCAGACTCAAGGCCTGTAACTTACACCTTATGATGAATTATTGAATCTGTTTGATCCTCAAACCATTTGTTTTGATTGGTTCTTAAGGCAGGTGTCAGATTTTACTGGTAAGAAGCACACATGAAAGTCTAACCCAAGACATAATTTCCCCTATTACTACATTTATCATTGTATTGTTGAAACTTGTCTAATTACCATCAGCTTAATAATGCAACTGGAGCATACCAATTGCAATTACTTTCCTTCAACTATCCCTTTGGGGGCTGTATTGACAGTAAGGCTTCATTGTGTTATATTGTTCTAGAACTTGGTCGCAAATCACTACTTGGTGCTAATGGAGCTGATGATATATCTCGTAAATTGGCCTCATTAAACCAAAACTATGACCCTGCTAAGGACAATCGTATGGATGTCGTCACATGTGGCTGTGTATTGAATCTTGCTACTGATGATGGTGAGTATAATTCCAACCATCCGACCAACTAACCTACCAACCAACCAACCTACCAACCACCAACCAAGTAACCTACCAACCAACCCACTCACCAACCAACCCACCAACCAGCCAACCAACTAACCTACAAGCAACCAACCAACCCACCAACCAACCAACTAACCTACAAGCAACCAACCAACCAACCCACCAACCAGCTAATCAACCTATTAACCCACCAACCAACCAACCAACCAACCAGCCAACCAACTAACCTACAACCAACCTACCAACCAACCAACTAACCTACAACCAACCAACCAACCTACCAACCAACCAACTAACCTACAACCAACCAACCAACCCACCAACCAGCCAATCAACCTACCAAACTAACCTACAACCAACCAACCAACCCACCAACCAACCTACCAACCAACCCACTCACCAATCAACCCACCAAATCACCAAATCACCTCTGTCAATGAATCATAAATCAATCACTATTTGATGATAATATTATGTTCTTGCTTTATAGTTGAACTAGCTGAAGATTTTGTGAATTGTGGTGCAATGCCTCATCTACTAGGCCTAACACAACAAAGCATTCATAGCAATCCTGTATTATGTAGGATGGCTGTATCTGCTATCTCTCAGCTCATGGAGTGTTGTAAGTACAGTTTCCTTTATAGACCAACAAAAGAGAAATTGTATTAGTTAAGGTTCATGCTGAATATTAACAAAAATGTTGTTTGAAAACAGATAAAGTAGGGTAGACTTGACATCTTGTCTAAGTTACTTTTGGTTATGAGAATGACAGGTTATAATGACTATTTTTTGGCTTAAAGCATTTACTCTAAATTACAATCCATAATGAAAATGAATTACAGTTTAATAGTGATATCATTGGTGTATGTATTTCATGGTTACCACCAAATTAACACTATCTGGTACATGAATAACAAGGGCTAACATCAGCTAAAATGTCGCTATTGTTTTCTGCACAGCCAATGGTAAAACCAGTTTTCAAGAGAGTGGTGGACCAGCAATATTATTACAAGCTTTAAAGGAAGATTACAGAGATGAAGAACTATCTTATCTTTTACTAGAAACACTACATCCTCTTGTCATGGCTGATGGTATGTGGGTTATCTTCAGTTGTTATCATAATTAAATTCCATACTAGTATAAGACACTAATCGCTTTTAGAATCACTCCTTTATCCAGTGAAATACTTGACCAACTGAGCTATGGAGACACATATCTTGATATGGTGGTCATACATGCGGCCCATCGGACACATTTTCCATTATTAAAAATTATACAAAGTTTTGAAATTCAAAATTCTTGTGAAGTGTTTGAAGTTTTTGTTTGTTTGTGATTTTATGGTCTTCTCTCATTGTTATTGTTAAAATTGACATAATAATAGAATGATGTTGATAATCATCTTGGTCCATTGTAACTCCACATCAGAATTTTTACATTTTATGAAAGTTTGACTCTGACTGAGTGTAACATTTTGTGTGTGTTTTTTTTAAAGATATTATGAAGAAAGAGATGGTCAATGCTGGTTGTACAGAAGCCCTTGTTCATGTGATAGCCTCGTGCAAGGGACGGGAAGAAGAAGAAAGTATGAAATACAGATTAGAGACTTCTGCTGATATGATTGTTACTATACTTACTGACGGTATGACAAATGTTATGTATTTTTATCTCGTTCTTTAATTTGCTTCTGCTTTTTCTCTTTCTTTATGTGTTTTTTGTTGTTGTTTTTTTTTCACTTTTTCATAACCCTTTTTTTTTTTGCTTTTTTGTTCTCTTTCTTCTTCATAACGCTTACCGCCTAGTTTTCTTGTTTGGTTTCATATCCATTTCGTCATATTTCTTTTTTTGAATTACGTCCACCTCATTTTTTTCTTTCGATTCCATCCTTCTTTTCTCTCCCGTTTATCTCCTTTATTTCCCCCTTTCCTTTTTAACTGTTTCTTCAGTCTCTCCTTCCTTTTTCCCTTCATTCTCAAGGACTTCATTCTTTCCTTCTTTTTGTTCACTATTGTTTAATATGCTCATTTCAGATGAGTGCATGAAAAAGCTTTTCCAAGATGGTAATGGCGTTGTTGTTCAAGCATGTTCTAAGTGGTTAAGCTCAAGAAACAACCACTTAGAAATTTCAGGTGCACTGGCCTTAGGAAACTTTGCTCGATCAGGTATCGTATCATGGTTGTTGCATTGTATTATGTGTCCTGTTCTACTTATAATCTTATAATCTTCGTGTGTTTTTTGAAGATGAAAACTGCATAAAGCTTGTACAAAATGGAGTTCATAAAGATTTGCTGAATTTCTTGCCTCTTGCTAAACAAAGGCCCGTAAGTTGCATCTGTGTTTTTGTCGACTCAATACAATTGTATAGATGTGTGTTTATTACATTTGTATCATATCTGTTTCAGGAACCTTTCAAATATATCCAAGCAGTGTTTGGCGCTCTCAAGAACCTTGCCTTGCCAAGTAAGTGTTTTTTCTTTGCTGTTGTTGTTCCGATTGTAGAGTATGTATGAGTTACGAGATATCATACAAAAGTCGAGTTGTCAAACTGCTGGAAAAAACATCGAAACCTACAGAAATGAGATCATTGTTGCGCTGTGCTGTGTAATGGAAATGTGTCAAGATTTGTGACATTTGAGTTTTACCTTTTTTCATTAATCATGCTTTTAAGTCGTGCGGCATTCTCTCGGACGTTCTTTTCGAAATGGTGAAATATATCTGTACTAACACATGGTATCTCGTTGTAGTTGTTAATAAAGCAGTTCTTCTTGATGATGGATGTCTGGAGGCATGTCTATCTCAGTTGACGTCCCAGTCATCATTTGTTCTTGCTAAGGTTCTGGGTACATTGTGCGCATTGTTGGCCGCACCAAGTAAGTCATTATACAATCATTAATTCTTTAGCAACTGAAAGTGTTTTAAAATGCTCAAAAGGGAGATTGACGAGTTTGAGTTTGCGACAATCTGTGCACGTACTTGTAATGTGAAGCAAATACTGATATTCGCTTTTATGCATATATACATTATTGAGTCATTAAAACGATATAACATTCTCGTATCGTCAGCCATTTCAGTCATAACTCGATATATTAATAATGTAATCCAATTCACCGTGAATTAAATTGCACTTAAATGCATTTAAACCCTTTCGTTCCACAAGTAAACACCAGCAGTTGTCATTACCTTCCGAGCATGTGCAGTGGAAAGTCATAGTCGTCATATAGCTGGTTCCACATAGTATAAAGCAGTAATTATCATGATGTAGAAAAACATTGTTGCACTGTTGCCTTGCAGTGTTTGCAGTAAGCACCATCATTTTGTCACGTGTACTATTCCACTAGTCCCACATGGCATACCATGCACCATATGATGTAAAGAGACCTTATCGCGCTGTGTCCTACTTCGAATTCATTTCACAGTAAACATCACCTGTCATCATAGAGCCGAACTCATGGCACTAATCACGGTAATTTTTGTCGTCATCTGTTTAAGTCACAATCGCCAAGTTTTTCACATCGTCTAATTGAGCAACTTTTGTCTTGTTAGGCAAACAAGCATCTGTCAAATCTTCCGCAGGTACGAGCTATTGACTCGACTAGCGAGGACATTATCCTTCTTATTACTGGGTGTTCCAGCTATCACACGCCTACACCATCCTTCTACGATGTGTTTTTTTTTTTCATGAGCAACAGCGTCATACACGCACTACCAACTATCAATCAAAGGATTTTGTTAATGAAAAAGAGTTAAGATTATGAATCGGGCGGCGCGCAAGTATTGTATACATGATATATAACCGTACATATATCGATCAGTTCTTTAAAGAGAAACATTATCGATTTTACACTGTTGTCATAAGATGGATAAGAGTAGGCTATGAAGACCATACTAATAGCATCTAGTGTTACATTCGTTGTTTTTAAAGAGCGCCGCTACTGGAATTGTTATGTGTCGGGGTATTCTAAAATTGCTCCGCTTACTGTTACGCTGCAAAGGATAAACGCGTCGCATCTTCTGTGGCAAGTACGGTTAACCAGAGGTGACTTCTTTCAACACTCGCTGCACAACAGGAACGGCAAAGAACCTGCATGATTTTTCCATTGCAAACCGACTGAAAATCCCGTAAAGTTATTTCCTCATCTCTTTTCCATACATTGGATTGCTATGGCTGTTATATATACTATCAATGCCTGTATTTATCGCGGTTTTTCTCGATGTTTTACTTAAAAGCCATTACATCAGTTTACATGATTTTCTAAAAAGACTTGCTCGGTTTGTTTTTATTTGGCGGTTTTCCGTTTTTAGGAGAGTTTTAAAAAGTATGTTTTTCACTGTAGAAAGTTCGGCGAACAAGATTGTGAATACCAAAGGACAGTTGGACGTTTTGATTCGTTTAAGCAAGAGTACGGGGTACGAAGAGGTGAGAGTTGAAGCCAGTAGAGTATTGGCACTAGTGGTGAAACATGGAAATTCTCAAGGTAAACAACAAAAAATAAAAAAACATTATAGAACAGTATAGAAACATTTTGTTTTTGGCTAACACATTCTTAGAATTCTTATTTTTTACTCTTTCTTACAAAGAAGCTCACTGACTCTGATGCTGACTACCGCACAGGCAGTTGAAACGTCAGTCACACCAAACAGTCTTTCCAGGGACTACTTCCATCCGGAAGATTATGATAATTTTCTTACTTTTGGTACAAAGGAGCTATTAAAAATGAAAAAAAAAATGAATTTAATGAAGGATGAGAAATCTTGGACGCTTTTGCACGGCATGATATAATAGTAATATTCTTTATTCTTGCTTCAGAAATAAGTCATAAAATCATTACAAGTGGTGCACTTCCCCAAATAGTCGAAATTGTGAGTTCACCAAGAAATGTGGTACAAAACGAGGCTCTCATAGCAATGACAGTACTGGCTACCTCTGTAAAGCGTAAGTACAAACAAACTCATGCTGTATCAGCTTGTTATTCTCAAAATATTGTCAGAAAGAATTGCCAGCTCTGCTTTTTAACCATGAGACATATACCAGCTGCGTACACATTGTGCTTTAGTATCGATAACCTTATTTATTACAGTGTTGACATAAAGTGTTGTTTTTCAGCTGAATTCTATCCGAAACTAAGAGAGACAGGATTGACACAGACATTGATCAAACTAATCAAAGAAGGCAAGCTTTCAAGCCAGTCTTGTTACAATGCTATGGCTTATCTAGAGGCTTTGTCTTTAAGAGGTAACATCCATGGATTAAACAACTGATTGTCAGTCAAGTGCAATGGCTCTCCATATTATTAACATTGGCTGACTGACAAGTTAGTTGACTAACAGACCCATATAGACTGCGGACTGATTAACTGACGGAATCACGTTTTGTAATATTTATTATTTATTAATTTTTATTGTTGTTTTTGTTTTCTTTGTAGATTATTTCGCCAGAGATCTTCAAGTGGCTGGATTATGTCGCGTTCTTGAAACTTTACTTGAGCATAGTGATGAAAACGTTAAAAAGCGTGCCCTCATCATGGTGACGAGGCTAAAAGCAAAACAACTCGAGAACGACTGAACAATAATGTGATCTCACAAAAGTTTAACCGTGAACAGTAAATGGCTACTGAAAGAAATAGAACATACGGGACCGTAGGCTCCAACACAGCACTGTTAGTCAAATGCGGAATGTCTCCAAAGTCACGTGATTTTTAAAAGCAATCACAAGGAAAGAAAAATATACGATTTTCTTCGAAATAAGAAAGGCAATTTTATTGAACATGTAGGTTTATCTGTGGACATTTTTGCAAAACAAAAAACAATAAAAATATAAAAAAATTAAATAATGCTGTCAGTATTGTTAGTTTATCTTCTATAAGATATATGAACATGATAAAAGTAATTTTATTTAAAAATAACAAAACTCTAATAGACCTTTGTTTTTGTCAAATTTTATAATAGCTTTAAAACTAATTTTTAAAAGTAATAAAGGCTCATCTGCTTATATTTGTTTGTGTGATAATATCACTACCTACCCAACCCCTACCTCCCTCCGGACGGACAATGTTAGTCTAACATTTTCAGTCCAGTTTCACAATAAATAGCCCGATGACCATACATGAATGGATCAAGTATTTCTCAATCAATTATTGTGCCTACTAGCTAGAAGCTGTAGGCACTATGTCGTCGGTCTTTATGCAAATTGTAAGTAACTTGACGTCACAATAGGGGAAACACGATACCATATTATTATGGCGAAGTTTAGCCCATGGCGATATTATTTACTTAAAGTCTTAAAATCGAATCATGGCAAAAGCAAAAGTAGAAAGAAGATAAACAAATTTTCAACAATGGTTTGGATTCTTTGGACGTCAAATTCTAAGGTACATTTGCGATGTAAGATTTCTGCATTTCATTGTGAAACCAAAACGTGCGTAGTTGTCTTATTCCAATCATGGTCAATGGTCTTTATTCTTCGACAATTCATTTGTAAAGAAATGTATGCAATAAAATGTGACTTCTTTCGAATAAATAAAATAAAATAAAATAAAATAAAAACTCTTGTATATGTTTGACGTAGACGTTAGAGAGATTTTTTTCTAGCGATTTTCCGAGGTCGTACTTTTACTTGCATATATTTTTGACTTAATACTCCTCCATATGGCTTCTAAAGTGAACGTTTGCAAACTAAAGAGAAGAGTTTTCTTTCTGAGCGATTTAACCTAGGTCTAGCCGCTAACTCGTGAGAATTTCAGACACAACATTTGCCGACAAAAAGGCTAAATTAGCATTAAATCAACAAACATCACACGTATTCAAAAAAGCAAAAGAACAACGATTGATTTGAATCTTTTTAATTGATAAAAAGTCTTCAAAATTTTTGATTTTGAGAAGCTAGAAAACCTACAATATTCTACTCGAATTTCGAACAAGTTTCATAGAGCCACAGGAAACCCAATCAAAGCGGAATAGGAAGACCAATTAATCTCAAAATCTGCATCCGCCGCGGCAAACTTCATTTTACTCGTCAGCAATTGTGCTACAATCTATAAAATGCTAAGAGTTATAGAAGAATAAATATTCTAACAAATGATCCGCTACTAGCTTACATGGGAGTAACTACATGCTCTCTTTGAGCGACTTCAAATTCTTGTTCAAGAATTTTCCCACTCTGCAGCTATTCACAAAATTCCAGTAGCCACATGCGCTTTATAAGCGCCTTTAATTTTCCTGGTTAAAGTTGGCTAATTCTGCTACCAGTCGAACAATGCAAGACAATCTGTAAATAATTAAGATATGATTTAAGTTAAGTTTACAAGACGGAGTGCTGTATCAGTAGATACAGAACTCGTCACTAGCGTTGATTTGCTTTGAAAATAAATCATTAATTATTCATGATGGTCAGATTCTATTTATTGTAAAATTCCTTATCAAAAGTAAAATAATTAACTATAAGGCCTTTGATATTAACGATGTACGTCCGATTTGTCTATGGTTTCAATATAGATCTACCGACAAGTAGCAACAAAATCCGTCTAGTGCATCATCGATTTCTACAAATGTGTTGATTTTCAATTCCATTTAAGGCATCAATTCATGCTCATCAAAGTCTAAGCTGGAGTCGTGGATACGCTCGTCTTCCTCATCGTGCCCGTCTTGATCGTCTTCGTCTTGCTCTTCTTCGTCATCAAGGCGTCGCCGGTATTCCGAGTCGACAATATCTGAAATATGCTGCACTTTGTCACTTGACATACTCTCATGACGTTCAATAGCATCGCCAACAGCACCAACTACCTGACTTCCAAGAGATATTTGCTGACTCATATCATCACCAAAACCTTGGGTAAGATCACTGAGGTATGTGACTCCTTGGCCGCCAGGCATTATGGATGACAGTGGTACATATTGTGGTCTACATTCTACTCCTGTATAGATATCAGATAATACATATCACTAGTAACATGGGACTGCACTTTGCAAATAGTACATTGGAGTTTAGGGGATTTGCAGATGGATTTACACCCTGAACTGTAAATATGTATATATATAGCTTTCACAAATTTAGCTCTAATCACGAATCACGGCTAAGTTTTACCTTGCTTTTCACGAATCACGCGTCACAAACTACCCCCTTAATAACCCTGTTAATAGTATTTCAGTGTGAACATAATAGTGTACCCATTTCTGAAATCAATCGTGTCTGTATCATCAATCCGTCGACTCTGGAGTTCTATGAGTATACTTAGGTTTAATGTATAAAACCTCTTCCGATCGTTGGAAAAAGCTGCAAAGTTTTCTCTGAATTTTGTAAAAATTCTGCCAGCGTTTTCACGGGAATCGCAAAGGTTCAAGTAATGGTTGAACAGTCTATTTTGTCAGATTTCCGTGATAAAATTGATTTATTTCCATACAACATGCAGTCTTCAATATCCGATTTAAAAGTAATTCTCTCAATTCATGTTTCGCAGATGTTGTAATCGCTGCCATTTTCAGGTCGGTGAGTTCGTAAGTCTTACCTGGAAACTTCAAGTAGTGTCGGTTGCACAACACAACAATAATCAGTACAACAGTTGCTATAAATCTCTTGCTAACCATTTTTTGACCTCATTATAACCCACAAATAAGTGGCATTTCAAAAATGTAAATGAGTCCATAAATTAGAGCGATGGTTGCTCTGTCCAAGACCAGTCAAAGGTCGTCGCGGGCCACCTGTTTTTCGTTCATATTTAGATCACATGACCTACGTCGCGAGGTATTTGAACATCAAAAATTGCAACAAAATTACAGCAGAACTACTTTTATTTTGTATAAAACGTACTATTTATACTAACATTTTCTTCAAAATGCTAACTATTTCTTTGAGTTTAATCCGATACTATGAATTCATTAATGTTTACACCAAGAGACTATTAAAGTACGTACGTAAGGTGACCCGAACATCGTGTTTTACGTACTTTTATACCTGATCTCTTAACCACACTTGCTAGAGCAGCTATACCAGACGGTAAAACGGTACCCCACTGATTTCCCAAGTTATGACCGACGTTGTTCTTATTCTAGGAAAGCGATACTGTCCTTACATTACCGACAGCACTCGAAGCTCAAAGTGAAACTTGTTGTATCAGATTTTACGCGTTACAGGGCGCAGGGCATTTCCAAAAGCATATCTACCTTTGTATCCATCTGATGAATTCCTTAATTCGAACTGCGTTAATAATCAAACAGAGATTTTCTTCATAAATCAAATTTATCAACATCGAGATTTATAATCAGTGCGGTGTTTTAGAAAGTGGTCAGTTAGTTACATCATATATTGTCGTGAAATCACTATATGGTTCACTGAATGTACAGATGCGACGATCAAAGATTCGAGAAGACTTTATACAGATGGACGAGCTTGTTCGCTCTACCTGGAGTTTCACAGTATGTTCGAGTTCTCAAATCCTTCAATTGCTTATTGAGTTTTGCGTTTTGATTTATTTTTATGGTCTTTCAATAAATGTTTCAAGTTGCTGGATCGAGTGTGCTTGTGTGTTGGTTTGTTTTGTTGTGATCTTTCTAGTTTATGTCGTCTTGAGAAAGTTCCATACCACATGTCTGACCTCGCAGACGGCTTCATGAATTTACCAGAAGGCATTTCTTGTGATGCCTTCAGAATGTTTCCAAGTATTCCTATAGGTTTGCCATGTGGATTCATAATGCCTTCATTAAGAAGTGCAGACATTGCATTCTTTGACGAGCCACCGAAGCTAAGAGGACCTTTGGCTCCAACTTTCATGCCACTTGACATTTTGTCGTAAAGAGGAGCATCTCCCGTGGTTGTGTATCCAGGCTTGACTTCGAACTCCATGTTGTTTAGAGTTGCTTTCTGCTGGGGCTGGTCCTGGTCCTGGTCTTGTGACTGGAATGAATTGGATACCATGGATGCCATATTGTTCATGTTGCTACCCATGTTGCCATAGTTACTCATTGGCATATCATACTGTGACCCGCTCACTGAAAGTTAAAAAGTGTACATTTATCAGTGTTATTACAGTGCTGTGAACTGAGAGACAATGCTCAACTATGTCACATCCTTTTTCCATTTATGTTTTGCACACTTTTGGCAACTCATTTCAAAATTGTAAAAAAGTAGAAATGGCTAATGAGCACATTGATTATATACTTTTCAGGAGACAAAAAATCAAATTTACAAATCAGACATCCAAACAAGCAAAACGTCTTGTTATCGAACTCCATCACATAGTTAGGTGTTATATTGTGCTGGAAAAAACGTCGATGTAAATTTAAATTTTAACAGCGGATCAGTTATTGCTTTATTTGAAATTTAGAAATCATCATCCGATTTGTTCATGGGTAGTAAACCAAATTAAATATCAAATGTCCACCAAAAGGGTTCTCAACCACTTACGTTGTTTAAATGAATCTGCCAGTGTTATCCAATTATTGTCAAAGTTATTACTCATAGCCTGTCTTTGTCGTTC
The DNA here is from genome assembly GCA_918843875.1 of Diadumene lineata. Taxonomy (NCBI): domain Eukaryota; kingdom Metazoa; phylum Cnidaria; class Anthozoa; order Actiniaria; family Diadumenidae; genus Diadumene; species Diadumene lineata. Next base: position 40,936,941 of record OU974069.1, read on the forward strand.
ATGTGGGAACAAAACTGGATCCTCTGGGTAAACCGTTCTAGAGGCATCCTTTTTATCATCAGGGTTTGAGAATTTTGGCCACTGTGAAGTTGCCTGTACAAAATCAACTTGCTCTGGTGAGAGAGTATTTACTTCCATTCCACCTATGGTTTTCCCTCTGTTTATGGCCTTGCTTCCCTGGTGGAATTCAGGGCTTACAAGACTCTGTAACTTGAATTCGGCCTCGTTGATTCTCATCATGTCTTGTCCTAACATCTCTTCTTTCTTGTGAAGCTTTGCTTCCTCATTTTCAGTTGATTTGTGGTGTGAAGGGGAAGATATTTTCTTGTGTTCTGTGGACCAATGAGCATTAGTGTCACTGTGAGCCTTTTTGTCTAAAATACAGAAAACGAAGAGGTCAATGACTTTATCCACGCCCTATCAGATAAGCTCAAACAATTCTTTCTATGTGAATAGAACTCCGGGAACCAAGAAACGCAAAAAACGTTTTTCAGATACATTTATTTAGTACATGTTTGATAGCCCTCTATCAATGGAAAATGACGAGATGGACTGAGCATGTTTGAATAAATTACACGAAACGTTTCAAACGGTCAAGAAAACGTAACATTTCATAGCAATTATTCTATGGAATCGTTTTTATAAATCCAAACACTATATGTAGAAACAATGTAAACCATTGCTTGGACAGATGTAAATTGAACACAATTCGTCTATTTTATTATTTTTTATTTTTGGAAATAAAATGACGGGGAAGTAAGTTGGTTTGGATATTTTCAGCTCAAGTATCATGGGGGCCAATTGGTTCTGTCAATACTCTTGCAATAATTTCTCATAACCATTAAGTTATGACTTGGTATGGGATGTATGCAATACACAAACGACCAACATTTTGTAAAGAAGGCAGTAAGACTAAACAGTAAGTCACCAGGTCAATTCTAAACAGGTCACTAAGTGATTCATTAGATAAGGTTCTATTCATCTCTGTCACTTACCATGGTGGTGACTTGCTTTACAACACAACAAAAACCCAACCAGAATCACAATTATATGGCAGCTCATTTTACTGCAGTTGGCTTTTGAAACTTCTATTTTTCCATTCCTGAGAACTCGGTGTTAACCAAAATGGCGATTTTGCTGGTAGATTTACGGGTCGTGTCAAGGACAAATCTAGTGGGTTATGACGTCAGGTGCTGATTTGACTTCTGGGAAATGGGGATGTTAACGTGAAAGAAGTATTGTTTCCTAAGGAACACGTTTAGTTACTAGATGCACTACAATGTACGTGCGCTAATTTGTATTAAAACGGGAAAGTTATGCAGAAGCAATTCGTTTTATAGGAATATAGGAGCTGTTTAAAAACTTTACAGTTTTATGTTCTGACTTCGAATTTTAATGTTTTGATTCGATCGACGAGCTGTATTTTGACTGGGTTCAATAAATGAAACGCAAGTACTCTGAATTGAATTTACTCTCTTCTAAAGCAATGTTTTAAAACATTTACGTTTTTGTTTATTTTATTTATTAAGTTCTTTTAAACTTGATTAAAGACGGCAATTTCAAACTAGCTCCATCCACAATAAAAACTCCCAAAAGACAGTGGTAAAATGGGGATGATATGACTTAAAACTTCATAAATGAGTGAATAGATTTGAAACCATTTTCAGTAAAGGTGATTAATCGACTTGTGTAATTCTACCCGGATCACTGACTTTCTCATGTCTCGTTATTTGTTCTTCTACTGCTTTTGTTGGTTGTCACGTGATACGAATGACCTCATCTTTTTAATTTTCCTTCTTCAATCGATACAAACAAGCTCTTGTTTTATCTTTTTGAATGTAAAAGATTTTTGTAAATATAAACAATGTTTGGGTCAAATGACCACTGCTAGGAATGACACGTCAGGGGAAAGGATTGTTTCTGCTTTGGTATGGACTGGCAGCCTTTATAGGTTTGTACATATCATTTCTTGTAAAAAATAACCACCGATTTAATTTTTGACCGCTCTGAAAGTGGTACTTGAAAATCTCCATGTCCTCTCAATGCCTAGCGTTCTACACCAAAGCAACGCTCGCACTTTTGAATATTCCAAAAAAGATTTTCCTTGCAATATCAAAATATTTTAGCCTATGTTAGTATTGAAAATATTAACGAAATACAGTAATGCAAAGTTATGTTTTTAAAACCATATTTACTAATTTGTAATTCGACGTTATAATTTTAGCTTGTACAGCCAATCCACTGGGAAGAGCTAAGCGAATACTAAATGAGCCCGGAGATGCCCCAAAGCATGGAAAATCATCGTTACCTTTTCTCAAAAGACAGCAAATTATCTACCTGCTTAATAGCAAGACTTCCAACAAACGTACCAAACAGCCCGACAAACCCATGGAATCGTATGCCAAAGAGATGACAGCGGACGGTAAAGTCATTACAACGCATATTTCACGATTTCTGTCGTCAGAAGATTTTCATGGTGGTGGTGGCCAAGAAATTGCTGTGAGTAAAGAGGATGGTCCCCCTATAATACACAAACAAATATATAGTACGCTACAAGACAATGCTAAAAAAGCGACAGCTCAAGCCAGCATGAAGGTGGCTGTGGAGCCTGAACACCCATTGGTGCCTTCTATTTTAAATAGTACTGGGAAACGTCAAGACTCTTCACCATTCTCAAAACGTACACAGACTCCTTTAAACGAACACTTAGTGAACACCAGTGACTCGTCCACTTTAAGAGTCAAAAATAGTTTCATTAGGCCTTTAGAAAGGTTAAGTGACGGGGAGATTCTTATGCCTCCTACTCGAAGAATAACTCCAAACGTGTTTGAAATCAACCAAAATGAAGTTCGTCACTCTCTTTTCTCACACACGCCTAGAGATGATGACAGGGGGTCGTTTTATAATGACGATAGACCATATAGAAGATGGAGACGTCCAGGCAGATGGGGTCATCAACGAAGGTTCTATAGCAGACGTAGACACCATCCAATGTATGTGAATCATCGACCTGATGTCGTATTTGTACCTATGTACTCTAGGAACCCTGAAAATCCAGAGGTTCAGCCGTACGAATCAGGTCCCCCGCCGGAAATGGGACCCGGTATCAGTCCTGTTAACGCACCTCCAAATACAGCGTATGGGGGACAAGTCATGTTCCAACCCCTTAGTCTACCTGTAGGACCACCACAACCTGCAGCTTTACAGATACCCTTCCAACAGCAACAACAACAACAACAACAACAACAACTTGATGGCAGATCTTTGATGTATAACGTTCCTATAGCAACAGCTCCTGCACAGATACCTCAGCCAATTGTTTACCCTGTTGTAACTTTTCCCGCCATGCAGCAGCCCCAGCAATTCGTCCAGTTACAGCCTGTGACGCAGCAACCAGACGATGGTTCAAGAGGACTTCCAGCAAGTCACTGGGAAGATGAACCTGGCCACGCAAGAAGTGAAGTAGGCGAAGAACTACCCCGACCACCAGACTATGACGACAGACGCTATGATGACGATAGTTACAGACACGATTATGGTAACGAGCAACGGTTCCAAAGTGACAGGGACTATGAAGAAAGAGAGGACTACCCTGAGAGGGGTCAGTATTATGAAAGACGACCTTACATGGAAGAGAATGCTGACAGTCGTAGTGATCAACCAGAACTACCACCACCTCCACCACCACCTCAAGACAGCAATGAAGATGATGATGATGACGATGAGAACGAAACTGATGCATACCAACACGATCTTCAAGACTCGACTGAACCTCCTCAAGGACCAAATGATGATGGTCCACCAGAGATAGAACGAGAAGACCCTCGTCCCATCATGAACTACCATAATCCTCGGCTTGACCCACCCTCAGTTGTTGAAGTTCCACCACCTCCACGTGAGAGAATGCCATTCAGGTATGGTTATCCACGAAGAATGACTATGAATGCTTATACAAGAGAACAACTCATCGGTACACCACTTCGACAAAGAGCTTTACCACGACTAAGTGAACTAAATTACCAACGAACCCGGTTTGATTCTCCTGGGTCAGATATCAGTGAAATGTCAGCCGACGAAGCGCGCTTTAGAGAAAGAATGCGTCTAGAGCTACAAGCAAAGGACACTATCCCTCGAGGTCTGAAAAGTGATGGACTTAAAAACGTGCTAATAAGACTTAATGGAGAACCATTAGAAAGTGCAAGTGAGTTAAGAAGCAGGATCGTTCACGGAAGGATCATTCCTGGCAAAGGGAAGACAATACGGTCAAAAGGTCCCATGAAGATAAGGGTATCTCACAGGGGCGAAGGAAAGAATAGAATTAAGATCATTGACATTTTCTCTCCCAAAAAATTCAGTGTGGTTGATTCAAGAAGTAAAATAATAAAGTCACCTTCAATGACAAGTTCTAAGAAAAGTATCATTCATCTGAAATCTAACTCACTAACTCCAAGCTCTGTTATCAAACCAGCGATTAAAACCTTGCTGAAAAGGCGTGGACAAAAAAAATTTATTGCAAACAAGGCAAAGACTACAAAGAAAAATAGTATCGTCAAGATAAGAACTGTGAGAAGCATTTGGTGATCTTGAGCAAACCAGTAAATGACCATTTATGGACAAACGGGGATTGTGATATAGTTGAGATTCTTGATTGGGATCTTGAAAATGTCGTTGTCTCTTTTTTTTCTTTGTTTTGTTTTTGTTTGTTTGTTTTTTAGCTTGTTTTGACTATAAGCTTATTGTTGGATCTGAAATAGAAACGATCGCGTCACATAGAAACGAACACTGATATCGCATAGAGACGATCATTTAAATCTGTAAATATTATTTAGTCATTTCAAAGTTTTTTATACTGTAACATACGGTTTAACATGTAGTTTGTGCTCGAATAAAAACAATTTCAAGTGAAAATCTAACAAATGTGTACTGACACAATTAGTGTAGGCTTGATTAAGAATGGATTTAATAAAGTTATTGCCTTTTGACAAATTGGGTCATTGTTTTTGTCATTGTTTTTTTCTTTAAATTGTACAAACACCGATTTAGTAGTATACTTGTTGGCTGATTATGGAAATTTGTTTATTTATCATCCTCAGAGAGGGATGAACAAGTGTTTTTTTTTTTTTTTGCAATTTTGTGTGGTTAATAAAGAGTCTAGATAACAGAGAGGTTGCAATCAAAATGCGAGCGTAAACTTTATAAAAAAATAATCACAAATTCCCAGCTCCACATCATATCAGGGGCCAGTTCTAAAAGGGATTTATCCGCTGGAAAGCTATTTTTCCGCTTGATTGTGATTTATCCAATGTATAGGTTCGGGTTTCGTTCAACCGGCCCCAGGTTTATAAAGTGACTTTTGAATGTAATCTGACACTGTTCATGTTTCTGAAAACCAGTACAGATGAAATAATGTCGATGATCTTTTTCCAGGGTATCACTTTATTACTTATTGCCCCGTGTCATCCACCAGTTTGACGGCTACATCAAGACACCTGCTGTAGCCAGGGTCTTTTTGTTTTCTCCCACCTGATAAAACCTTCTTAGGATGTACAAAAAATTGTGTTGTTTGTTCTTGATAAACACACAGACTTCTGAAACAAATTACGGATATGTGTAGCATTTTCACGGGCGAATTTTCATACTGGACTCGCTGGGAGTAAAATCACGTTATTATAATGAAGAGAAGCAGAGCAAGACTTGGTCTTCTTGGTTGGCTGGTGGTAGTTCTCACTTGTGTTTCAGGTATGTTAAGAGATCTTTTTGACTCTCAGGTATATTCCGTCTTTGAGGCTATGTCCATCCTCGGCGCTTAGTTGAGGTTATCAGTGCAATGGTCCAAGCCAAGATGTGCTTAGGCAAAACCTATTGTTTCCCCAAGATGTTTAATCGATCGTGCTATTCTAAAATGGCTTGCTATCCGTATTTTCGATACCATTTTTACTTTATGATATTGATCTTTAAATGCAATAGTCAATCATTTTGTATTCTATATTTTGTTTCTTGATTGCTTTAATTATATGTTATTCAAAACATTTTATTTTAAAAGCAGTAAATCAAACACCAGTGAGATTTCTCGTTAACTTAGTGACAGTCAGAAAAGAATAAAAACTCTAAAAGCACTTTCGTCAACGTTGTCGGCACTTCGTTTGGGAACAGCAATATTAATTAATGAAGTATACGACCGACTGCTGTGCACATTTTGAACTCGATATTATGCACATAGTAACGTTTCCCCGGGGGGGGGGGGGGGGTACTACCCTATATCGACTATACGGGGATGATCCGCTGAACAGGGTATGGTTTTTCGACCTTGGTGTCATGAACAGGGTATCTAATTCTACTCTATTTCCGATTTAATCCAAATTTTCTGTCATAATCAGGGCCCAAAAAAATGAGAGAAATTAGTTTGAATTCAGGAAATCGGCAGGAATAAGATTGTTGACTTTAAAAAAAGATAAGAGCAGCACGTGTGTCTGAATTGATATATTTGTACAAATCATATAATGTTCTTAACCAATTGTAATTTGTCATATACAGGGTATGGAAGTTACGTATTTTTTGTCATAAACAGGGTAACCCCTACAAGATCCCAGCGGAACACCCCTACCCAGATCTGAACGGAGTACCCCCCACCGGGCGTTTCATTTGGCCATAGTATATCACCACATAAAATCCAAAATTAAAAAAAAAGAACAGCACATGCATTTCAACAATGTGTGAAAATGTAATTTTGTACCTGTCAATTTATGATATCAGACAAGCCTTCAAAACAAATTACGAATTGTGTAAGCTGCATGACAAGTCTTTCAATTTATGGACAACATGTTATATGTGGTCACTTTCATTTCCAGTTGGTGATGGATGGATGTGATAATTTCTGACATGTAAAGTTTTGACAACAACTACTACAATGAAACGAAATGCAATTCCAAAAAAATATTCTAGTAGATTAGAAAAAAAAGAGGATGATTAGGAATCTAGTCATTTTTTCGATACAAGAACAAAGCGTGACAATTAATGTGTGGGTATTTTTCTCTTTTGCCCGCTCCAGTGCCAACCGCCGGCTAGTGCTTAAAACAGTATACAAACGTCAAAAATAGTATATTAGAGATAATAGGTAATGGATAGCTGCAGGAGGACCAGGAGCGAAGAAGTGCAATTTAGTAATTCAATAATAGACAAAATAAAGGTGTTGTTATGGTAACACCTTAGTTCATGCATTATTAAAAAAATCACTGCTCCCGTTTCAAAGAGCATATCGCAATGAGAAAGATTCCCAAATCTAATCTCGGTGTATATTTAATGATCAAAATTTATAAGTGTTTGAAATAACGAAGATTTGAGTGAGAATTAGAATGTTGGCCTTACCAGCCTCCTTTTCGTGTTTTCAACACATTTCAAAAGCTCACAGCTCAGCAGTGATTCAACATATAAAATTAAAACATTCCGTGATTGGTACCATATAATCATGACAAATCAAGCTATTGTATAGAAACGTAGTTCTGATTCATTATTTTGCTCACAGTTTGTACTTCGGAGGAAGAAGTCGTTGCTGAGGCAGATGAAATAGCCAAGAAGATTGAAGAGGAAAGCAAAAAGGTGGATATTCAAAGCGATGCAATGGTAAAAGCGATTGATAGAAATGGCAAGAATGTCGATGACCCTGAACAAGAAAAGAAATTTGAAGAAGCGAGTAAACGCGTTGATGATGTTGCGGACATCGGCGACCAAGAAGTCGAAGACAAAGGTAATATTTACATCATTTATACAATTGCTATATCAAATATCACTAGCTAGCTCAATTAATGAAACATAGAATGACCATGCAAAAGATATGATCAGTGATTTTGGTTTTAAGTGGAGACAAAGGTAATATTTACATCATTTATACCATTGCTATATCAAATATCACTAGCCAATGAAACATATAATCTCCAAAAGAAAAGGAGATGGAGTTCTAAACGAAGAGAAGTGTTAGAAAAGCTGGAAAGTTTCTTCATTTCTTTTTTTAACTGAGCTCAAATGGGTTCAGTGTTTGTTTCTTATTTTCCTTCTTCATGACAAGAATAATACAGTGCAACGATATTGTAGCGTTTTTAATTCAACTTGAACCCGTTAGACAAGTAACAAGAAAACTTCTCATCTTATTCAAGAGTGACGCCTGGACGTGTACGTAATTAATTCGCGTTGTTGCTGACGCAAAATTAGCTTAATTGCTAAGTGATTTGATTACAATTTTTCCAATTTGCTATACATTTTTGAGTCAACAAATCAAAAACAATTTTCCGATACTCTGATCAAAACACGCTGGATATTGAGAGAACACGAGAGGGGTGTAGGAAACCACGACGCGTAGATGTAGTCAAATAAATTAAAGACCCCTAATCAAAATCTCTCCAAGTTGCTCATATTTGTACCATGGCCAGTCTTAGAACAGATACTGCTGCTGCGTTTCAAGAAGATGGCTCATGGTTAACCGGTCATTTCGAATAATTTGTTTCTTTGTATAGCTAATAAGGCAGAAGAAAAAGCTAATGAAGCTGAGCGTAAGGTCGAGGAAATTGGACGCCGCATTGAAGCAAACAGTGACTCGAATAAACGAAGCACAATCAATAACCAAACAGGTGAGCTTAGTGGAATAGTGCTGGTGTTTTTTCGTCTAAAAATGAGATGCTTCAAAACAAGCTGTCGTTTGTGTTTATCGTGATTGACGGATGTGGTTTTTAATTCGCCGTTTGTACAGAGAGGGAAACTACTTAGAACTGACTTTCATAAAATCCAAAATTAACTTGTTTTCTTTTACCTGGCCACCGTCCTTATAAGGTCATGGTAGCCACAGCAATTTGTGCTTCCGGTTTGCAAAATTACATCAAATATAATTGCATACTCATATTTTACGATCAAAATCGTGGCTGTCTGGCTCGCTGTAATCGCGGTCAAAAGTTTTGAGAAAATGCCTTTCCCAGAAAATTATCGGCCAAGAATGCCTCAAGGGCGTCCTCCCCATGAATCAATGTTGCAACGGTCCTAAGTTTATCGACACCCAACAAAAAACAACATTGAATGAGAAGGGAGGGAATTTTTTTTGTTTCTCCTCTTGTTGACAATAATGCTCTGAGAAAAGGCAATAACACAAAAATTCTCAACACTTTTTGACCACGATTGGGGCTGGTTTGCAGGCTGGTTGTCTGGCTAAATTAAGTACAGCAAAACAAATCATATTACTTAATTATAAAATTTGAAAAAAGAGTTCATATTCACAGTACTTAACAATTCAGTGAAAAGAGAAACTAAACACTGTACTCGGTTTCCTAAGGAATACAGTCCAATGCAACACGACGTACTTCCGTTATATACAAGGTTGACCCTCCACGGGAACAGACTGTTGGACAAGAAATAAACAATGTATTACGTGACGGTGACCGACTATCAGAAGATGTTTATAACTACGATAAACTGACAGCAAATCAAGATACTGACACTTTAGTGAATCATGACAACAACATACCAAATAACTTGGAAAATGAAAACAGCTACTTAGTCGGACAAAAAGAAGACACTCAGCAAGACCAAAACTATAACTTGTTCACAGCAGACAACAAGGCCGAACAGGCTTTTACAAGTAGCTCTCAGACCTTTTTTACAGCACCCAGTGACGCGGATTACGGCCTTAAAAATAATGATTTGATGTTAGGAACTCAAAAAGATGTTGACAACAAAAACATGTATAAAGTGGAACATCTCCATTCACCTGAAGTACAAGACCAGATTGCTAAACATGAGAACAACGAAGATGTTGATAATGATGACGATAGTGAAGGTTACACATATGATGATTCCAAATCCAAAAAGGAAAGACAAGAAAAAAACACCGTAAAAGAAAACAGCGAAGAAGCTGTTGATGCTTTAGATGAAGACACTGATGGTTCTGGTGATGATTTGCCAAAGAATGACAAAGAAACGACAATTGAGGAAGACATTCAGTCTGTGATTAATGATGCCAAAGCTAATTCTAATTCTGAACCAATCAAACCACCAAATCGACAATCTATCCATTTCAAAATGCACAAATACAAGCACAGACGGTTATACCACAAAAAGCCTTTGTTCAGTAAGAATATTTCAAACTTAAAAGAAAAGAAAAAGCTCTTTGAAAATGTAGAGTTTGAAATAAACCAGAGATTAAAAGAGCAAGAACATTCACGTTTGAAAAAGGAAAAGGAGCGCCAAAAAGGTAATATCTGAATAGTGATATATCTATACTTCTATAGTAGCAACTATAATAGATCGCTCGCTATAAAGAGTCGTTTCCATACAATCGAGAACGATCGCAACAATCCGATCGTACGATCGAAAAAAACGTTTCCATATAATCGTAGACGATCGAAATGGATCAAACCGGTTCGTAGGATCAAAAAACTTTAGTTTCCATATTATCGATTTTTTTGTCGATCGTTAGCGATCGTTCTCGATCGTTTTCGATTATATGGAAACCAGGCTTAAGATATTTTGTGGACATCGGTTTTTAGGGTCGGCTGATACCTTGAGACATTTTGTGGACATCGGTTTTTTAGGGTTGCCTGATACCTTAAAGTTTTTTTCTACTAGACGAAAGTTATCCACTGCATGAAAATTGTATGGTTTTATGCACTGCCACTGAATTTTTCCTGTGACTGGTAATAGCTCTTAAGTTTGAGGGATCAATATATGAACACTCGACTGCCGAATTCATTTTAATTACAATTGTACTTATGATCCATTTTGTCCCCAACAGTAATGCTTCCACTCAGCATCACAACTGAAAGTATTACTTTGCTTTGCAATTACCAGATCTCAAAATCCTTAAGACTTCGTTGAAAATGTTGAGTGGTTCACCATCTACAAATCAGCAGTTAGACCCAGAGATCATTCTTCGCTGGCCTTCCCTCGCAAAGAGCTATGGGCGTGTCAATAGCCAACAGCAAATCAGCTTAATCTCCTCACCAGAAATTGAGTTTCTACAAAATGAATACCCCAATATGGCAATGCCAAACAAAGTTGTCACTGATATGGTGGAGAAAAGACGAAAAAGGCAGACACCACTGAACTTGCTGAGATCTATTTTAGTCGAAAAAATGAACAAATGTGCTACGCGCTATTCTTGTAAATAGATCACAAACTGTATATTTTTGTCGTGAAGTAGTAACTCGTTTAGTTTAACCTAACTGGCGAAGTTAAAAAAATATTGAAAATAAAGTATTTTCATGGTTACCTACCTTGTCTTAGTCGTGGGTGTGTTTCACTCATTCATTTCCAGTTTATTTTGATAATTTTATATTATATAGTTCATTTCATTTCAATGTTAATCATTATTGTTGTATTTTGTATTCTGACTAAAACAAAAACTAACAAACTGATAGCATGCATCATTGTAAACATGTTCAGTGCAATTTGTCGTGCAATGTGTCTATAGCAACAGAGCTGCAAAACAAACTACCTTTCGGAACCATTGTACGATGTAAGATATTTTACGTATATAACTAGCTGTTGTTGTAGCTGTTTTGCAGAATGCATGAGGACCTTATAAGTATTGCAGCGCGAGAGGTGATGACGCTACGAGAAGTATGTGTGCTAAGTCTCTGTGATATAGTAATAATGGTCATTGTCGACACTGTACGAAAAAAATGGCTCATTACACAACTTTATCACATGAAAATAAAGTCAAAAATCGTGGTCGTCATCCATATCTCGTCTTCGTGCTTTCCAAGGTTGTTTTATTCTGCGACGCCATTTCAAGACAAGTAGTACCAAGTGCTGCATCATGTACCAGCATCTGCATGCATGTTTGTTGCACAAAGAACCTAGTGTAAAGAAATAACAATAGAAATTAAAGACTGCTTATTACAGAACTTACAAATTAAACCTGCGGTTGTCTTTGTTGACCCTTTGTTAACTAACTGCATATGCGAATAACAAACAACAACAACCTCAAGACTGCATGCCAACACACACAACTAACCGGCTACAACTGACTTCCTTCAAACGACTCGCAGACCGCTATGCATGCATGGTAGCCGACGCATACGAAACGATGTCTTACATCATTGTACTATAACTAACACGTAAACAGAATGGCTCACTAAAGTCCACCTCTCTATCTCTCTCTTCAAGATTCTACAGACGATCCCAAATCCAAGAGCAACATTGATACTCAGGAAGATGACAGCAAAAAGAAAGTTATAGAGCCCAGTAAAGTGGTCATCCTTCCTGACAATTCCATTCGTGGTACCGATGCTGAAAACATGCAGATTAAAGAGCTAAAAAGTAAATCATCTCATGGAATATGGCTGGCTGTTCACATACCCGACAATGCTACTGTACCTAGGCCTGTCAGGATCCTCTCGACCAAGAAAGCTGCTGATGACCTGGAGAGAGTTATTGGCCCAAATAAAGAAACTATGTTCAAAGAACTGCAAACAATTATTGGAGTTGACAGTGCCACCTTGAAGAAAATGCTTCGAGCTGGACAAGTACAAAATATACGACACAGAAAACGAAAACATCATTATGACGATTACAATGACGACGATGAGGATGCAGAACAGGATGATGACAACGAAGCAGATGATGACGAAGATGATGATGACGATGATAACAGTGGTGAGGACGATGATGCTGATTGTGGTGATGATGACGATGATGATGATGACGATGATGACGAGTATCGTAGGCGTAAACATCGTAAACATCGAGACAAGGGTAGTGGAAGTAAGTGTAAGAAGCAAAGTGCTAAGATCATGCCTTGGGTGATGGGCAAGACTGGAAGTGGTCTGGGTGTTACTGCGGGGAAGGTGATGAACGATGACGCTCACGCCGGCAAGGGAGTCTACCAACCAAGTGGCTACAAACAACCATTAGCCGATCTTTTTAACAAGTTCATCCAAAAGAACAAGAAGAAAAAGGTTTGCTCTCATGCCACCCATCCACTGATCCAAGCACTTTGCAAGGAAATGTCTGAAAATCACGGTCACCACAACCCTAACCACCCTCGAAGACATCATCTAAAGCACATCCATAATAAATACTACCGCCATCTAAAACATCTCATGAGGAAATTCTTAGACAGGCATAATGGCGCTCAGGCAAAGAAAGTCCTTGATTACATGAATCTATTACTATCGGATCAACTTCGTTTATCATCAGATGGGGTTGTACATTTGTATCCTAACCGTGGTAAACCCAACAGTTATCGAGATGGCTTCAAAGCTCTCGTTAACGACGAAGACAAAGAACTTATGAACGACGATCCAAATGGGGATGGAGGGGGTGGTGATAGTCTTCTGAGCAAGGCTGCTAATACGCTAGGCCTTCCTTTGGTTGATCCACCGAATGCAGAGTCAGATGATCCATATAATGGTCACGTGATAAGGATACCAATCCAAGCCAGTACACGTGGTATGAAGGGTAGAAAGAACTTCGGCGTGGTATCTCCTTTACAAGCTAATATACTTAATAATCAAGTACACACTAAGCTGGGCGATATTCATTCAGCTGATGATCTGCAGATGCAGTCCTTTAAAGAGGAGATGGGTAAGTAATCAGTTATTTAAAACACTGATTGAATCGACAAATGATACTTTCAAGGTCATGTGACTAAATCAAGTTTGTGAAAATAAAAAATCGATGTTAAAATCTAAGATATGATCATACGATGTACGTCGCTATGAGTAGTGTTTTTACTAAGAAAGAAACGGTGTTACCCCCAAATACTTACGTAGGAAAGTCGTACACTGAAGCGTTGGAAAAACACACCGCTGACAAAACGCTTAGCATGAATAGAGCTTTTGATAAAATCTGTATTTTTGACAAATTCTCTCCAAACAAATGGCTTGTTGCATAAAAATGAGAGAGAAAGATACAGGGAGGATATATCTTGACAACTTGCACTGCAATTGCCAAGGAAACTATTTATAGTAACCTGTCCACATTCACATTTCAGGACGAACCAATGATGAAATGTTCGAACAACAAAAAGAGGCGGCTCGTGATAAAGCTATTATGGATAAATACTTGTTTCGCGTTCAATCATTGGCCGAGAAAGGACCAGTCGTGAACTGGGCTGGAATGCAGAAAGACGCGGCTGCGAGAGTTAACGGTCAGCAGGTATCCGTGGTAAACCAGGACCAGATCTCGCTCCATCAAGCGCGAATACCATATAAAAACAATGCTGATGTTCCTTCGCTCGGTGGCTACGTAGGTGGGCGCTTTAAGGGGTTCAGTAAGCGAAATCAGATTAAAACAAAGACATCACTCACAAACCCACTGAAACGTCGGTTATCAAAGCATAAATCTCACTCACATCGAAGGAGCGCTAAACATTCTAAAATCAGGCATTCAACTAAACATTGATTACATTCACGGCATTTTTGTTATGTTTTATACTTTAATCTTAGGGAATTGTGACGTCATCTACTGCTATACAAATGAACTTATTTTTGTGTGCATACATCCTCACGAGAACGTTTTGAACACTCACGATATCTAGCATTTTGTAAGGAAATTGTCTCAAGTATATTCCACACTCAAATAAAAACTTGTGTCTTTATTGCAAATGTTTTATTTGTTCACCAATTGATGATATTTGTTGTTTGAGATTCAAGCTGTTTCGCTTATACTAACCATGGCTAATTTGCATATCGGCTCATAATCATTTCAATAGGCTCAAACTGATCATGTTTTTATATTCGTAATGAGCCGTATTGTTGTGATTTGAGTACGATGAAAAATTTTTGTTTTCATTTCTTTGTATTATAGTATTTTCTAGAATAACAACATCAATTGTAGTCTGGTCTAGAAATGCTATTAAATCAAATCACTTAGCGTATAAATGTAAATAATATTGGTATGCTTAACGGTGAATGGTTTTCAGTATTGTCAGTAAATATTATAAAGTTGTTTTTCAGTTCATTAACCATCGCTTCCTAGCCGTCCAATCTATAACAAAAGACATTCATGTTGGTTAATTTACAAAGTGATCAAAGATCATCATCTCCCCTAGAGTTTGAAACTGTGCTTATTGATCAACACAGCATCTGCACCTGTCAAACATATACACGCATGCGTGAGCTGAATAAATCAAGTTGAGTGTTATTCATTGCATTGACGCGCCTGTGAGATTTAACTCAAGTCAACAGGTCACGAATATCACCGTATTGGAAACGCTAACTTCACGATTATCGATCGAACAGAACATCTCGCCGGCTGAGTCAATAAAGGGACAGTTAATTTGAATTCATCATGGGATTTAATGTCCAACAGTTTATCGATGATATAGACGACAATCTTTTATGTGGAATTTGTGCTGGAGTACTTGAGAAAGCTGTTGTAACTACTTGTGGACATTCGTACTGCGAACAGTGTTTAGAAACATGGCTAAAGGGAAGAATTGTTACGGAGGGGAGTGCTTCTTGTCCTTCGTGTCGTAACGATTTATTCATGAGCGATCATGTTCCTGTCTTGGCTCTGAGGGGAGTGATAGATGGACTTAATGTACAATGCCCTAACAATGAAAGTGGATGTAAAATGGTGATCAGATTGGACAATATTAAATCGCATTTAAAAATCTGTAAATACGAACTTGTAGAATGCTATGCGTGCAAGAAAAATATCCAAAGAGCTCAATTAGCTGTACATCACGCTAGCTGTGCCATGGCTAAACGATTATCTTGCATTACTACTAAATCAGATCAAATCAGCCAGAACGCTTCGGTAGACGAGCTCACCAAGCAACTCGCCGTCGTCGAATCTGATTTGCGCAAAACCAAAGACGCTTTAAATCTGTCCCAAGGAAATGTAAAAAAGCTTGAGAGGGAACTAAGAGAAATGCGTAATCGAATGGACCAGCATTCTTCAGAAGAAGACGATGAATTCGATTGTGATTTTGATCCAGAATATAACTACGGTTATTCGCCGCAATCAATCATTCAACTATCGAATCTGATATCACGTTCTTTACACACTAAACCCTACTACGTCGACAGAGCGTTCACATTTTCAGCAATCAAGCGTTGTTATGATTTCTATCATAATTTTCCCGGCTATTCACAAGACGTCCATATGATGCTAGCTACTGCTTATGCAAGTGGTTGGTTTACTGAGACACAAAGACAAACCTTTGAAATATGGCTAGAAACTATAGCAAGAGAAAGATATATTCGATAAACTGAAATTTGTATTATTCAAATTGTTATTCATTTAAATTAATTTCAATCGAATTTTTTAAACAAACGAGCAAATTATTTCGCTAAACATTGAAGCTAAACGAAATTAAATTCGGTAAAAACAGTCACGAAATATGGAAAAAATGCTAGTATTTAATCCTATAAGAGATTGCCATTTAATAAATCTCCCTTTTATTAATGATATGGACAAACAGGGATTTTATTAAAATAATCAAGCGAAAAATATCATGAAGGCTGAATGACCGATGTGAAAGATATTTGTTGTCATGAAATATTGATTGGATCTTCACGAGTGCAACAAGTGTATTTCTTCGTTAATCGCGCTGTCAGCGGGTCATCAATTTTGTTTTGGTTCGAGAAACTAAAGAAATATTGAACACCTAGCAACGAAACTGAATGCCAAGCCATCCACGACTCACTTCATTTTAAATAGAGATCAATTTTTAACGTCTTACACCTTAATAAATGGCCTGATATTCTTTGGTTTTTGGTGTCGACTTGTACACTTGTACCAAAATAACAGGTTTTAATTTACCCTGAATAGGTATCGCTTTCTTAACCATATCAAATAAATTGGTGAATAGAATTCGTGTCGAGCTAAAATTTACTTTATTTGTAACAAACTGCGCGCTTAATCTATTCGTTAATTAGCTAAAAAACTCCTTTGAAACACCCAACTCTTTTACAAAGCCGATCCACAGTTAAATTGCCATCTAAACATATATATTATGATCAGTTTTTTATTGAAAATATTCTTGTTCAATCAAAGTCTGTACAAAAACAACAGATGGTTTGTTTTGTTTCCGTCCAAGCTTTGAAGCAAAACCTAACTTCAACAGATGTTAATAAAAACATACATCACATTTTTAGAATTTTCACAACATTCTAATGATTTTAGGATAGAGAAGATGGAATTTTGACTACGACAAAACTGCCAAAATATCATCGTAAATGGATGCTTCTAAAAAATAATACTTTTATCGATCCAGTGATGATTTAATTAAGGGAAATATGTATTTGCATATAATTTTTTTTCTTCGGTCAAATCACAACAAAAGAATTCAGCTTTTACGGTGATTTTTCGTGAAAATGTAAAATCAAAATCAATACTAAAATACAACATGTGAAAAAAACCGCCTGGAGTTTTTTTCATAATATTTGCATTATATAATTAGCAAATGTTTTCTCAAAATTTTTATCTCTTCCTTGGAGTTAATCATGTTTTGGTTCTTATAAAAATAAGCGCACTAGCTAGCGCTGGATGTAAAACAACTGATATCAATCACTTCACTCCATTGCTTTCAACAAAATATCACAATTTTAGTTAGCATGGCAGAGTTCATAATGAATTTAAAAATTCGTTTATCACATATTTACATTTGCTGAGCAAATATTCAAAATTGAAGAGATTTAGATGTAGTGTTACAATATCAATTGACAAAGTGATTGATAAATTGAGTTCAATTTGCTACTGTGGAGTCGAGTTAGAGCGGTTGCTTTCGTCGTCGTTGTCTGCTTTAATGATAATAATCTTTAATAATAATCTTTAATAATAATCTTAATTGGGTGACTAATAAAGCAAAAGCTTATTTCCAATTAACCACAAGCACTATGACGTCACATGTAAACAAATCTATTAGTTTAATGCTAAGAATCATGGGCAAAAGAGGGGATTTAACATCTTAAAATCAATGAAAAATAGGATAAAAGCTCACTTATAATATTGAAACAAACTATAAGTATAAGTACAATGCCAACTGTATTAAAGGAAAAATATTTCGCCAGAACTAAATGCATTTTTATTCATGTAAACAAGCCATGACGTCATAGTGCTTGACGGCAATTGGGCCCCTTGTTCTTGCTCTTTACTTCTTTTCTGTACTTCTTCCTTTTGTTATTTTTAACTCTACCACTACTACAGCACTGCACTGCTACTTTCCTGTGGTAGGGAGACGACGGGAAGACTGGAGACTGGAGACTAAAAGGGCGATTAGGCATGCGCGGGACCGTTGAACGTAGAACTCAATCTCATACTCAGAGCCCGCGTTTTTCCTCGCCAGCAGCGGATAACAAGGGCTCTGACATAATCCGATTTTTGTGAAAATTTGATTGGTCATTCAATTTTGACAACCACGCAAGCGCAAACAACCGGAAACATAAATAAACTCAAGCTAGATGTTTGTGACCGTTTTTAGCAGTAGAAAATATATAAAATATGATAAAAAATTAAGTCTGTACTTGTGAATCGCTATTTTCTTTACCTTCCTAGAATTTCAGTCAATTTGAAGCAATAGTTAGGAAATTATTTAATGCTTCGCCCTTCGTCACACACGGCTGCCAACGGCCGACAGAATTTCTCTTCTAGCTCGTCGAAAATCACAAATTAACCTAAAACCCCTTCGGATTATGTTTACTCAATAAATAATCATTACAATCTATGAATATTGTTCCAAAACTTCCACAATATCACTAGGAAAAATCCATTTTCATTGACGATATCGCCGTATGTTGATCGATGCTGGATATCGATTCCATCAGAATTACAACGGATTTTACTTTTGAATATCAGCTGTGACATAACCTCGATTCCCCATTGGTCGGTTTGTACATTGGCCGTAAAGGCGCAT
This sequence comes from Diadumene lineata, assembly GCA_918843875.1. NCBI lineage: Eukaryota > Metazoa > Cnidaria > Anthozoa > Actiniaria > Diadumenidae > Diadumene > Diadumene lineata. The sequence continues at coordinate 40,955,785 of OU974069.1, forward strand.
GCGCAGCCGGAAGTCCAAGAAATCCTGGACTTTTCAGTGGATTATGCCAGAGTCCTTGTTTCGAGCCGCTGGCCGAAGTAACGAGGACTCAGGGTACGAGATTGCGTAGAACTTTGCAATCGCGGCGTCAAAAAACACCAAAAAAAACTTTCAGTTAATTTGTAGACGAACGAAATTTAATTCATTTGACCTAATGGTGGAATATTTGGTACTTATCTTGATTTAAAATAGATTCATATTATGCAAGTAGCGGCAGCCACATGCGCTTATTATCAGTGTTAAGCGGCGTTTACACGGGCACGTTTTCCTTGACAATTTTTCTTTGACACTGTCATCGCTCGTGTAGACGATCAACAACTTTTCCTTGACCATTTTTTATTAACAAGGTTTCCTTGCTCGTGTAGATGATGAACAAGTTTTCCTTGACAAGTTTAGGTTATGCCCGCGATGTCTTGGAATCAGTAGAGTACTAACATAATTTGTTTCCAGTCTCTTGATGAGCAAACAAAACAAAATAGCGTATATGCAAGTGAAAAATAGAGATCGAAGAAGGCTTGCTGCATGTGGACTAGGGGCGCTTTTGCTTATGCACGATTGCGAATTTCGGAAGCGCAGATGGTGAGTCCGTCCTTGGGTGTCAGATGATCCGTACTCCCTTTTTTATACTGCAGTTGCGATATGATTCATGTTTCGTATTTCAAAGACTCTGTCTGGATTGGAGTAAATCCAACAAAATATAAACAGATTTGTCGCTCCAGATTAATTTTGTTTTAGCCGCCATTTTGTTCTGATTTGGAGACTGATCGTGCGAAGAAACTGGAAACTAATCACATTAATATTCCTTGCCACATTTTCCTTGTTGTCCGTCTACACGAACAAATTTCATCCTTGACAATTTTTCCTTGTCAAGGAAAAGCCAGCACGCCCGCTTTTCCTTGTCAAGGAAAAATTGTCTATTTTACTCCATCTACACGAGCAATTTTTGTCAAGGAAAAATTGTCAAGGAAAAATTGTCAAGGAAAAATTGCTCGTGTAAACGCCGCTTTACTTTCTCATTCACTTTTAATCACTTGCTTTTGGAGAATTAAGTTGCGATAACTAGTATAGCGATATTTTATGTTTATAAACAAACAAATTGTTATGCTAATGCGCCGACCAGAACTACAAAAGGATCTATTGAAATAACGGCCAATCTAGTTGGCACATGAATAACAAAGGATTACGTCAGCTCAAGTATCGCTATAACCCTCCTTCTCCCCTCCATAGTTTCCTTATTGCCACAGAAAGCCCAATAATTCGGCTAGTTTCTGAATCCAAAGCAACACTATGATCACGAGCAAATCCCGCCAAGAATGCTGGACGCACCACGATCGCATGGCTGAGATCACATACCGACTCATGATCACGGATTAACCGAAGTATCAAAGATATAATTGTCAGATTTTCACTGCCCTTACTGACTTGTTAATAGAAATGATTATGGTTATGGATGTGGCGTCATTACAATTGGACTGTTATCAGGTGATTTTAGGGTTAGGGATTACGGGAAATCAGGGATCACGGGATTTGGTGATTTTAACAACAAAGATCACGAGACTTAGTGGATTTGGATTATGGATTGATCGATCGTCGTAGATTTCACGCTTCAGACAGAGCTTTTCGACGAGCTGTTTTTAGCAGCGGGTGTAAAATATTACAGAAAAAAAAAAAAAAAAAAAAACAAGACAGAAATAGCTCAATTTGGCAAGTAAAACTAAAATTTAAAGCTACAACAAGTATTGGCAGCAAAAATATGATTGGACATGCATTGTATAACCAAATAATTAGCTATTCAATATCGCTTTATTTTTAGCGAAAAACTATTTTTATCGAATTTCAAATAATTAATAATAATTAATAGCTTATTTTTTATTTTATTAAAATACTCTTTTATACTTTGAGATTAATTTGGAAATATCAATCAATTAGTGGTGTGAATTGGAAGCCTTTAAACTAAATGTGCGCGGTATGACGATGCTTGTACTGTTATTAAAATTTGTCATGAAAAAAGCTCAACTTTTGCAAATTTGAATTCATTTGAATCCGAAAAATTGCGTCCCTCAACCTCTGGAAGTTCAACTTAACTTCCTTCGTATTTGGGACATTTAATCCCTAATATCATGCCATCATGGTATTGCTTATAATTACTTCTACAATGACCATAGCCTCCATATTTAAAAAAAAGTCAAATATAGACCACTTTAAAACAGGAAAACTAGATATCTATCTCTTCAAACCTTCTGGTGCCGGTCTTGTTAGTTCTTGTAACAATATAATATCAACATATCTGTAACCAGGAACCGAAATGACCTAATTAACATCTATTTCAAAAGTGTTGTTATACGAGACTAAAGCTTATCATTCCAAAAACACCGTCGGCGGATTTTCCATTTCCGGAATTCAAAAAGCCGGGCTGAGGTAGCCTGCGTCACATCCGCAATTTCTCTTACGTGAGAAATTGCGGATGTGACGCAGGCTAGGCTGAGGTCAATTAAAAATGTTTTCACATAAAGATGGTAGCTCCTAAAGAAGAAACCAGCAATTCTACTATTATAAAATTTGACTGTGCTGTATCATGGATGAACATATACTGAAGGGCAAGCTCGTAAACTTTGCAAAAATGTATCGTCTCTGATGTTGGTGATTGATATTCAGTCGGTATTACTCCAAACTGGCTTTATAAAACTTGATAAGCTTTGTGATCTTCATAAGCTTTGTAAACTCTTCTTTTGGGCGAAGGAGATACAAACCTGACACCAGGCCCTACCATTTCCCCATGGATAAGGTGTTTGAAAATGACTCTCGATGACGTCGTCAACGTCGAAATTCCTAGTTATCACAAACTTTAAAATAAAAAGTATGGATATTAAATAACACTGTTGCTTCATGTTCTGAGTATAATTTAAGCTTCGAAGGATCATTGGAAATAAGTTGAGCTTTTGAATCCACGCGTCTTAGTCATAAAGCCGAGATTTCCAACCTTGACGTAAACTTAATCGCAGACAAAACTCCCAGAACGCAGGGCTTGTTGCCGTTGTAATAAATCTAAACTGATATATTATTGAACGCCAGCCTTCAAATCTCATTAACACTATCAAAGCGTAACTCCTATTCATAAAAAAATTTTCCTAAGAATAAAGTCACAATTTCAAAGATTTTCACATTGACAAAAAGCCTCCCCCGATTGGTCGTTTCTTTCGATAGGAAATGCTATTATGCCCATATTAGGAAATCATATATATTTTGATATGAACGAACTTACAGAAATTAGAGGGATACAGGCTTATTTGATGTCTATCGTGAACATTCAAGAAGCGTACTCTCATATATATTGGCTTTTAAAGAAGATTTGGTCGACAAACAACACGCAAAAAAGCCCTGGCTCAATATGGAGGCTATTACAACGATTTACCGTAAGTAAACATGCTGAAGGAATAATTTAATAGCTTACACGAAAAACAACTTTTCGTTATGACAAATAAGAATGTAAGTAATAGTCTTTGATTGAATGTGTAAACATAAAATATTATGTTTAGGTTGAATATTTACGTGCTCTCGATGAAAAAAGTAAGGAATTTTAGCTTATGTTATATCTATGGAGCTTTTGAATAAACTCAATTATCGAAAATCGTTGTTCTCTAAAAAGGAAGTATTTGGCAAAACTCTATTTATCGGGATACGCTCAAGGAAACTGAAGAGCTTTTCGAAAAATTTGAGTTCAATTGGTTACTCGCGTACTTCAGTCAAAATAAACAAAAACAAACAGCTAGCTTCATTTGATGATCAAAGATCTTTGACATTTGCTACATGTGGAGGTTTTTGACTGTGCTGCAAAGTCAGACTGACTAATTCCATGGAATTATTACATTTTTTTCATTGCTTAGCATGCAACAGAAAAACAACTGTCCACTATGAAAAACCCTCGTTAGTTTTTAATCTGTACATGATTGAACTACCCCAGATGTTGAAATTACTGACAAATGTATAACTGAATTCTATATGACTGAAACACCTTTGTAGTTCTCATCTCGTTTTTTCAATTTGAACTTTTAAACACCTCGAGAAATTCATATTTATTAAACTGGTTTTCTTGAAAAAGAAAATAAAAGAATAAAACCAAGACTGAATATGCGTGGACCAAACTCAAAAAACATCAACTACAAAACAGAAGAGCAGATATTACTCGGCACGTCAGAATTTCATTATTCCAGTTCTACAATCGGTCTGACTCTTAGGCCCCAGTCGTTTTCTAATTTGTTTTCGTTTTGAATTGAATTATGAAAGTTTACCCACATGTAATTTAATTCTGTGCAAAAATCGTTGTACAATTCAAAAACAGCATTATTGACGTCTTGTATAGTAAACAGTGACTTAGGTGGTTTATAAAATATAATTTTCCTTTGTGTATTTGAGTATTTTTCTGTATGTGTACTGTATAATTGTGACAACTCATTTCCTCCTGTGTCTTTTATGATGGTAATTACATTATTGTAAAAATCACTCGCCGATATCCAATATGCGTTGTGATCTTTCAGTCTTTGAAATCTTGACAATTTGATGGGAAGTTCCTTATTTGCTTAGTTTTCATTTGTTTTGTTTGTATGTATGTATGTATGTATGTGTGTTTAATTTCTTTGTTGTTTGTTTGTTTTATTTGTTTATTGATTTATTGTAAGTGTAAATAGTTCATTGTTTTTTCATTTTTATTTAGTTGTATCGTCCCAAGGGAAATATTCGTGAGTATATACTTGCATTTTAATCGTTTTTCCGTTTGCCGAGTAAGCTACAAGGTCGACACATTATTTTGAACCGTTATGTATAAACGAGTTAAAACTAATGTGTAACGCTTCAATGTTTATCTTTGTCTGTTTGTTTAATTGTTTGTTTGCTAGTTGTTTGCTTGTTGGTTTGTTTGCTTGTTGGTTTGTTTGCTAGTTGTTTGTTTGCTAGTTGTTTGTTTGCTAGTTGTTTGTTTGCTAGTTGTTTGTTTGCTAGTTGTTTGCTTGTTGGTTTGTTTGCTTGTTTGTTGAATTCTCAAGTAAACGATTTTAGAAAAAGACGGTAAGAATGGCATTTTTTTCCTCTCCTCTGTGTTTCTTCTGTTGCATACTTCTTCAATGGACCGGGCTTCCTATGGAAGGTTCAACTGACATTATGTTCCAGGGCACTTTCTGTCGCAAAGTGCACAAAGGGCTCCCGTGAAGGGTCATATGGTCATTGTTCAATCTCGTATCAAGTTCCCGCGTTTTCTTGTGGCCTGCGGCAAAGAACGAGGGATCTGGCATAATCCGATACCGGAAACCATGTTTTTTTTATGGCCACAAGAAAACGCGGCTCTGTGTACGAGATTGGTCATTGTTTAGTAACGAATGAACCCCCCTGAACGGTGGTCAACGGTCAATCAGTGTTCAGTGTGTGGGAAATATTCAGTCGTGTTCAGTCCCTAAACCATAGTTAACTATGCCTAAACATTTCACCTTCTGCTCAGGGCTAAAGGAAATGCAGCTAATTCACCAAACCACAAACAGCACGGTAAACATATGACGGAAGTAGCAAACAGAATGACTTGAACTGACATGAAGCGAAACAACAAACAAACAAATCTTTACACTTTTATGTCACGATTCCAAGACAAAAATATACAATTGCACTCAGACACAATAAATCATGAGCTTCAGTGTCAAAGACACCGGACGTATACCTTGTGATGATGTCATTGGACTGTAATCACGTGATTGTCTCCTGTTCACAGCTAGTTCAAACTCATCGCAGAGGAACCTTCTTGAGGATGGAAAACCACGACAAAAAGTCAAACTAGTCGTCATCATGTCTCCAGGTAGATATGCTATTGATGATAACAACTAATCATCCTTAATATTTTGCGAAATCTTCTGTTGATATATTTACTTGGAATATTACTCAGCAACGACACGTGTAGTCTCAACCAGTTTGTCCTTATAAAACAGCGGTAAACTTACACTGCTTACACTAATGAAATATACAGGTTCCTACTTTTTTCTCTTTTGTTTTTTTGTTTTTTTCGTTGTTTTTTTTAATTTAACATTCGTGATCGTCAATTTGCACACAGCAAACGGTTTTATGTTTCTTTGTTGACGTTTTTAGTCATTTCAGTTTTTATTGCAAAAAGATGTTGATAATTTCAGCTAGGAATACGAAAAAAATGCTGCGCGTAGCAGAGCAGTTTCTTTATTTTACTCTAAAATGAAACCATACACTGCTAAAATAAGTGATTACAAATATTAACACAACTATTGAAATAATTTTCGCAAATTTACCATTTCCATTACTTCAGCAAATGGTTTAGTTTTTTTATTCTAGTTCAAAATAGTTGTGAAAGTTTAGATGAAATCCGTCTGTGCTCTTAATCAAGTGTGGTGCGCCTGCCTGTAAGGACGATTTTAGTACTTTTGCCAATAATGCGGCACTTGATAACCAAAAAAGAAGAATAGTTTAATGTAAATCTATTCAGATTTCAACTGACGGGTTGCTTTCGTATCGTCATTTCATTTTTCCTTGTCCTATTTTATAAAATCTATTTTGTATGGCATTGAAATAACACTATTTCTTTTTACAAATCGCTGAAAAAGTGATAAGTGAAATCTTAAATAGGATTTATTTGCTTTATTTGTAGGCGTAAGTTTTTCAAGCATTTTATAATTCCGATCTTTAATTCCAGTACCAAGTTTGTTCAACAAGAGACTATTTCTTTCATTTTTAAAACATAGAGTATGTGTTATTTAGTATCGCCAATGCTCTGAATAAATGAATAACGGATTGAAAGAGTGTATCAAACCAGCGCAAAGAATTGGGCTTCAAACGGGTGGCTTTGCCCTTTACGCCTATCAATTTACAATGATTGTAAAAAGGAGGTAGTGCTCTCAAGAATACACATTTCAAGAATCACTAACAAGTTTGTTTATGCTCTATGGTGTTTTAATTCGTAGCTAAATAATTGTATAGAATGTGCATATGTCATTGAGGTTTGAATGCGATTTTTCAATCATTGAATAAAATCCTTTCAAGATATTCTTATTTAGTTGGTAATGAATGACGAATGAATTATCTTTGTACAGAATAATCACGGAAAAAAGTGAAAATCATGAGACAAAGTACTGAATATGCTAAATTAGGATGAAATTGCCTCAAGTCATTCCCATAGTATAGTTTTTCAATACAACGCCAGAAACGTTCAAAAGTCAAGAACATCAACGAACATCGTAGAATTCAAATATACAGAAATTGATTTTATATTTTCAAGTCTATTTTTTCCATTAGGTAATCTAAGGGTTTAGTAATAAGTCTTTCAATCTATGCAAAGAGAGCTATAATGGAGGGTATTAGTAATCAATAACTTAGCACCCCCAGCGTCGTCCAGGCAACCGGTTTTCACAAGAAAAAAATACATAAGGCCAGACGCAATGTCACGTGACTTGTGAAAGTATAGCACGATAAACAGTACATTAGGAAAGTGATTTGTGTTTACATTGAAGCCAGCTCAATCTGAATGGCGGAAACTCTGGTTAAAACGCAAGGTTTAACTTGATAGCTTATCAGATTGTCTGTTCTTCAATACGTACCCACAGCATATAAAAGACTGTCGTATCAGGGTAGCGGCAAGGGGTCAAATCTGGAGAATTCCAAAATCAGCATCGAACTATTTCACTTTCATACTAAGCTCTAATTCATGTTTGAGCAGAAAGGAAATATGACATTATTTTTAACAACATATTTTGTCTGATAAGACTCGAAAAGGGACCGCAGCCCCATTGTGTCCTACCTCCTACAATGGTTTCATTTCAGCAATATCGTAATATTAGCTACTCTAAGCTATTGGCGGTTTGAATTATAATTGAGGCAACTGTAAAAACAGACGAGAAACTCTCTGTTTGACTATATACATATGGGTTTGGTCAGCTGCATGAGTGAGCAATCAACTGAACTCAATCAACTTTTGAAATTCAAATGGAATTGAGGATAAATATTATGCCAGCTATGCACTCAACTGCTCCATCAGATTTAGAACGAGTAGTTTATCATTACAATTATGTCATCTTATCATTATTATCATTAGTAAAATAGCATTTCATCGTTATTAGTACCACCATCACCAGGACATCATCATCATCCTCCCAACCAACATAATCATCAACTATTCATTTATCATTATTAAACTAATATAACATGTCTTTCCAGATAAATGGAAATATGCTAAGGTTTTCCCCATATTTAAAGAAGGTGAAAGGAGTGATCCAAATAATTACAGACCAATATCAGTCCTGCCAGTTGTTAGCAAATTAATTGAGAGGATTGTTTTTAGACAGTTATATAGTTACTTTAATCAAAACAACCTTCTCAATGAATCACAATCAGGCTTTCGACCACTACATAGTACTGAAGCAGCCTTACTAGAAATCACAGATGATTGGCTCAGTAATATAGATGATGACAGGTTAAATGGGGTAATATTTCTTGACTTGAAGAAAGCCTTTGATACCATGGACCATCAAATTCTTTTTGATAAGTTGGTATCATACGGTATTGCTCCATCTGCACTTCAGTGGTTTAAATCCTATCTCTCAAATAATTTACAAGCAATCCAAATGGTTTACCATTGATTATTCTTTATCTAAGACACCATCACTATGATAAATTCACAAGCAATATACTGTAACAATTGAAAAAAAGTTAACCCTAAGTATTCCTATATATCATAGCGTTATTACAAAAATATCGTCAATAACCAACAAAGATATAAAATTATAAATGGCTGCGAATTTCAAAGTTATACACAAATCAATTAATTTAATTGAACAAAAGCTAGGCAGAAAATGTTATTTTTTTATCAAAATTTCATCCTAAATACAATGAAGCTATTTCAAGCTGTTTCTTCATTTCAGTCTTGAATGAGACGTTGATATCGCTATGAATTTGGGACATCTTCCTACTATTTCCTGCAAGATAGCCCAAACGACTTCAGCCGTTTACGCTGAAATATATTATTCGTTCCAGAAACATATATATGGTATAGTAATATTTCAAACACTATCCAGGAATCACCATCAAACAACCTTTACACTGACATTGTTGAACTTCGATCAGTAGCATCTACAACAACACATTTGGCTTTTCGACACACTACTGACATTGCAAAAGATTGGAATAGGAGCCCCAGAGGACTGCAAGACCTGCTAGAATTTTTTAAAACTGTAACGAGGTGAACTAAGTCGTCCTCAACTTGCTGCTCCTAGAGTATGAAGTCTACAGGACGGGCTTTATATAGCTATAGTTAACACTCCTTTGGTTTACCTAAATAGCAACTAAGTAAGTGGTATGTTTGGGTTACTAGCTTTCAAGGAGGCATGCTTTTCATATGCAATACAGTCAAGTTTACGAGGCTAAAAATATAAGCTACATTGTTGAAATAACTAAAAATACCTATAAAAGGAAATTTGCAAAAAAAAAATTTCATCGTACCAAAACGTACACTCACAATCCATAGATTTCTTGTTGCGCTACCACGATATGTAAATGGTCAAACCTGAAAGTAAGCTACAGTGCAGCTAATTCCACCGGGTTTATTTTGTAACGTTATCTTTCTACTACAGTTTCCCGCCTGAACTAGACTGCGATGAGTCGTCCATGTCTGGGTGGGTTCTAAAATTAAAGCGCAAACGTGGCTGGCTAAGTAACAATTTTAGCGTTTTCAAGCTGACTGGCTGTGTTATTTTTGCCCATTTCTTGCGGTCAGGCAGTCCGTCAGCTTACGCATGCTCGGTATCAGAGCTGACGTCATTTCCGCTAGAAAGGTACCAGGCGAAGATTCCGCATGGACATTGTGCTTTATAATGCTAAATATATTTTTCTGCGAAATACTTGTTCGCTTTTTGTCAAACATTCTTACGATATGCCTCATTCGACCAAATTAATTTCATTTTTTATGTCAAGTTCAGCTGTAAGTCCCCAGGACTAATTGTAATCGGTAAAACACAACCCTCTGCAGGATACCATCTTATTTTTGTTACTCATAAATTGGAAGACCAACTAAGAGCGCCTAAAAATACCTAATCGAATGGAGGAAAACTATTTTAATGAAATGTGGTAGATTTTCGCTCGATTTTCACTAGTTAGCACTAGCGATACTATTAAGTAAACGTTTGTCCTAGTTATTAGTTCCTAACGCGGCTAAGAAATATTAACGATGAAAAATTGTGGAAATGTTGTGTGGAAATTTGACGAATTATCAATTAAAGAAATATTAATCAAAATCAGAGGAAAAAACACGCTTGAGAATTATTTAAGTCTAAAGAACTGATTTCACAATGCAATCGGTAATAAATAAGAAGAAGCTGACAAATATTGAAAGTGACAAATATTGCTGACATTCTGAGGAAGCAAAAATAGAATTTACGATTGAGTATTGAAAAAAATATCGATAAGTAGTTTCAGTGACTGAAAAATTCAAAAAAACAATTAATTATACATAATGTAGAACTAAAGTAAATAAAAAATGTACACATTTTAACCACATAGAGTGGTTATTCTTGAGATGAGAGCTCACTTCGCTCATTTTAGTTATTTTACGCACGTCTTTGCAGTCTTAAAACCCATGAGAGAATCGAATCCGGAAAAAAACCTGTCGTGTCATGGACAGATATTTATCAAAATATAATACTCTAAGGTATTTCACAGTCAATGCTTGAAATAAATGAATGAATTTATAGTAAAAAATATAGGAATTGATTTATGTAAACTTTCAAGTTAAAACAGATTTTGAAAAATCGGACTAACATGAGTTCGTTTTCTCAAATAAAAATACATTATAAAGCCTTTTAGTGGAAAACATTCTCATTACTGACACTTTCAGAATACACAAAGCTTTGGACTTCACTAAGCTATTAAAAGTCTTGATCATTGATGAGAGATATCTGAGTCATTTTATTTTTCATATAAATTTTCTTGTAAAACGTATACGTGTTATCTCATTAAGTCACACTGATTTCCGATAACAAAATCGGATCACAAAAACGAAAACTAGCGTGACCATAACTATGAAAATACCCAAAAAGTGCTATTTGTCGTCAATGTGTTTCCCAAGATAATAGCCAAACAATCTGCGCCGTTGTTGTAATCATTGCCGGCTCATATTAAAACGAATTTGATTGATTGACCGGTCTAGTGACATGTATGCAGCGACGCACTGGGGATCGGTTCAATTATACATTCTCTGTTAAATAATTGACGAAGGCCCTAAGCAATAAATTCTCTTGTGGTTTAACACAGTATTAATTCTATTCATTTAACATCCTACAACTCAGAGCATAGAATGTTTCAGGGTGCTAGTTTAGTATGTTATTTAAGGAGGCTCAATATTCATAGACGGGTAGTTGCCATGGATACGAAGACTTTCATGAGAAATTCCCTAGCAACCGCGCCACAGGGGAGAACATCTTTAATGGAAGAAATTAATCAACATTTCGTACATACTCACGAATAGATAGTATTTAAGAATATCAAGCCAGCCTATCATTAGAACCTGCAACTCGTTCTGGCTGCAGGTTGTCTCCAAACTCAACTTGTATTAAGACTCAACACAGTTTAACGGGAAAAGATTTACATAAAGAAAAACACCATCTACAGCTGAACCATTACAATTTGATTGGGAACCTCTTCGTCGTTGAAAGAATTTCAAAATATGCAACATAAAGACGCAACTTAGCACCATATTCTTTACGAATAACTTTCGAGGAGTTGCAGGAAGGAATAGTAACTTACGAGTCCGAAAATGCTACAGATATCGTACAAATATACAGACAGTGAGAAAACAAGACGAGCTAACAGAATAGCTATCGAAGATGGACAAGGTTTGGATCAATTATTTCACGAATAAGTTAACGTTGATTTGAGTGACAATGAGGCTTTGTGGTTTCTTCAGACAGTTTCACATCTTGTGGGAACCAAAAAGATCAAATATTATTTTCTGTCCAAATGCGATAAAAATAGCACATACAAAATCTTTTTAGTGTGCTTTTAGCGTGTTGATAATTCATCTATTATGAAATCACACTTTTTTTTCTCGTACTTTTTGTTGTAAAACAGTCACGCTTTTAGGTAACGTTCAATGCGCCTTAGTACAACATATCTAAATATAATACAACGATATATTACTACAATTTACAGCATTATGTATCAGTGCATATATTCTCATTTTTGGTTCGATTAATTTTTTCAGTATTAATGGGTTAGCTTTAAACTATTTAGTGCCCGCCATTTGTTTTAAGTGATATAGCATTTTCGTCAATGTACATTTTCAAGTATTTTAAAATATGATTAGTATATCATTATTTGTGACTTTTTTAAACATTTTCTCGTGCTGAAGGATTTCCGCTTATTTATACATAATTTTCAACTGATCATTCTGAGAATTGGATCTCACTATTAAATAATGACTGTTCTTACTAAATCTTTCTTAACGTTGGCTCGTGAGCTTGCTCTCATTTTCATTGGTTTGTTTGTAGTTTTTGTTTGTTTCTTGCCTGCCTGCCACTTGCCCATTGACTTGCTTGTTTGTTTGTTGATTTGTTTTTTACTATGTTTTTTTATTCATTTGCTTGTCTGTTTGTTTACAAGTTCGTTTGCTCACTATTTATACGATATTTGTCTATATTTTAGGGATATTTCGCGAGGTTGACAAGATTAACACCCCTCTCTCAGGGAGATGGCGTACAGCAGCACTGTGTATTTCTATTATATCCATTATTATAAACTTGTCTTTAGCTGTTGTCTACTTTGGTAAGTATTGTATTCCTATATATCATGTATAATAGACAGCGTAGTTTAGGCGGTTTTGTAATACGTCTGTTTTTTATTGTGAAATCAGAAAATAAAAAGAGGAATATAAAGAGATATTAGTAGATATTGAATTGCATTAAATTATTTGGTGAAAAAGGTAACAATGTATTTTGATATAAATCAATCAAATAAACAACCTTAGATAGAATATGAATAATTTCAAGTTCTATAAAGAACAAATAAAGTGTGAAGTACTTCGGTTAGTGCGATAATATTTCTCGGCATTCTTCTATCTCCATTAAAGAAGGACAAAACGTTTTGAAGACTACCTCTTGAGGGAATTATTTCAAAGAGTAAATAGCTTCTAATGTGTTTATATCGGCTTTTACAAAGCTGCATCTTGTGGTGTGGTACGCGTCATAAATGATTTTTGAAAAGCGGCCGGTAGTCTACGGGGAAAATCGATCTAAATGAAACCCAATGCAAAAATCAGTAAAAAATGTTTTTTTTTTAATTAAAGACCACTTTACGATGAAAAAAGAATTTAAAATAAAAATAAAAAGATTTTATTCATCGAGTTAGTGATATCTCTAATTTTTTGAAAGGTATAAAAACCGTAGTAATCGTAGTAATAAAAGTACAACATTTCTTGAATTAAACATCTATTCGACACGGATTATTTTGCTGTGCTATTTACATGTGAATTGACCAAGCGCTAATCCCCGTGATGTATAATGAGGAAAAATCATAGAAACTGAACAGCGTATCATTTCAAAACGTTCAGTAAACGAGAAAATTGCTCAAGACACAGAGCCTCTAAACCCGAGAGTGTTTTCTAAGACCTTTACTATACCATTCAGTGTTATTAGAATTTTTTTTAAAACAGAGAACGAAAATCATTACAAGTTTGTACCAGTGTTGTTCAGCAGGTGTTGTGAGCATTAGTATATGCTTTTCATGTCTTAGTTATAATTTGACAGCTTCATGTACTCATTGGTTTAAGACGTTCTTGAAATACTCATAAGTTAAAGTTGATAAAGCGTTGGATTCATGATGAAATTTTAAAGCTACTTATGGTTCAAAAGAAACTTGTATTTTATGTTATGAGGATATTAACATGGAAATTCGTGACGGTTATATGAGCTCATTACCCGAAAAAAATATTAAAATACAACAACGAACAGAAATACGATGAATTAAAACTACTAAATAACGATAACAACAGCAACAAAAACAATTAATATATAGGTTAATTAAGAAACAATTTAATCAAACAAATTTGATGGATAGATGATGCAAGAATAAGCAAATAAGCACAAAATAAAGCAATTAACCATAAACCGCAGGCCGACAGCAACGCAGGCTATATATCGGTGACTTTCATCGTTTCCTCCCGTATGACCTTTTATTTTATTTTACTAATTGGCACTGTTTAGCTCTTAAAAATAAAACAGTCTTTGTGAAATATGCTGTTTTGTTCCGTTTTTGAAGAGCCATATATTGTTGAGAGTGTATTAGTACAAAGCTGTGTTTTCTAATACATAAACAAATATAGATGCCGCAGTCTAATAATATGATCGTGTATTAAACTTGACATTCAAAGTACGTTCGAGATAGACGGCGACTGATCTATTAGGGTAGATCGCTATCATTTATCGATATTCATGGAAAGCCTCGAGGATATAAAGGAAGTCAAATATGATGCACTGAAGATGGTACGGAATATTCTACTGAATAGGAATTCTCGCAGAATAAAAACATGAAAAATAAAACGTTAAAAACTGATACATGTAAATAATGCAGAAATCAGTAAACATAAACGAGGCAACCATGCTGTCAACTAATCAACAACAAACAACAACAACAAGACATACAGACCACAAAAAAGTGAAAAGCACTGACAACAACTCACAAATGCCCCATCAAGACACACAAACATACAGACTGAACCATTGATCACGACAGACAAGTCGACAAACATCATCCTGAATTGACCATACATGAAATTGAAACACTTAAAATACTCAAATAAACGAAAATGCGTCTTTTATTTATGATTATACAAACAAACAAACAATTTAGTAGAAAAACTAATTATAAAAGGCGATAGCGTTTCGTTGTCATGCATCACGGCAACATCGTCAACACAAATACACAAGTAAATAAGCATTGAGCTAATACCCATCACGCTCTACGCTCGTACAATAAATGTCAGAGCCACTAGATACTTATCGATAATAAAGTAGGTTCTATATTTACTGGTATATCTTATCACTCTAGTGTAATGGCTTAGTTTTTTCCTTCTTTTCATTTTTCAAGTATTATCTTACAAAGTGCTTAGTCCTGCGGCGTTTGGTTTTGCGGTAAGTGCATAATTAAACTCTTCACTCGTTCACTGCATGTGAGCTGAAAGTGAAAAGAGTTTGCTACCTATAACACATTCATCGTCACCATCATCATTAAATTGCCTCCGACAGGTATCACAGTCATCATCATCATCTGTATCAACGGGCAAATTGTTCTTCTATCCTTGCCATAATCATCATCACCCTGGCTATTATTATAATAATAATCTTTATCGTAGAGTGCATGCCAAAAAATCATGAAATAACTACAAACGATTTAGTGTCTAGTGAGTTATTGACAAACTGAGTCGCTGAGGCATAAAATGGCGCAATTTTGTGCAAATACAATTGTATTCTATTGTTTAAGAAATACTATTTTATACTAAATAATGACTTTTAAAACTGCTTCAATGATATTTTACTTTGTTCCTCTTTAATAATAGTTTGAAGTGATTCTTGATTGCATATCATCCATGGTCGTAGTGTGGAGGTTTCTGGGTACAGAAGGACATTTGTATTCATATGAGAAAGAAAGAAGGTAACTTGACAATACTCTACATAAAAAAATACTAATTTCGTGAAAATTAATTTTTTTTAACTTTCATTGAAGATTTAAGGGTCCTGATTACTTAAGCAAAAAGTCATCACGATTTTTTCTTAGAAATATATTTTATAGAGAATTTATCAATTAATCGAAAAATGGATAGAAATCTATATAGTCCCGAGCCCGTTTTCGAGATAAAAATTTTTGAAGGGAACCATGCATGTTTTGACATTTTTGAAGAAGAAATGACAAAAAATGCATTTTTCACAAAACATTTATTACTCAAAAACTAATAAAGCTATTGACGCAGTTTTTACAGGCAATCTCAACCAGACGTTGTTTTACACAAATATGGGGAAATAAATTATATATGTTTAAACATTTTGTCAAAATTTACAGTTTTGTTTTCGTCTTTGACTTAAAATCGCTTTGAAAAATGAAACCCTAAACCACTTACCATCTTGTGTAATGTTGAAAAGTCATCAGGATTTTTTCAAATCTTTCCAAAAGAAACATTTTTACAAACATGATCTTTCAGAAAAAATGAAGAAAAATATAGAGTCCTGCGCAAAAAAATGAGGGTTTTGGCTGGTTGAAGTATAATTTTCGAAGGCTCCTTACGTTGTCTTTTGGCGGGATTTGGCGCGCGCGGCGTTCTCAGCGGTAAATTGCTCGCGGGTACAGGTTTCAAGCTTCGTTGTTGTTATTCAGGACCCTTAATTTTGACCCCTTAATTACGACAAATGGGTTCAACAGATACCGATACAAGGTTCATATCTTATGCTAAAGGTTGATTTACAAGGCATGCACACAATTTAAGGCATACGAAAAGTGTGATTTGTAGTATTCGACCTGCTGTAAAACCCTATAACTCCTACCACAAATCGCACACGACAAGTCGCACTGTACCAATTAGCCCAAAGAACAGCGCAGCTTAGCATAGATATATGCGCTCTATAAGGATTAAACATTATTATTATTATTAACTTGTTGTATATTAAATATCGTACGCACCAAAATGCGCATCGCTGTAAATCGCCTGTAATAATAGAATCAAACAAGTCATTTTCGTAAACTGACAAACGTTTGATGTAAAAATAGTATATGATTATATTGTTAGAGCCGATGCTGTCCCCTTGTGTCCGGAACTAATTTGAAATCGGAAAATGAAAATTTGTCCACATATCTTCTTTGCACGTCCACAAGTAAACACTGTATTCAGACTGATGGTCTTTATTAGTTGATTGATGACCGGTAGTGCGATCAACCATTTTTGATACATTGGACCATGACGTCGTAGACACGGAAGACTCGCAAGATATCAATCGATAGAGATCAGTAAAATACAGCGAATAGTTTCCTCAGGGCACCTGTCCATGCATGTTTTTGATAGAAACATCTCCTTTGTGTGGATATTTTGATTAAATGTATATAGCGTTTTTTAATTTTGACGAAGCAGTATACTAAATAGAATTGTATTTAGCAGTCCTCTATTATGTGATGTAAATACTGACGTGTAGATTGATGGTCAGTGCACTTATCAAATTCATCTTCATGAATATCTATACTGAACATAGACTATAACCCCCGGGGGGATCTCCGAGGGAAAATGATCGGGGATGCTCGTCGTATCTTTTTGGGGTAAGAATCAGCGTTTTGGTCTCTTTTAGGGATTAATATATGAGATGTTATGAAATCCTCATTTTTTGGTATCTTTTAGTATAGGTAATAAGATGGTTTCGAGTTCAATTTGGAATTAATTTGCACGAGTTTGTTTTTCAAAGAGTTCGTAATTGCATGAGCATTTGCATTTGACACCATTGACCATACCATCTTGGTCAATAGACTTCAGAGCAAATATGGGATAACAGGTACAGTACTGGACTGGATTAAGTCTTATTTGGGTTTACAAACACACTCAACTATCATCCAAGATACATCCTCTGATGCTATAAGACTGACATATGGTGTCCCACAAGGTTCGGTTCTCGGACCTCTTTTGTTTTCCTTATATGTTGCTCCCATTGAAGATGTTATATGTGCTCATGGTCTCCAACCTATGATGTATGCCGATGATACGCAAGTTTATTTGGTAGTCAAAAGATCTGATCCTATACCAGCTTTAGCAAAAATAGAAAATTGTGCAAAAGATATAATCAGCTGGATGATGAATAATAAACTTGTCTGTAATAGCAGCAAAACTGAAGTTATCCATTTTTCATCTCGTCATCTTCCAAGTCAGGCCATTCGATCTATACATATTGACGACAATTTGATTTTGACAAAATCAGATGTTCGTGATTTGGGAGTGCGACTGGATAGTCATCTTACGATGGACATACATATAAAGAACATTTGTAAATCTGCTGCTATTGCACTGCGTCGTATTGGTAACATAAGGAAATACTTGGACATGGGCAATACAGAAAGACTAATCCATGCTTTTGTGACATCTAAAATTGATTACTGTAATAGTTTATTGTATGGTCTTCCAGAGAAATACCTTGGAAAGCTGCAACGAATCCAGAATTCTGCTGCTCGTATAGTCACAAAAACTACGAAGTCCGAGCACATCACCCCTGTTCTACGCAATCTTCACTGGCTGCCAGTGTCTAAGCGTATCATTTTCAAACTTATGCTAATAACCTTCAAATCTGTCAACCTATGGCTCCCAAGTATCTGACAGATCTTCTTCAAGCATATAGACCAGGTCGATCGCTTCGCTCATCAGCCGATCATTTACGCTTGAAAGAACGAAGGTTTAGAACTGACAGCTATGGTGGCAGGGCTTTTAGTGTATGTGCTCCAGGATTATGGAATCGGATACCACTTGAAGTACGTGAATCACCATCGATAGATGTCTTCAAGTCGCGGCTTAAGACCTATCTCTTTGAAAACTTAATTTAATTATCTTTACCCGGCATTGTTATTATTATATATTTTTAGTGAATAGATCATTTTATATTATAATTTTGTAAATTAACATTTGATAAATTGTAAAGCGCATCGAGAAATATTGGGATGCGCTTAACAAGAAATAAATTATTATTATTATTATTTGTCGATTTTTAAAAGAATTTGGTTGAGATTTTGATTCAAGTTCGAACGAGCGCGCGCCGATGATGGCGTGATGATGTCGTCATCTAGCGCGCGCTCAAGGCGAAAATTGAAAACTTTTCAACGAGATCTCGCTCAGTTTTTTGCAGATTTCTGGAGTATTTTTGTAAAATTTTACACTTTTTGCAAATAGAAACGTTTAGAAAATTACAATTATTCTCTAGATAGTAAAAAATTCCAAAAACTTTTAGTTTTAGGGCGCATTTTGTTATTTGAATCAAGTTGTAATTTGCACTGGTATTACAGCTTTCTGCACTGGTGTTGCAGCTTTCTGCACTGGTGTTACACCTGAACTGCACTACTCTCGACCAATCAGAATCGAGGATTTTTAGAGGTTGAATAGCACTAAAATTCACGTTTTTGATATCTATTAGAGAAAAAAAAATTGAAGCCACGCCTTTTTGAAAAACGTCCGGTATCTTTTAGGGGTATTTTTGAAAAATTCAGACGAGCATCCCCGATCGTAGTCCCCCCCCCCCCCGGGACTATAGCTGACTATATTAAGTATCTGCTTATGATTTAGACGGAATAAAACTCCAAACCATGTGTATTTGTGTTGTAGGGCAAGCCTTGGTATTGCTGTATGCTTCATCTTCTCGTCATTTGCTATATCAGCTAAAGCCATACATACATTAGTTGACGATACGGAACCAAGACGGGTAAGCACAGCACAGCACAGCACAGCACAGCACAGCACAGCACAGCACAGCATTGCACCACTTTAAACATAATCCTGATACCGACTATATTTTTTTTGCAGAGTGAAAGTTTATTAATCTTATCTTCTGCAACATTTGTTGTCCTGTTCATTGCTGCATATCTAAAGTACGTTGTGGCCTACAAGATAGACAGTTACTCAATGAAAGTCGATGGTAAGATAGCAACAACCACATTCATTAAGAGTACAACTTATTAGTACTTGAGTGGTACAATACAATATTGGTCAGTTTTGATTTGGAACTGGTTTGTCTCTCTCTCTCTCTCTCTCTCTCTTGTATATCAGCTAAGTGTCAGCCCAATTAGCTCTATTGCTATCGTTAATTACTAATCTGATATCAACATTCGATATTCAGCGTATTGTTTGGGCAAATCTCAAAATACATTCTGCAAAAGCATCAATTGATATCTCCATCATCTTTATCCAGGGCCGAGTCTCTCACCAACCAGGTGTACGATAGACGTTCTTTACCCATGTATTTTTTACGGGTATTTTTGGCTTTCCATTTCCATTAAATTTGTGTATTGTTGTATGTGTATATATTTTGTAAAAATCAATAAATCAATTAATGGAAATTATCAAGTTAAATGTTGATAGCTTGATTTGATATAACAATTTATCCATAATTTGTTGGTTTTCACAGCATTCAATACAACAGCCGGTGGTATCATGGCGTTCGCCATGTTGATTGCATCTGTACTGTATGAACATTCCAAAGCCATTTGGTTCCTTGATGCCACTGTAGCTCTTGCCATTGCTTTTGTATTTATGGTATATGGTATTCGGTAAGTTTGGCTCAAATATCAATCAATCAATCAATCAATCAATCAATCAATCAATCAATCAATCAGTCCATCCATCCATCCATCCATCCATCCATCCATCAATCAATCAATCAATCAATCAATCAATCAATCAATCAATCAATCAATCAATCAATCAATGAGTCAGTCAGTCAGTCACTCGATCAATCAATCAATCAATCAATCAATCAATCAATCAATCATTGAATAAATAAATCCCTCGACGATTTAGTCATCTTCATCTGATCAAATAAGATAGTAAAGCAATTTTGCTGGTTTGATAGTCTTGATATAAATGAGATTTCGCCACTGTCAACATTAAAAAATAAACTTTCACAACATCAATTATGATGAATGTAGTGTGCATCTGTAGTCAGTTTAATTGCTTAATTGTTTTTTTTTACAGTATGATTCTTGAGATGAATAAAAACAAAGGTACTCCAATACCTAGTAGTTGAAGTAGCTGGACTTCTTTGTACTCAAAGACCCATGACTGACATGACACGCCGGCCATTACTTCATAAAGAATCATCAAATAATGTTCTTTCTTCTGAAGGAATTAGTCCCTCAGTCACACAACAATGCTTTATCATGCAGTAGCATTTTAAAATAAATAATAGAAGCAGGTTACTACTATATTTTCTCGTTGTCATCATTGTCTGCTAGGTTTACTGTCACCTCTAATATAGCCGTGTTGTGGCCCGGCACTGTAGCATGCAAGAGTATATAAATATAACCGTCTGCATGCACACTGCATGCATGTAAATATGTATATATAATACTGATTGTTCAAGCTCACCAGTAAAACAATAAAAAAATATACTTATTCTTGTTTGGTAGTTGGTTATTATCTCATTATAAATCTTCAAATATAATCCAATCAAAATGGGGCGGGAAATTTGCAGAAAAAAATTGTGCAAAATGGGACAAAAAGCGTCCATGGAAAAACAAAGAAAATTAACGCTCCAGGAGCGTATTAAAAAAGTCCTGTACAACCAGGAGCGTATTAAAAAAGTTCTGTACAACCAGGAGCGTATTATAAAAGTCCTGCATAACCCCTGGAGCGTATTATAAAAGTCCTGTACAACCAAGAGCGTATTAAAAAAGTCCTGTACACTCAACCAGGGGCGTATTAAAAACGTTCTGCACAACCCCTGGAGCTTATTATAAAAGTCCTGTACAACCAAGAGCGTATTAAAAAAGTCCTGTACACTCAACCAGGGGCGTATTAAAAACGTTCTGCACAACCCCTGGAGCTTATTATAAAAGTCCTGTACAACCAAGAGCGTATTAAAAAAGTCCTGTACACTCAACCAGGGGCGTATTAAAAACGTTCTGCACAACCCCTGGAGCTTATTATAAAAGTCCTGTACAACCAAGAGCGTATTAAAAAAGTCCTGTACACTCAACGAGGGGCGTATTAAAAAAACCTGCACAACCAGGAGCGTTTTACAAAAGCCCTTCACACTCAACCAGGAGAGTATTAAAAAAGTCCTGTACAACCAGGAGCGTATTATAAAATGTTTCGAAACAATTCATAATACTCATTTTAATGTTACAGGATAAATTAGTGATTTTAAGGGCATTTAAAATGCCATGCAACGTGAAGCGCTAAACGGCACCGGATCTCTGACACCGGAACAGGTTTGCCCTGTTGAAAGAACATTGGGTTGTCAACCCAGAGGCTCTGGACTCGAAAACCACTCGATCTTAAAATAATTGCCCGCTGCAAAATCGAGTAGGGACCTGGGACTAGAATGGCCGAGTAGGTCTGGACAGACCTCTTGGGTAGACAGAAACAAAATCCTATATGACGTCTAAGTAACCCATGCGCTCAAAAACTACAAATATTTTTAATTAATCTGGCATCCCAGGAGGCTCATTACCTCAAGAAACATCTTTCTAATGCTGTTCATTTAAAACGCTGGTCGACATGTACAGGATCCTGATGTACTTCGAACAGGCTGGGAAAGGGGGGGGGGGGTTACCGTTCACGAATCACGGACGATTTTTTGCTAATTTCACGGATCACGGCATTAAAAAAAGGCATTTCACGAATCACGAACTTTTGCCGGCATTTGCTTTTTTTCTATGTCTATTCATTCGTCTTTTAGACTTGTTTCAAGGCTGAATTTACAGACCTGCTTATTTCTACAAATACAGATGCAATGTTTTAACTGAAATATACATTGTATATATGTGTAAATTAATTATAAGTTGTGTAGCGTGGTCCCAGGGGTTCGACTTCACTCATCCTGTCCCTCCCCCTGCCTCGGTTAAGGCACGATACGCCGCACCAAAACGACTAGGCCTTCGGCCTCAAAAGTTATTGCGCTTTACGCCTCAACAAAAGCAAAGCAAGCAAAATCGAACCTCTGGGACCATGGTATAACCTGTACTAATTACATAGTAATGTTATTCATTAATTTAAAGCTTACAGTAAAATATTTGATAAAAATATCAAAATTTAAGATCAATACTTGAAATTGAAAAAAATATATTAACTCACATTTAATGATGCATTGGCGATTTCATTTATTCTGACGAAATTCACTCGCTGCTTCCTAAACTCTGAGAAAGATTTGTGCACAAAAAAGTTTCGCTGCACAAATGAGAATATTGAGTTTCTCTTTCTGAATGGCACTCTTTCCAGTAGAGTAAGAATACAGAGACACGAAAACGCGAACAGTAGTCGTGGAGCGATGTTTGCCACCCGGGGGGGGGGGGGTACTCCCTTCAGATCTGGGTAGGGGTGTTCCGCTGGGATCTTGTGGGGGTTACCCTGTTTATGAAAAAAAATACCTAACTTCCATACCCTGTTTATTACAAATTACTATTGTTCCTGTATTCTCGAGGGATTATAAAATTTGAATATGAAAGCATTTTCAAAACTATTATTGTATAGAAACGGGGGTAAAACGTCATCACACTTCAGGGCTATTGTACGACACTGAGTGTTGAAATTCCTTGATGTCGAGCCTTATAGCGTGTACATTTAAATTTTAATCTACAAGTTTGTGGCGAACGATATTCTACACTTTAGATATCTGTTATGTATTTCTATAGATGTTTAGGTGAATGGTCATACTCCAGTGATATTGATCCGTCAGAAGTGGGTTCGATTCCTGCCCAGGGTTATCCAATAATACTTGTTCTTCAGTTTTTTTTTTATTTTTCTAAAGATCTGTCTGTTTATTTTTTCTTCTCGACAAGATGTTTTTTTTTTTAAACTAACAACAAACTAAATTTTCATTTTCGGCTAACATGTATTAGTGAAATCAAGCCAAATCTGTTTAAATATGTCCTAACAGAAAAGTTTTTTTGGTTGTTGTTTTTAGTTATAACCTTGGCAATATTTGTCGTTGTTAAGTGGTGCTTATTTGCCGTTGACTACAGCTTTCTTTTGATTTACAAATAAAAGGCTTATTGAATGAAATACTAGGACAGCACCTCCAAAATTGTTAAAACAATTTGGCATATAAAAATACAACATAACTTATAAGTGCAATGATTAGAGATGCCCGAGTTCACGCAGCTGTTCTGACGGGCTTTCTGTGGTTTCACAACCTTTACTTCCTGTCACTTGTCTTCCTCGCGCATCGCATCCGTTTGCTTGCTCAGTGGAAATTTTTTCGAAAAGACCGGAAACGGATGCGAGGGAGAGTAACGGACGAGAAAAAATAGTACAAAATAGTCAACTAAAGTACAAGCAAACATACAACATAATTAGTGAGAAACTGTATTGAGATATAGTCTCAATCATTGATAATAACCGATAGGTCCAAACGTTGGATCCAACTGCTGACTGAAAGTGAAAATAATAGCATCAACTATGTGTACGGAAAATTGGAAGAATGTGAGTAAAAGACGAGCATCACATTTTGTTTTGTTTGCAAATGATCGTAGAAGATTTTAAATGTGCTGTTTTGTTTGATTTTTTAGATAAACAACTGTCAATTTAGTTTGACGTTTATATGAATACTGACATGCTGTCTATAGACACAAGCGTGACCTCATTAACTCAAGGAAAAACACTCAGGCATCCGATTTATGTCATTGTTCCTATTAGCGTCTTTACATTTTTAGTGCATACGTCAGTAAGATCGCACTGATTGACAGAAGAGCGATCACGAAATTCTACAAATACACATCCTTCAATATAAGAGGAAATGTAATATAACATAACATAACAGTTTATTCATAATTTAAAATTTATCTTATATACAGAAGAAGACGAAAATATACAACATATAATAGATAGAAATAATGATGTATTATGAAGCCGGTGAAAGTGTTATCCCTATGGAGTCTAGCCTGCGTTGCCGGTAACGCAGGCTATATCGAGTCCACCTCAAATAAAAATGCATACTAATAGTTAGCTCGAACGCAGAGTTCCGTTCTGGTCCTCTTTCCGATCCCTTTCTACCATCCGGTAGTTCTCAACCGGAGCTAGAGAGTAAGTCCGCATGCAAAAGTGATTTCCATGTAGGGACGATGCAGTCCACATGTCCTAAGAACGAAACTGAAAACGTGTGACGTAGCTGCTGTGACAAGAGCGGAAATGATGTAAAAACATGCAACGAAACATTCTTGTACTGGTATCAACTTGTAAGTTTTAGAAAGTGATTTTTGACCGTCTTTCAGTGGAATTAGCCGGCCGCACTTGTTGAGTTTGTATTCGTTACTGCTGGTGCCATCCTTTTACTGGTCATGCGTTACAGGTGGTGTTCTAGATATGTCGATGTTTTCAAGTTCACGTTGTGTAAACACTGTCTTTGTGCAGGCTTTGTGACCTTGACCAGGATTATTACTGTTGACTCAGGGATCTACTACTCTTGTTATCTACCAAAATGCCCTCTAAATGACAAGTCAACAAATCTCGTTCCTGTACATTGACCTGCCTACGCGTGATGCGGTCATGTTGACCTTCAGCAGCTTCTCTTCTTGTGAAGATCCTCAAGTGTAGTCATTCTGTTAAGTAGAGAATGATTGTGAATCTTGACCGAAAAGAGGATTCGCCAGAACACAAAAACCTAAGTTATCCCGGCTAACCTCTGCCTAACTATGAAATCAGTAGCGGAGTTTGACCGGATATGACCGAAGCAAGTAACGCAAACATCCGAGTGAATTCCAGTGATTTCTCTCAACACTTTGCTATTCTATAGTTTTATATTACAACACGTAATTTTGATAACCACACTGACCTGGATGTACATAACTTCCTTCAAAAGCTAAATTAAGACTTAGAGACTCGAAGATTAAAGATGAACAAAGCCGAGAACAACACTGAACTAAACATGGACGCTCAGACGACGTATCCCGCGAAATCAAGCTACAAAAACAGTACACGACCGTTGTACCGAGTAGGGTTTTATTGTGTGCATGTATTGCTGCTCTGTGTTACTTCATTACCTACAGTGTTTTTTATTTATCATTTGTACCATCCAGATCATTACACAGGGTAAGTAGTCAGTAGTGTTCACTATTATGAATGGAAATGATTTATATACGTTTAATTATGTTCTGATATCTTGAAATATAAACATTAAGCATAAGAGATTTAACCTTTGGAAGATGAGGCCAGTCTAGACTAGAAAAGTAATTGTTATTCTTCTCGGTTCCTCAGCAATAACTTGTCATCTACTTTATCAATTCACGCTAAATCCTGCTATGATTATTGCTTATGAATGGACAATCCCACCTTTTAAAAAAATGATCAACATACAAGTTAGTTGTGATTGTGTAATAAATATCGTATCTCACTAGAAGTTGAAAGGTGAGGCATTAGTTTTAAAGGATAAATGGACTTTTAAGAGATTATGACGTTCTAGATATGAACATAGTCACATCGATGTTTCAGATTTTTTAAAGATTTTGACTAATTCGTGCCATGGAGAATTCCAGGATACATTTTTTGGTGATGATACAAAACTCGGTGGTTGGTCTCGTAACTCGGAGAGTATAAATTTATTGACTTATATCTGTTATTGATATATTAGTGCATCAAACAAATATAAACAGAGATATGCTAAATTTCAAAACTAAAACAAAATATATATGATTTATTCAGTATTCGTTTCTATGTCCAAACAACGGTTAGTTATATCTTTAATAGTCGTGTGCATTGGCCCTTAAAACCAAAGGCGATCCATGTATATTTTTAATCTTTGTATTTATTTGTAAAAATACTAATCCAAAAATAAAGCAAAAAGGAAGATAAGGAAATTAAATAGTATAAATAAACGTTTGTGACGCCAAAGAAATGCTTAACTTTTATTTCCTCTTACAAGGAATGAAATAGAACACGGGAAATGACCTATATAAAACTCCGGGATAAACTCTATGTCTATGTTGGCCCGAGTTGTCGTTTGAGATTCAAAATGTCAGAGCAAACGTGTCTGTTGACATGTATTGTATTTTTTATTGAACAGTATCTTAACTCAATATAGTGTTGATTGTTTCTGTACATGTTTTATTACTCGTCTCTTAATTTCAGTACTGTTTTAGTGACTTCAAAGCAGCATTTTGCTGTGCAGGACATTCAATTATTAAATGGAGCGTACTTTTCATTTGGAAGAGAGACAAACGCTTAAAGCACATCACAAAAGATGAACAAACACACAAATGGTTCAAGAGTAAATACCTCTTCACCACAAAGCCTTATTTGACGATAACATTTCTAAATGCAAATTTGTGTCTTTTTGTCGTGCCAGAAATTGAAATTGAAATTGTGGAAAGGTCGAAACCTTTTTTCAGTTCGTTCCGAAAGAAAAAAATAACTGAAATTGTTTGATATTTTAATGCAGAAAGAAAAGCAACATGGTCATTCGTGGTTAGTTTATATTAGTACATGAGTCGTTACAACTTAAAGAGTCTTATTGAAATTTGAAAGAAAAATTGAAAACGAAATGAAGGAGATGTGTATCTACAGTGTCTTAGTTAGATATACAATTGTAGAATACTAAAAACATGGTCTGTCCCATTATTACCTTGTCTCCTTCGGACATCGTGACACAGGGAGCCCTTACCCCTCGATCCTCCTTCTCTTTCGATTCCTGCCCATCCAAAGAATATGCGATTTCTTAGACTTAGAAAGGCTATCATGGGACAGCTCCCCCCTCTCATGAGGAGGAGGGAAAAATTCTACTTTCGGTCTTGTCTCCACACACTTCAACGTTCATACGATTACTCAGAGATGGCAAGTGATATTCAAGTAAGTGATTTCCATTGTCTTTACTTTCAGAACACCATCTCGCGCGACAACAAATCCTCACCTTGTTCCTGTCCAGTTAAACAGGAATAGTTCTACAAATTATACAAAAGGTAACGAAAACTAAGTTAGCTACGGCAGCAGCTATCGTACATGTTATTGTTTTGCCAGTTGATGTTTTATCTCTTTGACTATGACGACAAAAACTGAGCGAGTAGAACATGTTTCCTTTTGATTCTAACAGTGATTCTAACAATAGTATATGCATGCATGGAAAAACTAAATGATATATCCAGTCCATATCTTTTCGTTGGAACTTTTTAGTTTTAACTATGATAGTTTTTTGAGGTCTTGAAAACATGATTTTAGCTGATGTATGCTGCTTGTATATTTTGAGATTGCCAAATCAGTTCAGAGTCTATTCAATATGACTAGTTTGTATGCTGTCGCGATGTCCGGTACGTAGAGTAACGAACAGAAATCCGGTTGATGAGAATATTAAATAGTTTTTTTTTCTCTTGTAGGAGTTGAAAGCTGCAATGAGCCACTAGTGTTGGACAATGTTAGTAAAGAATGCTATCCGCCATGTGAATGGACCACAATGTCTTCCCAAACACACTCATTGTACTACGCTCTTATGGCGATTGGTCTTTGGCTTCCTCTATTCTCTACTATCTTTATACTCATAACGTGGTCAAAAATACAATCTCTGTAAGTATGCAAACAACATGAGCAACAACGTGTATTTGCATTCACATTAAAAGTGAGTGATGTTAGAAATGCACAAAAGTAGCTTCAAATCAACATTTTCTTCATCTTTAGTTCTGTTGCTTGTTGCATTTTTTTTTATTTGTGTTTATGTACGTATGTTTCCTGGTTTGCAAAAGAAACCAAGCAATTCGACGAATCGAAAAATGGTGGGCGATCTCGAGAACGAGGCTAGTCAGTCATCTTCAGGTTTTGTTGTTATTGTTGAAAAACGGTTAAAAAATCAGGGAAACCTAGCTCTGTTTGGAGTTAGACTACAACATAAGGATCAACACAAAACACTGACATAACCGCATGCACACATACTTTTTACTTTGTTAGTGATGTTACCGTTTGAATTTATTTCAGTCGTAAATTTCCACATGTGATTCGTTTCTACATTATCATCGCCTGTATTTGTCTTGGTGAGTTTTACCAGTCAGCCAGTCAGTCGGTCAGTCGGTCAGTCGGTCAGTCGGTCAGTCGGCCAGTCGGCCAGTCGGCCAGTCGGCCAGTCAGTCAGTCAGCCAGTCAGCCAGTCAGCCAGTCAGCCAGTCAGCCAGTCAGCCAGTCAGCCAGTCAGCCAGTCAGCCAGTCAGCCAGTCAGTCTTTTAATCATACAGATTAATCCATACTTGTGTTTGGTGTCTTTCAGCATGTTGTAAAATGGTGCCTCTTCGTGTAGGGTTAAAAAAGTCATTTTGTATTGAAACAAAGCAATGGAGTCCTAGTGGTATGAGATCTACTCCTATTACAATACAAGGTATCGTCACTTTAAAATGGCATCGCACATAAATCACATATAGGGAAATTATCTTAAAAATCATATGTGGAAGAATAAAACACTTTTTCATGAAATCTATTAAAATTGAATCAATGAATAAATACAATAAAGTAAAAATAGTGGTGAAGAACTTCTTCCATTTATGGTTTTGAATCAGTTTTCATATGACATGACGAGTCCTTTATGGCAGAGTTCAATGCGGGATGAATTAGTATCAGAGATATCATATAAAAGCATTGAAACATGATAAGCTGACATATCCTCGTGAACCCAGGCTCTTTAGGTCTTTTTGGATGGAGTGCGACCTGGAGCCATAGAGGTGACATGAGGAGGCGTTCTCATCAGCATGTAGCCACATAGTCCCTTCTGTATATGTACGACATGGTTTATATACCAATATTTTTTGCTGGACACTTTTGTTTTTGTCACTTGACCAATATTGCTAAAGACCTATTTGATTTAATATTGTGTGTTTGTGATTACAGGAGCTTTGTGTCACTACTTTACCTTGTGTCTCAGTTTTTGGTCGACGTGCTTTATATTGAACACATACCTAGTAGTTGTCAGGGGAACAAGAAAACTCTTCGATTCATCTGTCCGTATCCATTTTGGCCAATCATTGCTATGCTGGGTTGGGCCTGCGATAATTGTGGCCATCTGTATCTATGTGAAATACCCTGCGCCAGCCTACAAGATAGCATTTGTTGATTTTATGAACGCTGCGCCTTGTGGAGAGGTTTTGAAATACGTTGCTGTGACGTTACCAATGCAAGTTACCTTGGGAACCTCATTGTGCCTTTTATGGTCTGTCACGTGGTGTATTAGGCGGGTAAGTGATGCAAACAGTTACATCATCTGATGAGCATTAAGCCAAAATAGCATGCAGCTCATTCCCATTGTTTATTGACAGTCCCGTAAAGACAACACAAGGCATGCGATAAGAGCTGATAAAGACACACAAGCAATGTTGCGGATTGAACGTCAGTTTACCGTCATGACAGTGATGATAGTATTGGTGGTTGGTGTCATGCTATCCGTTACTACTATCAAAGATTATCAATTGGAAAGTATGGTCAATCTGGCTCAAAGCTATTTCAACTGCTTGAAGGTATGTACCAACTGGACTGTCCTGTATAGGGGTTACAAGAAAATACCTTGTTTTGGCACAGCCTGCTTCTAACCTTTCGCCCTTCTTTTCTTTCTGTATGTGCAAGCTAGTACGCAAAAATCATCTCTTATAATAATGCATATTGTCCATCAAATGCGTAACAAAATTGGTGCGTGAACTCAGCTGTGAGTCCCAAGATTTACGGAGAACTTTATCATGTAGATAATTATAATAATGATTATGTTGATAATGATGAAAATGATGACGACGATGTTGATGGTGATCATCAGATGGTAGGCGATATAAGAACTTACCCTTTTCAACGTTCCTTCACCTCTCCCTTCCCTCCTAGAATAGGAACCGAGCCGCGTTTGTTATGTTGTTACAGTTGTTGTTTTTGTTTGTTTATTGTTTGCTTTTTCACTATACATTACTCGGTCATTCTTGTTTTTCCCAGGATTCACGAGACTGCAAGCAGCCTGACCTAAAGACTCGAATCTATGCAGCACTAATAATCTCACCAGGATTTCTCTGCATGGTATTTTTCTTTCTTTTATTCATGAACAAAGACTGTCGTAAAATATGGACCTCTTGCTTCCAAAGGATAACTCGCATTAATAACATTACTAAACCACGGTCAGACACAAGCAGATCGCGGTGCTCTTCAACACTCACTATAACTCTTGGTGACAGAAAACTTTCCGATGTTATCTTTAGAAAAGATCGCATTAACAAGTTGAAATCTTCTTCGACTCCTGATCTAATGTCAGCCGTTATACCGTCACCTTTAGAGCAAAAACGAAAAACTTATTTATCACCATTAGCGATAGAGGACCGCCCGAGAAGTTCCTCTACTCCAGTACGCTTTTTAATTCCTGATGATGACGAAAAAACACTAGATATAGCTCGTGTTACTTCGCTGCCTCATTGCATGGATCAAAAAGGGCCTTACCCTCCTACACCACCGCAATTTAAAGTTGAAGTCAAGATTGTTAGTAGTGGCAATGGTTACTGCACAGACAATAATCAATCGAAGAGCAACTCTAATAAAACACTGTCTAAAGTGACCAATACACAGGACAATAGTGCAAGAAGAAAAGAAACAGTCTCTGAAATATTAGATGATCCCAACGATAAGTTAACTACTACTTTATAGTTCCTATTGCCCGCTATCTGTAGTAACACTACGCTGGTCCAGAGACGGATTTAGGGGAAGGGTTATGGGGGCTGCAACCCCGCCCTCTATTAGAGTCAACAACTTTTGAAATCATTTCTCCCTAACCTTCTGTTATATCTCTCCACTACCTTAATCAATTCTACAACCCTTCCTTTTGAAAAAATCATGGATCCGCCTCTGCTGGTCCCAGAGATTTTCCTCGCGTACAAAGTGTAAAAGGGAGCGAAAGCGATACTGTTTAAGCAGCTCAAAATGGGCTGACGGAAGCTGTATAACCATCCCGAAAGAAATGACAATGTT
The DNA here is from genome assembly GCA_918843875.1 of Diadumene lineata. Classification (NCBI taxonomy): domain Eukaryota; kingdom Metazoa; phylum Cnidaria; class Anthozoa; order Actiniaria; family Diadumenidae; genus Diadumene; species Diadumene lineata. The sequence continues at coordinate 40,987,487 of OU974069.1, forward strand.
TTGAAAAGATCTTTCTTATCATTGTTACTAAAAAAAGGTAAATATCCATCTTAATATGACAAGAAAAAGATTGGATACAAAAGCGACGAACTTTTATGTATATAGTCAGCAACTATACTACAGTTACCCTGGGGGAGGGGGTGGGGGACTCCGATTGAAATATGTCAGGATCCTCTTCGGAATTTTGGAAAGTAACCCCTAATAGAACGATTTCACATAAGCGTTTTTAACATGCAAATGTTATTGTCGAGTATTTAACATGCAAATTAGTTGTAAATAGAAAATGTAGAAAATGATTGTTTTTAATAAAAAGATAAATTTCCAAAAACAAAGGGTCTTCTCTAGCGTGCTCGAAAGCTCCAGTTTGTTTTGTTTGTATAATTAAAAATATAGCATTGGTTTAACATTACAAGCTAAAGCCTGGTTTCCACATAATCGAAAACGATCGAGAACTGTCGCAAACGATCGAAAAAAAAGTTCGATCATATGGTAACCAAATTTTTTCGATCCTACGAACCGTTTCGATTCATTTCGGTCGTCTACGATTGTATGGAAACACTTTTTTCGATCGTACGATGGGAATGTTGCGATTGCTCTCGACCTTTCTCGATTATATAGAAACCAGCCTTAGGGGCTGTTTATATGGAGTAAGCCAGCCCGGTTTAGTGGACTGGTTTCTTTTGTGTTCAAGCTATCAGAGCGTAAAAACAAAAGAAACCAGCCCGCTTAACCGTGTTGGCACGCTCCATATATACAGCACCTAAAAAAACAGTACTGGTATTTTGCAATGATTGTTTTAGAGTCATTTGCAAAAACCAGTGAAATAAAGTGTAATAACGAAGGAGTAATAAACTGTAATACACTCAACACACAAAGGAAAATTAAAAGGAAATGTGTTCAATAGAGCATTTGTAAGTGTAATACGTTAAGGTTACAGGAAGGGTTCGCGGGGTCTTTACGTAAAAAAATTGTCAGCGCGTCGGATCGTTTGTTTTTTGGATGAATTATATATCATTTTAAAGCTGAATAACTGAAGAATATGATAATGCTTTTATTTATTCAAAATGATAAAAAGATCACGAGTTTTAACGCTCTAAATGAAAAATGAGAGCTTTTGTTTGTAAAGGTAACCCAAGAATACGTTTGGTCGGATTGCTTAAATTTTTGCACAATGTCAATCATCACATAATTAGCTGCAAAACCGTGTGAGCGATTTTTGATATTTTATTTGGTTTAAAAATAAACTGGAGTTGAATTTTTTCATCCAATTTTTTCAGTGAAATCTGATACTTTTCACCATAAAATGAAAAGTAAAAAAAATGTCAAAAATCGCTCACACGGTTTTGTAGCCACGAATGTGATAATTGACACTGTACAAAAATTTAAGCAATCTGATCAAACGTATTCTTGGGTTACCTTTTCAAACAACAACACTCACTCTTCATTCGGAGCGTTAAAACTCGCGACGTTTCTTCGCTTGTGGAATAAAAACAACTTGGTCATTTTCTTCAGTTATTTAGCTTTAGAATGATATATGATTTATTCAAATAGCAAAAGATCCGACGCGCTAGCGATTTTTTTTACAAAGAGACCCCGTAACATGCCGTGAACCCTTCCTGTAACCTTAAAAGGTATTTCACGGTTTTTTGCAAATCACTCTAAATTGTTTCGAAAAGTCTAACACGCCTTTCAGACAAAAAAGCGCAAAGTTCAATACATACAGGCATTAACCATCGTGGATGTCTCCATAAGCTTCCTATGGCCTTAAATGTTTTCAATTCTTTAAAAACATGTTCTATTTTAATTCGCCTCTTCCCCAGTAGTCGGTTGAACTTGCGCGCACGTCGTCTGCCTCGATTGTTTAGGAGACGCATTTGGTTAGCTCTGACTGGTGTCAGCAGTGGTCCACCATCGGGGTAAGCTTGATCGGCCAGGAATTGTGCACCAGGAGGTATACTTAGTGGCAACCCGGGGCCAATTCTCATCATGTGTCTGTAGGCATTCGAATCAGCCATACTTCCCATAAAACCTGTATGTACATGGCGTAAATGCCCGTGATTGTCGATAATTATCTGTGTATTGAAGCAGTGATAATGTCGATGTCCGCTATAAAACAGCCGCTGTGGTTCCGTTTTCCGGCGATAGATCTCATGTGGGGTTGAGTCAATGGATCCAACAGCACTGGGAAACTCTGGCCAGTTTCCCATCATATTCAACCATTCTAAATTGTTAGCCCAGTTGATTTGGTTATGGAAATGTCTCCATAGCTCAGGTAAGATCTTGTAAATCATTCGTACTATTGAGGCAGGAAGCACATGGGCATTTTGTAATGCGCACGCGCGTCGTCGGCCATTTTTTTAAAGCAAATAGCTGTAATAAATCGTTGCGTGACAAATAGTTCAGGCGCGAAATTTAAATACCTCTGTAATTCAAAATGTTCTCATCGAAAAAATACGCTTACTTTTTGGCTTTTCTCCTCTCATTTACACTTTTAGAAAGCGTGAAATTAGGTCCTGGTGATGGGTTTTGTGTATGCAACAAAAAAAGTCAAAGGGAACGTTTCAAATCAATTTCAAGAGTGCTAGAAAATGATATCAAACAGTGTTTTAGTTTCGACTATTTGCCATCAAAATACTTGTGCGATGCTTGTAGACGTTTATCAAGATGGAAGAAACAAAGACCAAATAGACCAGTTAGTATTCTAAATAATAAATTGGGTCATTAAACCATTTTGTTTTTATTGAAGCAACTGTAGACGTAATAAATATACCACTTCACTTTAACGTCAGCCATTTTGAATCAGGCCAGTAAAGGCGTAAAAATTATTGAGAATTCGCATTAATTTGAGGTCTCATTGCTCCGCTCATTTTAACTCAATTTCCACTCTGCTCAAAATGACGTACACTAACGTGAAGCTAGTCTATTTAAAGTGCAATAAAATGTATTGAAATGTACAGAGCTTTGGTTTACTAGTGGTTTTTACTCATGCTTTTCTTTAGCAAGATATTGTGAACATCCCAACTGAACCAGCAACAAGTATAGACATATCGTTTGAAACAGAAAATAAAGGTATAAGGAACCTGTTACCGTAAATTCCATCAGAATGTTCTTGCTATTGACAGTTCTGAATTTGTATGCGCTTGATAACTAATCAAGGTGAAAACCATCATACAAAATAGCAAATGACTGTAATAGGGGTGGGATCAAGATGCAATCACACATACACATGTGGTCTGAGCACTCAAACCTACACTTGGTTTTATACAAAAAAAAAGTACAGTGTTTTAGATTAGCAGTAATTACAAATATAGCAAGTAAAGAAATATAAAAAAAGAATAACCCTACATGTACTATTTTATACAGATCTAGATCCATGTTGATTCGATAGTACATTTGGCTTACAATATAATAAAAATCATTCAACAATTCTGGGCAATAATATCTATCACTTTTGTTGGTTGTATCATTTTTAAGGATGTGAAATCAAACAACAACTGAAGTTAATTAAGGAGACACTTTACCAGGAAACAAAAAAGAGCACAAAAAATATTAGTTATGACCCAGATGAGTTTAGGGAAATATGCAAACATGCTGGGGGTGTGCAGTTGTACGACAACATTCTTAAGGCTGTCACAAGCCCTCGTCATTCAACAGAAAGAATTGACCTGAATAAAAAACGAGTCATGGCCATAATTATGAACATGTGCTATTGCCTAAGTCAGAGATTTAGCTGCCTGTCTTGTCTGTCTTGCCTGTCTTGCCTGCCTTGTCTCTATACATGGTTATTATAGGCAGCCTGTACTGTCAATTAAGCCAGTTATAAATCTCTAATCTAAATGTAATTTTACAAACAACAGTACTAAATAAAGTCATTGTCAGAGATGTGATGCTTTGCAAGCTGATCATGCTATTTATTTGAAAAACACACATATGAACCAAGAAGGAATCGACACTGAGCATATCTTAGGAAATACATGCTGCCGAATATCATTAGATATGAGATTAAATGAACTTGTCCAACAACATCACACTTCACTTTCAAATTTTTTGCACAAGGCAATAAGTAACAGATGGCTGGTGGTACTAGTCATAGATGACTACACTGCAAAACATTCCATAAGACGACCTGAGAATGAGCATCTATCGGTAGCCAAAACAATGTGCACCATTATTATCAAGGCCTTCAAGACAATACCTGTAATTGAAAGAAATAACAATTCATCAACTCACATACATGACATACAAGGAATAAATATACAACTCTGCTCTGACACAATAACATCTTCTACAACAATGACAGAACTTGCCGAAAGCTACACAGCAATTATGCCAGACTGGATGAGAGCATCATTTTTTAACCCTGAACTCACCCGACAAAGACTTGACACACATAAATACAGTGATAATGACAATGTTAGAAAAATGAGAAAAATGGATGATCTACACTTACTCGACTTTAATCATTTATTAAATTTATTTAAATTAAGAAAAAAAATTAGTAAAAACTGATTGATTGTTTTTTTTTGCAAGTAATAGTATATAATTAAAAGGTAATAAGTTGGATTAATTTGCACTTTATTTTTTGAATTCTGTATAAATTCATCTCAAATTGGGAACATCTTAATATGTGCACTAATACTATCCTACACTAAGCATTGAACCAAAAGAGCAATGAAGTGCATATTTAGATATATTTAAACACAGATTTATCAGTACAAAGTTGACTCTAACTTCCAACTATTCATCATTGCAAGTGAGTTGCTATAATATGGTATGACAGTACAACTTGAACCATGTGATTGCTGTAAATAATTCCATACATGAGGTTTATTTTAATCATCAATGTTATAGAAAAATGGCCAGTTTTAGTCTGGGACCATAATTGCCTGTGATGTATAAAAAATGCATTATACATTTGAGATTACACTTTTAACAAATGAATATAAATGCAAGCTATGCTGCATAGATAATTTTTCACTAATGCACTTCTCATCATTAATTCAGACCTTTAAAGTGAGCATAACTGCTGTACAATACAGTAGCAGGAATGAGTTGGTTACTAGTTAAAATGTATTTTAGTGTAGTCCTTAATCACTGAGAATGCTCAAAACCTGTCTTCTAATAATATTCTTGGTGGTTAATGAACTATAATTTGCTATATTATTGTGAAAAATGTTTTGAAATAATACAATTGTGACCAATTGACAGCCCTAGCTTACAGTTAAAAGAGTTTGAATAAGAATCAACTTTGATTGGGTATTTCCATTTCAGATTGACAAAAATAATTCCATCTTAAATGTTTGTTTGATAAATGGCTTTAAGTCAGACATTTTTTATATTAGTTGATATAAACATTACCAAACTAAAAGAAAAACACAAAGAAAAAAAATTAAATCAAGACGATGAAAAAACAGAAGAAAAAAAACATGTTCAAGATCTGGTTATTAATTAGCATAAATTTGCATCAAAATCCCCACGTTGTAGTGAACTAATAATGGCGGACAAGAAATACATGGCCTTCACTTTAGCAGTTATTATGTAGGTTATTTCCACGCGATAAAAGAAAACTAACCCATTTACTTGATTCTTTAGTTTTCCATCATGACATTGAAAGTTAAATCGTTTGGAGGCTGTGAGTATTAATTCGTTTACATGACGAGCTAGAGAGCCTAGTTACCGGCGTGAACGAGTACTTTCAAAGTACCCGTCTCAAATTTCGGTTCTATTCAATGTATAAGGAATACTTGCGTAATGTATGTCAGCGTAAGGATTAACGCAGCAGGAACTTTGCCTTGACCAGAGCCTTTTAGTTCACAGCCAAAATGATCTTATGTACAATGAATAGTCAACCATTGACTATTCATTGTACATCACGCACTCGATTGAGGATTTGTTTCATAAGATCATCATTTATATAAGATGGCGCCAATATTCAAAAGAATTTTTGATTCCATGAAAATCGTGTGAAATGTTGAAAAGTCTTTGAGCAAATTTATATGTAGAAGTCGCTACCGTTCGATTCACAGAGTCCGATTTATTATTTTGAGACAATGTACACTCCAGTAAGCTCGACGAAAATCAAACTTGGTGTCAGTAAATTCTTCAATCTGTTGCTGTTTACCTAGTAAGTTTTGTAATACGACTGGTTTTGTAATATTTGACGATAAATACAAGAAACTTAGCTACTATGATATGTTTGATGAGAACTCGCTTTTGGCGCCAATTCTTCATTTTGATGATTTATTCATTTTGTATTCATTTTGCATTGGTAGTTTATATATTTCAGTAAACAGCCGAGAGAGAAAAAATTCTTAACAATTTTTATGGCATCATTCGGATGCTTCATTGCCTTCTGATAAATTGATATAAAACTGCCTTGACGTTTGTGAATCGATTACAATTTCTGCTATTTTGTATTGGCTGTCTTTGTAATTGTAAAAGATCTGTAGGCTGCATTTATGCCGAGGCACTCGCATGCCTGTATAATTTGTATGCTTGCTTAGATCAGTGTCTTTGTTTTGTAATAGATCTGTAGGCTGCATTTATGCCGAGGCACTCGTATGTCTGTATAATTTGTATGCTTGCTTAGATCACTTTGTTTTGTAATAGATCTGTAGGCTGCATTTATGCCGAGGCACTCGTATGCCTGTATAATTTGTATGCTTGCTTAGATCACTGTCTTTGTTTTGAAATAGATCTGTAGGCTGCATTTATGCCGAGGCACTCGTATGTCTGTAGAATTTGTACGCTTGCTTAGATCACTGTGTTTTGTAATAGATCTGTAGGCTGCATTTATGCCGAGGCACTCGTATGCCTGTATAATTTGTGTGCTTGCTTAGATCACTGTCTTTGTTTTGTAATATATTCTTTGTAATTTATGTTTTTGCAACTAGGTAATATTACTTTTTTACATTAGTTTCGAGATACCGCTTTGATATACGTGTCAGTTCAGTTGAGCAATTGCGTTTTTTTATTATTTAACTTGCTATTTTTCGGGAAAAAATTGTATGGTCATCTTGCATTAACGGCAATTAATCAATTTAGTTTCGACATTGCTAAATTACAAACAAATTGATTCGCTGTCAGTGAATGAGAAATAAGGTAAGAGAGTTGAAGTAGACTAAGATAGACAGATTGGTCAATCCGTATCGAAAAACATTTAGAAAATCTCTCTCATAATTTGTTATTTAAAAAATTTTCACTGAAAGTGTTGTGTTATCTCGTTATACAATAAAAATTACGTCATCCTATCTTGCTTTATCGTAATAACTAGAGATCTGCTATCTATAAAAAATGACATCAATGACATTACAGTGCTAAACTTAAAGAGATTAAATTTAATCCGTAGTAACCAGGAATCCCTGCTGTTTACCGTAAAAAGGGCTCTCTAGCTCGTCATGAATTTGTATACATTTGATGTAGTGTATGACATCGCGAGAAAAATTTCAACAAGAAAACATCTGAAGCATTTCAATAAAATAAATATCAAAATGAATTAATCCACTGTAATAATATATCTTCCTAATAAGTCTCTGAACATTTATCATTCGGTATCAATGTACAATGATACTCTACTGTGTATATATTTGATAAAATTAAATAAATGAAATCGACAACAACTCCACTGTCCTCTGAGTTGAGAACTGTCACGCGGTGTACATTTTTGACATCCCTTTAAACCCCACAGCTTTAGAGCAAATAAGCAATATTACATGAAAGACAAGTCAAAACACCTAATGTGGTTGTATGTTTCGTTTGGGAGCGAAAGCTGAAACCAGACGTGAAGCAATGTTTAAACTGATCAAAAAATTGATGATATTTGAATTTTAGGATAATGTACATTAAAATCAGTAATAAAAAATAAACAATTGATACACAATTCTAAATCTCTAGGCATCATTTACTTACCTCATGCAATATACTCGAAAATAACATGGCTCGTTTAGGAGGATCGCGGCAGCAAAGTCTGTCGAATCTTCAGATTTTCTCATTTCTTCACTAGTTTAGAGGTGGATATTTTTCCAAAAAAGTGTACGATCATGTCATCTATTCCTACCACTGACAGCCCATTGTGTAGTTATTCCGGTGTTGGTAAAATCTTTACCTCAAGGAAAACTTAAACATGCGATATTCATGCCGAAAAGTCAAAAATACGTCTCTAAAAACAAAATGGCGGCTCACTGTCTTCTTGAAACCTCTTGCAAACGCATGCGCATTACAAAATGCCCATGTGCTGAGGCAGGATCAACATCAAACAATAACGCTAGTGTATCAATGTGCGGGTATTTTCTAAGCCATATCAGTACCAGCAATATTTGATTAGTCAGATTTAAGTTTTGGCGCCTTAATCTCATCCTCGGAACGCCATGTACGTTAAGCCGATTCAGCCTCAACTTCCCAGTCGTTGTTCGGATTACAAAAGAGGTGTGCTAGCCTTCAAAATCGAGTATAAAGCTCATTTTTCAATAAATATCAGGACTACTACCATGTGGCGACCTTGGGAAGAAACAGAAGGATCCCGCTCTACTAACTCAACTAACTACGATAGAACTCAAGGCAACCAAGTTAAGCAGGGGCCGCGCCACGTATATTTGATTGGGGGGGCTACAAAACATAAGTATCTTACGAGGTTATTATAAGTAGATGAGACAAAATGTACATACTTTATTTTCTATTAATTTAAAGTGGTAATCAAATTTTATTTACAAGTCTTCTTCTTTTTTGAAAATGCCAAAGTTTCTTTTTCTCCTTTCATTCCTTCCCACAAACTCATTTGCCACATCAAGCAGCCGTATCCTGTCTGTTCGGTCTTTGTGACAGTGCAGTAGGGCTATATTGTTGAACCTCTGCTGCTGCATATTGGATCTTAACCATGTTTTCACTCGTCTTGCCATTGAGAACATTCTCTCTCCAGTTGCGCTGGTGGCAGGACTGACAAGAATGAGCTTGCATACAGCCATTACCTCGCTAATAATATGCTTCTGCCCTGGACTAAGACTCTTTACTGCATCCAAGATGTCGTGGAAATGGGTTATCTGCTTGTCATTTATCAGCATTTTGAAAATGTCAAGCTGAGGAACTAGTTGCTGTACATTGATATCTTCAGCGTAGTTGTCTTGGATGTACTTGATATTTGCAGATATGTCAGTTGAATGTAACGCTTTAAGAAGAAGCTCTTCCAATTGAAGATAGGCTATAAACCCTGGTTGCTCAAATCTTTCAACAATAGCCGAGACAAGCAAATCAATCGCCTCAAAGTATACACGGCGGTACAAATCTTCTGGTGTCTCTGGAAATGATGGAGCTCCGGTGCCTTCTTCAAATCTAGAAGGAGCTTTTCTCTTTCTTGGAACTTTGGGTTCACCGATGTCATCATGGAATCGTTGCTTCTTCTGAAGTGTGTTTTGATAGAAGGCCTTGAAGCAATCGTCATTTCTGATATTCTTCAAACATTGCACAGTTAAACTTGTGAGATGTTTCGAGTCTGCAGCCGATAAAGAGGCTTTCTGCAATGTGGCTGATAGATTGTCAGTGTGTGAAAACACTTTCTGACCTAGATGCAGCCCAAAAAAGAAGTTGAATGATTTCATCTGCGCCTGGCATCCTATTATCCGGCCACGAACATCAGGGTTCAAGGGCGTTTCGAGGCACTCTTCCCATAGTTTCAAAATGGCTTCATAGTTATTCAAAATACTTTGCAGACACGCTGCGCGAACAGTCCATCTCGTAGCACTAAATTTGGCGACTCCAGCTACAGAACGACTATCTTCATCTGTAAGGTTTGCTTTAATGTCATTTAACCAGTTTTCTCTTTTTGGAGAATACTTTATGAGCTTCACTACTTCGTTGGCATTACTCATGGTGTCCGTTAAGATCTTGCAGTTTTTCGTTGTGTCCTTCACACCTAAACTGAGGCAATGGGCATGACAGTGGGTAGGATAGGCCTTTGGCTGGCATTCTAGAATTTGCTGTGCAACACCTGATCGTATACCCATCATATTGCTTGCCCCGTCATAGCACTGTCCTCTACATTGAGATAACGACAGCTGCAATCGCACTAAAATATCCTTTATAGCTGATGATATGGTGTTAGATGCGATGTTTGGGATATGATAAAACCCCAAAAAATCCTCATGTGCCTCAAGATTTAGATCAACCCATCTTAGACATACGACCAACTGTTCTTTATTAGAAATATCTGTGTACTCATCAGCTATAATCGAAAAAAAGCTTTTCTCGATGTCGCGTACAAGGTCGCGTTGCAGCTGATTTGCCATTATTGATATAATTTCATTTTGCGATTCATGGCTGATGTACTTATCACTATTTTTATCAATCCACGTTGATAAAGATGGCACATCCTTCCCTCTCAACTTTAACAGCTGAAATAAATTAGAAGAAGAATCTGTGCTTCCCTGGATTGCCAATCCTTGCCGACAAATGTATTGTAAGCTTTCGATGACTTTCATCAAGCAAAGGCGGCTGGACTGCATGGTTTTCGTTGCTTCGGCACTCATTATTTCGATGATATTTCTATTTTGGGTTAGGTTAGCTTCAATGTCGAGGGATGCTTTGTGGCAATAAGAGGTCTGGTGGTCTGTGAACTTCTCGGCTGCCTTCTTCCAATTTGAAAATCCGTCTGTCAGAAATGAAAGGTCTTTCTTCGCTGTCGTCTTTAAATTCCCTTTAGCGTATTGTTTTGCGCAGGTAAAGCAAATAACGGAATCACTTTGTTCGTCATAATGTAGCCATGGAAATTTGTCAAACCACGTTGATTGAAAAAGACGATTTTGCGTGCCAAACTTTCTTTTAGGAAATTTAAACATCTTCGGCTGGTGAGGTTTGTCAGTATCAAAGCTTCGTTTCACAGCTGGTGCTCTTGTAGGAACAGTCTCTGTTGGAGATGAAAAATCGTCAAAAAATCTCGTTTTTATTACCGTCGAGTGAAAAGGCAGACACTATTTTCCTGATCAGTGCACTACCGGATCATGAATTCATGGAACCCCCCTCAAGCATAAAAAATAAAATCAAAACACATATTTTGAAATTCATTGAAACAGTACACTTGGGAGCTGTGCCTGTAGTCTGTGTAGTACTTTATCACACTCATATTGCAAACATTGGAAAAATGCTGGATCCACTGGCGTGGAATTGTCGGTCTTAAACTTTGAGGGCTGGGAGTCTCGTTTGGGTCATAATCTCACAACAACTGAACAATAATCCCTCAATTAAATGTTATTACTTTTAATTTTTAACATTTTAAAATCAGCATAACAATAGCATTTATTTATGAGTTTGTAAACGCTGCATTAACACAATTTTAATTCGAAAAACATGTTTTTGAGTAGTTCCCACTGTGTCCTTGGATAATTTTCTAAGTCTGGGGTTAGGGAAACATTTTCAAGTGTATTACTTGAATTATTTAAAATGGTTATAGCAGTTTGTATTGAGATTTTCTCGCAACCATCGATAATGAAAACTCTTAAACATGGTAGACCCAAACCTATTTTTGCTAACTGTTCATTAATGAATTGATGACACATTCGTAAATCTAACACCTCAATTGAGTTGCAAATGTTCCTGTTACTGAGGACTTCAGTAGCTGTCTCTTCATTTATGTTTACACAGTTTTCGATGTACAATTCTTTTAGATGTTTTAAGTTTGCAACAAAACCTATCTCTTCAACATAATTGTTTGAGCTCAAATCTAAAACATTGAGATAGGAACATCTGCCCAAAGCTTCGAAAATTAATGTTTTTGCAGGTACTTCGATTAAACTTGCTTCAAATTCACCATTAAAATATAGATGGCGAAAATGAGAAGAATGTTTATTGAATATAGCATGAAAAGTATTATTATTATAGTAGACCAGGCCAGTGTCACTCATTGAAAATCGTCTCCAAAGAACTGCAGCATGGGCTAAGTGATACATGCGGCGACAGGTTGGTGCGATGATTTGGATCACAGACCTTAGAGGTATTCTTTGAAGTATCAATAAGATCATTTCATCAGGGAGATCCAGTAAACCTACGAGCATTGGCACCTTAAGTATGTGGAAGTTGATTTGACTCTAATCAACCCATAACTATTGAGTATTTGTGATTGCTTACCACAAGTATTATCATCATTATTTTCACTGTTTGCATTCTCCACGCCGGCAACGTCAACTGCTTGTGTCCTAATCGTCAATTAAAATTAAATTAAAATCCTGGCACAAGTTTAAACATGTAAAGATATCAAGGAAAAATATCATACATGGGCAGTTGACATTAATCAAAGTCATAGAATTCAGTTTATTTTAATCCTAAAATCTATAAGCTTAAAATGTTAAAATTATCCGACACATACGGCTGAACTGCTTTGAATGTTTTTTAAGCTTATTACAAAATTGTCTAAAACCTAAATAATTTATGATATAGGCGTATAATAAAATACTGAAAGACAAAGTACTTAACTATGTTCAAAATATATTTAAGCTTAAAACTTACGAGAAAGCACGAGAGCAATGAATGAGCGTAGAATATTATAAAGTCCACCACTAGTGAGTTTATCAATTGAAATATGGCAGAGATACTGAGCTAGTGCTGGTTTCAGTATAAAAACAAACTTTCTGTCTAATCTTACCCTTTCGTTGGCGCTAAAAACATTTGTATCTTTTGTTGAGACATCCCTGTTTTATTGATTGAAAGATCTCTTGAAGTTCAGAACGATCACATCTCGTGTGTCTCTCTGCCTGTATGATGCAATCGTGATTGCCTCGTTGACCACAGGTATCCCAAGACCACAGGTATCCCAAGACCACAGGTATCCCAGCGTTGACATGATCATAAGTGATTTCCAGAAACGCAAAACGTTTATTTTCATCGCGTGTTTTACGTGATTCTAATTTTTGCGAGAAAGAGTCAGATTATTCAGACAGCGATAGCAGAGCTGCGATAGCAGAGCTGTCAAATAAAGTTTCTGAAAATTCCAAAATGGCGGAGAAATTATTGGGGGGGCTTTAGCCCCTCAGCCCCCCACCTCGCGCGGCCCCTGATTAAGCCAGGTAATTATTTATTTTGCAAGGATTTTGCTCAAAACAGATGCAAGTGCCATGTTCAACTTCAATAGCTTATCATTTCCTTTTCTTTTAAATTCAATAGGGTCAACCAAAACAGGAAGAGTAAGGGTGAATGCCAGTGAAAAAGAAGAGCAGCTTGTGTCCGACAGCTATAACAAAGTGTGTGGAAAGGATTGGAGTGCTGTTGTCAAAATAGCGAGGGAGCGAGTACTTGAGTATGGCCTGCCACCCAGAGTAATCAACATATACACTGAAAGTGAGGAGAGCAAGCTGATAACGAGGATGAAAAACATAATGAAACGAATGGTACCATCATTATCATCCTCATCATCTACATCAACAGCAGTCTTATCAACAACAAAAACTCATGACGATAAAATGCGTTAAGGCCACACTAGGCGACAAGTCGCAGCGACTTGTCGTCACGACATGTCGCCTCAGTGTGCATTGGTTCAATATTTGTCGCCAATACATCTGATTTTGTCGCTGCGACAATTTCCGCCAAAAATACCTAGTACACACGGGGGGAAATTGTCGCTACGACCTATGGCGGGAACAAGTCGCTGCGACTTGTCGCCTAGTGTGTACCGGCCTTTATGCAGTTAAGCGCACACCGGCCCAAAGAAAACTTGAATCAAAGCTGGCAACCTTCATAGCCTCCTCGTCAGAGGACGAAGAAGAAGAGAAATAAAAAAAGACAAAAACAGCTACAGAAGTGGCAAAAGAAGCTCATGAGGCACACACAACTATGTGCACGAAAGCGATGGAAACGCTCGACAAAGTGAGCAGCTTGCTCACAAAAGTGGAGTGTCAAATAGACAAATCGGCTAAACCTTAAATTGTCAGTAATAGAGTGGTTTGCAAAAACCCATGAAATACACTTTATCGTATTACACTTTTGTACTGACGCTTTACTGATAACAATTTCACTTTATACACCTTAGTTACTACACTTTGTTTCACGGGTTTTTCCAAACGACTTTATTTATTCTATTGTGTTTACTCCTGTTAATGGTACAACACGATAGCTATTCGTGCAGTTGAGTGCAAACAATTAATCCGTGAAACTTTGGTAATACTAGACCTTTTGTAATTAAGACATGTGTCCTCTGTACCAAAATGTCCCACTTATGTCAGGGTATTGTTATTCATTGAATTTCACAAATAAGAATGACAAAAAAAGAACAATTAGTTTTCCGTGTATCATTTGTAGGTGTTTTTAATTGAATGGAATGCATTCACTGAAAAACTATGTCACAAAAATTCAACTGAACTCAAACAATATACACCTAATTGCACAAACTTTGTCCAAAATATTTAGCACTCAGCTATGTTAAGGCATGGCTATTTAAAGAAATACTGGATATTGCATTAATTTATTACATCTTATAGCCATTTCAATATAATTTTATCAAACTTGGTCTGTGGATGTATGTTGGCAATTTGAAAAATTCTTGACGGTTTTGTTGCCATGGAAACGAAATCACGTGACAACAGGGCGGCCATCTTGGATTTTACATTCAAAGCTCTTGAGGAAAATCACAGACATCATCAAATTGCCTGAAAATGCGTATTCAAATACTCCTTGTTGTGCTTTTTATGGATCTAAGTGGAAATCTTGGTTAACACTTAAAGAAAAATTTTAATAATTTTTTTCCCTTATTTTTGAAGAATTAAAAAAAAAAATAAGAATGTCTTTTAAACAATTCACATTTTTCCAGTTAGATCCTTATAGAGTATATTGTTAAGTGTTTGAATATGCATTTATACGCGTTTTGATGATGTCTGTGATAGTACTCAAGAGCCCTAAAGAAAATCCAATATGGCCGACCTGAGATCACGTGATTTGGTTTCCATGGCAACAAAAACTGTCAAAAAAAGTTTCATTTGCCAAAATACATCCACTGACCAAGTTTGATAACATGTCATTGAAATGCTTAATTTATACAATAAATTCATCGATTATTCAAAATTTTTCTTAGAGCCATGCCTTAACTCTTCTGAGCACTTTTGTACTTTAGCAATTTACCAATTCACCACATTTGCAACTTAAGAATAAATTATCAATGACTTCACCATGATCACATGAATTCACGAAAGGCAAAAATTATACAGCGAAAATGAAGCACTCGCTGAGTTGACTTTTGCATTTATATTTTAGATAAAATAAACGGAATCAAACGAAAAAAATAACGTTTTTGTGTTTGTTTCTTTAGGGACTATAGTCAAGCTAGTGGGCATAATTTCAAGAGGTTTTTTTTATATATATAGTAATTCACACATGTACTCTTGTGTCACGAAATATCAGTATAGTAAATAAAAAAATCCGTTTTTGTTCACGGTATACAGCAAATATTCGGGACACTTACACAAGTGGTAGCTCCGTCGCAGCAATTATCGCGCGACTAACTGGACTGCAAAAAATCGCTAGTATAAACGGGCCTTTACATTTTAACATTGACTCTTAAAACTACACCTTCTAGCCTGATTATCAAACACGATTGCCCTTTATTTTATCTGAAATATAATTGCCCTTTTCAGAAATCAAAAAGGGACTGGGGCTCAGTTAAAACTTTACTCAAATTAAGATATCATCCACCAAACAAGAACGATCGTACCGTTTTTAGTATTGTCGCCAAGTTTCAGCGTGTAAGAATGAATATGTACTGAGTGGCAAGTCTCCAAAATAATAGAGAATGGTTTTTGAAGACAGCGTCCCCTAATTGTCCCCAACACCACACATTCTCTCTAATTTTGAAGATTTCTTTAAAAGCTACAAATCAGTCAGTATTTATTTAAACTTTCTGAAACTTGGTAAATTTGGTAATTTTAATGCGATCTTCCATGTGGTTAATTTTCTTCTTCTTTTTTTTAGATAAATATTTGTGAATTCGTCTCCAGTCACTTTTTGAATTCCGGAAAGGCAAACTGTCAAATCAATTTTCAAAAATCAACTCAGCGAGTGCTTCATTCTCGCACACAAACTGCTGTGTAATTTTTGCCGTTTGTGAATTCATGCGGCCTTTGTGACGTCATTTATCATTTTTTCTTAAGTTGCAAATGTGGCCAGGGGGGGGGGGGGGGGACACCGGGGATAAACGATCGGGGATGCTCGTCGGATTTTTTTCAAAAATACCCCTAAAATACCCCTACCTGACGTTTTTCAGTGCTATTCACCCCCTAAAAGATAGCAAAAAGTGAGAATTTGGCAAATTTCATATTTTAAACCCTAAAAGATACCAAATCGCTGATTTTTACATGTACATGAAAAATGAAACCATTGGAGTTCATTAACAAACAACTTATAATATAATGATGTCAAATATTTATGCAAGTGAAATGCACACGTTGAAAACTAAACCCTAACCACGGCTAGCGTGAAACAATATTACTATTTGGTTCGCTGTAATGGATGAAATATGGCAATAAAAACATTTGATTAAGAATTCTTGCCTTGGAATACTAAATCAGCTAAACTTTAGACTGGGTGCATTCACTAGAGTGATTCTCACATGACCGTGATAGAAAATAGACCATTTAGTCCCGGGTTGGGGGAGATGGGGGGATACCGGACGTTTTTCAAAAAGAAAAACATGAGTTTCAATGGGTTTTAAACCCTAAAAGATACCAAAAAGTAAGAATTTGGCAAAGTTCGTATTTTTAAACCCTAAGAGAGACCAAATCGCCGATTTTTACCCCTAAAAGATACGACGAGCATCCCGGATTGTTTACCCTCGGAGTCCCCCCCCCTCCCCCGGGCATTTAGTTTGTAGTAGTTGATAAACAACAAAAGAAAACAATGGCTTTAGTGTTGACTACTAACTATTAGTTTGCCTATTCTTTCACGGTCATAGAAAAATCACTCTACTATAGTTTTATCCGTGAAATAGTTTGCTAACAAGTTTTGTAATGTTTATGCTCTTTTACTTAAAATGAACACTATATTGTACATAATTGTTCTGTTAGTTATGCATGTATATATTTCACGGATGCAAAAACTCAACAAATCATGTATTAAAGGAATTACCACCAGCCAGGAAAACTCTTATCCTGAGAAAAAGTAAACACGTTTTTTGCGCAGATGTTTCTTGGAATCGCTTAGGATATATTTATATCTGTTAAATAACTGCAAAAAAGTCACGTTTGTTGTATTTCTTTCTTTCCTTCTTTCTTTCTTTCTTTCTTTCTTTCTTTCTTTCTTTCTTTCTTTCTTTTTTTTTCTTTCTTTCTTTCTTTCTTTTTTTAATGAAGATTTTTGTTTCAGTTTTTTTTAATCAAATGTTAAGCTACATATTTTAAACTCTCAACGCAAAATATTTCTTGAATAAGCCAAAATGAAAAATGCCCGCTTTCTTTGAAAATAATCTCTTTTCGGGTAAAATAAAACGCTATACAATAGCCATTGTTTGAGAGCTCATTACTTTCATTCACGTGCCTTGCTAAGTAGGACGTCCTGGGACATAGGACATTTGTCTTAATTACAAAAGGTCTACTAAATAGTACAATTTTATGGTAATTCGGTATTGTTTTCTTTTGTTCCATTAGCACTATTTTGTACTATTTAGCAATTAGTGTTTCACGGATTTATTGTTTGCACTCTACTGTTCGTCCTGCTTATGTATTCTTTGTCGAAATAATCAAAAATATTAATTAAAAGCTTTTAATATTTACTTTTGTTGTTTACTAATTGTGCATTTCATTGTACCAGTGTACATATAGTCCATCCGTAAGATAAAAGTGATAAAGCTCGGGTAAAAAGTACACAAACAATTATTTTTAGCGGCTATGCAATTTTGAACTAAAAAATTGTTGACATGTAGTATTGTAAAATTAAAATTTGCTTGCTTTTTTAAATGCGTGTACCATTCCGCCATTCGTTTTTTGATTTTTCCGAAAATTGAATAAATTTAAAAAATGGGCTCAATTCAATTTCAAACATCGAAAAATTCCCTCGAAAATTCGATCATTTCCTTTTTTGAAATAAGAATTTCAACTTGTGGTCATCTAATTTCCATGTTTTTAAAGTTGAAAAACCAGAATTGATTCGTGAAAATTGACTTTGCAATTCAATTTTCGTTTTTTTATCGACTGGAAAATGGACGACGATTTGCAAGCATTTGACGATACCACCCAACCACCCTTAGGAACTAGACTGTATTCTAAAGTCATTGAAGTTTCTCCCCCCTGAAACGACAAGAAACTCCTTGGTTTTTTTTTTGTGTTGATCGTGTTTCTTGTTACGTAGAAGAAGATTGAGACTGGGACTACGATGCCAGTGATAGCGGCCCTAGAAGAGATAGGAAAAGAATTTGTTTCGAACTTTCTCAGCTGTGATGGACGTACCACAAAAGATCTCTCAGATTTTTTACAAACTTCTTATCCCGGTGAAAGAGGATTTAGCGTTCGTTGTCTTGAATGTTTGTTTGACTGTCCTATGGTTATAAAACACCTTTTCCTAGAACCTTGCATTGCTTGCAATTGTTAGTAGTCCCAGTCTCAATCTTCTTCTACGTAGCAGGAAACTCGACCAACACACACAAAAAAGGCGTTTCTTGGCGTTTCAGGGGGGGAAAACTTCAATGACTTCAGAATACAGACTAGTTCCTAAGGGTGGGTGGGTGGCTTCGTCAAAAGCTTATAAATCGTCATCCATTTTCCCGTCGACGAAAAAACGAAAATCGAATTGCAAAGTCAATTTTCACGAATCAATTTTGTTTTTTCTGAAGTTTAAAAACATGGAAATCAGATGAACACAAGTTGAAATTCTTATTTCAAAAAAGGAAATTATCGAATTTTCAATCTTTGAAATTGAATTGAGCTCATTTTTCACATTTATTCAATTTTCGGAAAAATCAAAAAACGAATGGCGGAATGGTACACGCATTTTTTTAACTAAAGTTGCGAGCCCTGTTCAATGAGTCGTAAAAATTCCAGCGTGCGCTTGCCTCACCCGATCGCCAAGATCACAACTAATTTGCATGTTAAATACTTGACAATACATATTTGCATGTTAAAAACGCTTATGTGAAATCGTTCTAATAGGTTCCAAAGCTCTATCCAAAACCCCGTGGCAATGCATTAATTGAATATAATGGTCGTCAAATCGAAGGCTTTAGGAGAAACGAGATTACCTCGTTGTAAAAGGGATCAATAGTGAAAGGTTAACTGATGATTTGTGTC
Organism: Diadumene lineata; assembly: GCA_918843875.1. Lineage (NCBI taxonomy): Eukaryota > Metazoa > Cnidaria > Anthozoa > Actiniaria > Diadumenidae > Diadumene > Diadumene lineata. Next base: position 41,006,728 of record OU974069.1, read on the forward strand.
AACTTGTTTTGCCAAAGATTGTGCTTCTTTTTTATTAAAAATTCTTGTTAAAAAAAGCCGACATAATTAAAAGTTTATCTGAACGTTCAGAAGTTTCCGTCTGTCTGTGTGTCATTGCTTCTTTGAACTTGCCTTGTTTGTAATCATTTATTTATTTATTTATTCATTCATTCATTCATTCATTCACTCATTCATTCATTCTGCTCGTTTGTATGCTTGTTTGTCATATAGACGGAGATAAAGAACAGAGAACCGAGTAAGATATAGTGGACGAGATTCTGCATGATTTACATGACATCGGACTTCCTGTGGTGCTTTGAGTGCAGGCGTCTGTCTCATTGGTTGGCTCACATTTGTGTGACAGATGTACTATTTTTGGAGAACGCTTGTAAATACACCTTGAATGCAAGAATATTGGTCAAGTTAAAACCACTATAAAATGGGCCATTACTGACCTTCGCGTACAAGTTATGAATAATACAGTTAAGAAAAAGATCAAAGTGATTTTTATCGGGGACAGTCAGTGTGGGAAATCTTCGCTTCTGAGCGCGTTTGTGAAAGACGAATTTTCAGAGGTAAAAAATTCACATTAGGAAATAGTTGTTTGAATAATTATTGTAGCGTTTTAACTACATCGTTTGTGGTAATACAAGTCTAAAATCTGTTTTTACTTTGTAGTTAACTTTGTGTAGTATCCAAGCCACCAATTATTTTGTATTTCTGTCGAAGTTTGCGGGTATATTTATTAGTAAAGTGCAAGCAAAGTTGTTCTCTTCAGTGTCTTCTGTTTTGTTTATACAGGAATACGAAGCGACTGTATTCAATTGTCTTTCTTCCGAAGTAGAGTTTGAAGGAGAAACAATCGAACTATCTTTCTGGGATACTTCAGGTATATACAACTGGATTATTTGGAGGTTTGAATGCTTATTATTAGTACAAACATTTATACAAAATTCGTTCATATGCATATGTACCAAATCAAAGTTTTAGCTTACACGCGTATGCACGCACACGAAAATGATTAGCTTAACAATTTTATAATTTGAAAAGCCTATACAAATATTTTCAAACTTATTTGCTTATTCACAGTTTTAAAATTGGATTAATAAAAAACGTTTTGATAAAATTTCAAAATGACGTAACTTCGTAGCGACTGGAGATCTAGACATGACTCGATCAGACACTTACAAACGCGTGCCAACAAATTAACAATTATTGTATACAGGGGTTTCGATAAAGGTCATGTTTTGTTCTATAATCGGTAACTAGTACTGATGAATTATATTTTCAAATTCCAGGGCAAGATGAATTTGACCACGTTCGACCACTTTCTTATCAAGAGACTGACATTGTTATGATATGTTTTGATATTGGCCGACCAGAAACACTTGAACATGTACAAACCAAGGTACTTCGTATTTCATGTATTTCACACACGGGGGGAGGGGGGGACTTCCATATATCAGAGGGCGGGGATGCTCATTGTACCTTTTGGCATCAAAATCGGAGATCTGGTACCTGGTAGGGTCTCTTAGAGGTTTTTACACTGTTAGAAATAAAGTTGGAACCTTTTAGGGTATTCATGGATATTCAAAAACAAGGTCTCGATAGTACGACCATTATATACAGTTGTTTGTATTTGAGTTGGTACCTTTTAGGGGTAAAAATCATGTATTGCCATGCCCTTGTGGGAAGGAGTTTGGTACCTTGTAGACGTCATTTTCAAAAATTCAGACTAGCATTGGTGCCCTAGCTATTTTGATCAGAGCCTCCCCCCCCCCCCCCTTCCCCTAAGGGATTTAGCACTGATATGTGTTTGTGTGGTAATTTAATCAGAGGGATAAGAAAAAGTGAAAGAAAGAATTGCAGGAAAAAGGGGAGGAAAAAAAGAAGAAATGGATAAAGAAGAAGATAGAAGAAAGGAAGAGGCAAAGGAACTAGTAAAGATTGTGATCTGTCAATTCAGTAATTTCTTGGTTTTTTGCTTTTTTTTCAGTGGTCCAAAGAGGCAAAAACACTGTGCTGTGACAAACCCTCAATATTAGTTGGCTGTAAATCAGATTCCAGAAATGATAAAAATGCCAACACAGAACTTACAAAATGTAGACAAATACCATTAACTTATAAACAGGTAAATGAAAATTATGTGTGAAAGTACTTTACCAGGGCTGTCAACTCTCCTGGATAACCCGGGAGTCTCCAGATTTTGGGACCAATCTCCCGGTCTCAAGATTTCAGTGTCAAATCTCCCGGGTAAATGCGAAAAATTGATTTTCCTGTGTTTTAACCGTAATTTCCTCGTGAATGGAAGCTAGATAGAAGCTAGAATCTGTAGATTATGTAAAGAAAGACGCATACAACCTTTTTTTTTTTTTTTTTTTTTGCTTCGGATAATTTTTAAGGGAAACAAAATGGCGGACTTCAGGGCGATCTCAAGATCAGAAACGGCCGGGGGTTGACAGCCCTGCTTTACTGGCATTGTCATTCATATGTATCAATTTGAGACAACATTAGCCAGTATGAGAAAACAACTTAATATGCAAGTTAGTTTGATTTATCTAAACTTTTGGATGGTACAAAGCACGTCCTTAGAGAGGTTTCTTTTCACCACAATTATTTGTTTTGTTAGAAACACTGATGCAACTCACACTAGTTCAGGGCTGTCAACCCTCCTGGATAATCCGGGAGACTCCAGATTTTGGGACCAATCTCCCGGTCTCAAGATTTCAGTGTCAAATCTTCCGGGTAAATGCGAAATATTGATTTTCCTGTGTTTTAACCGTAATTTCCTCTTGAATAGAAGCTAGAATCTGTAGATTATGTAAACAAAGATGTGTACAACCTTTGTTTTTTTGTTTTTTTTTTTTTGGTTTGAAAAATTTCAAAGGGAAAACAAAATGGCGGACATCAGGGAGATCTCAAGATCAGAAACGGCCGGAGTTGACAGCCCTGCTAGTTTTATTTCTAGTTACCTATTTGATGTGATGACATGAATTTGCTTTGAATTTTTCAGGGATCTGAGATGGGTAAAATAATTAAATCATCTATATATCTTGAATGTTCAGCAAAAGAAAGAGATAGGCTACAAGATGTATTTGAAGTGTGTGTGCTTGTAGCTCTAAAGAAACCATTACGAAAGAAGAACTATAAACCAAAAAGAATACCATCTGACAACTCATTACATAAGAAGTCAAAACGGTGTATTGTTGCATAGAAAGAATAAATAAATAAAAAATAGAAAAATGAACGAAAGGGACAGAAGGGAAAGAGGAAAAAATAAGTGAACTTAGTAATTTTATACAAAAAAAAATTATTTCCATACAGAAAGCATGTGTAATTGCATCGTTTGTTTATTGAGGATTGCATTATGAATAGTTTATTGAAAAAGAAAAATATATATTAGGAAATTAAATAAGAATACAGAAATGCCGATGGTATTGCGAATTTAATAAAATATTTATAAGGGGTTTTAGTTGTGTCTTGTTATTTATTGATTCATTTTCGACTCATTTGTTTACAATATAATATGTAAGTCGTTGACATTGTGGAGTCTGGGTACTTATCGTGTTTGGAACGCCTGGCTTATTTCGGTATTACCAAGTGCAGAACGTGAAGATGGATTCTTAGATTGTGATTACATATTTAAGTCCCAAAGTTTTTAAATCATTGCCAAAGTTCGAATCTTATGGTTATGAAACTGTTTAATTGTATCTAACATGTCACAAGAAAGTGCAGTTTTAGACACAAACGCAGCGTTTCAAGATTCCAAACAAATTATTAGTAGCGACCACGAGGCTATCAATTGTGATCGACCTACTGTACGACCCGGAGAAGCTCGCATAAAAACAGAGTGAGTTGTTATTGTTTAATGCTTCCTACTTCATTACTCTGTTATATGTATACTTACATGGTTTCTGTCTAAGAATGGCATTCAGCAATGTTTATATACAACATGAAATGACATGTAATGAAAATAAAAACAACAAGAAATCTCTGAAAAAGCGTTCTGAAATCAAGCTGAAAGTGATTTTGTTTATAGATTCTTAGTGAAGAAACCTACGGGGCCCATCCATCCATTAGTGCTTCAAGAAAAGGCCGAACAAAAATCAGAAGAACAAGAAGAGAGGTCATCTGATCAAGAACCCCCATCCAAAAAAAAGAAAGGAAAACGTGGCATGAACAAGAACCGTCCTAGACAACCACGTCCTGACCACAAAACCAAATTGTGTTCATTTATAGCGAATGGAGAAGAGTGTAAGCGAGGTGAAAATTGCTACTTTGAACATTCTGTTGAAGAATTTATCAAGATCAAGCAGCCAGATATTGGAGATAAATGTATTGTGTTTGAAAGGTTTGGCAAGTGTCCATATGGTCTAAACTGCAGGTTTAGCAAAAGTCACATAGATGACAAGCATAATAACATTGTTAATGAAGAGCTATGTTCTAAAATGCAACATCTGAAAACTAAGGATACCCTCAAAAAAGAATTGCAGATTGCGTTGAGAAAGAGGCAGTATAAATTCCCCAGGACAGCAAAGTATTTAGCAGCTCTCGGCCAAGATTATAAAGGGTTTACAAAGAATAACAATGAAGGCAAGCTGTTTGGTAGTGTTACAGATGAAGATGCAATCAAATTAAGACCAAGCGAAAAGAAGAAGGTGCAATGTGATTATTATGTATTATTATTTCTATTGCAATATAGATGTCTCATAGTTTTTCTCCTAGACCTGTTCAAATATATGTTTTAATTAATCAAACAAAGACATGAATTCAAATCCTGCCAAGAGCATATGATGTTGGAATCATTCTAAGATAGATTATGGTATGAACCCAGGTTGAAGCTTATATTGGCAAAACTGGTAGAATGTTTTTCACTACACTCACTTGACACAAACAGGCAGCAATCAGTATCATTGCCAAACATAATAAACATACAGGACATATATTAAATTGGGATTTTGCCTTCTGCATCACACACAAAGATGGCAAGACAAACTTACAACAACAATCACTTAAGTGCTTCTAATCACTGCCAGTACCTTACAAAAACGTCTCAACTTCAACTATACCAACAGCATAATAAATGACAACTCTCAACAATACTGATACCAGAGCAATACATATATTTTCAACAGGTTTTCAACTTCATTTAATGATAGCTCTACATAAGAGAGCTAGGCAAGACATACAGAATACTCTGATCACAATGACTTCCAAAAAGGTTGTCATGTCATGTATATGTTTTAATGTCATATATGCATAATGTTACTTTTTCAGGTCGATTTTACAGACAAACTTTTCTTGGCTCCACTCACAACAGTAAGTGATATATTATAATTTGTAATTATTATGATAATGAGAAGAATACTTTCCATGTGAAGATCTACCCTTGTGTCTTGTGGTTTAGGCACTTGGCCAGCAAGCAAGGTCCTGGCTTTCTTTCTCTATTTCACTCGAGTCAACTCATTTATTTATTCAAAACATTGCCAATAATTGTCTCACGAAGTTAGTCTTGTTGAAAAAATGTGACAACTGCATTCAGCTTGTCATCTTCTTTATACTCTTTTATTACCATGATTTTTATTTCTTGTTTGAGTAGATAAAAAAAATATTGTATCTTTTAGGTTGGTAATCTTCCATTCAGAAGAATATGTAAACAATATGGTGCAGATATAACATGCAGTGAGATGGCAATGTGCACAACTTTACTTCAGGTTAACATTACTGTGGCACCTTACAGCATTGGTTGATTTTTTTTTGCAATAAAAAATACTAGTGAGAATAATGTTAATGAGTGATCTAAAGCAAAAGCACTCATTTCACTTGACAATATGTACTTTATTTACAAGGGTCAACAGTCAGAGTGGGCTTTATTAAAGAGACATCACACTGAAGATATCTTTGGAGTTCAGGTATGCAATTCGACTCTGTTGTTAGCTAGGTTGTGTTGACACATCTTGAAAAGCAAATTTGTGTGTTAACTGAGTTGTTTCAGTTCTGGTCTATTGTGCAGGATGTCTAAATAACTGACTCAGGGTCTAAATAGTTGAGAAGATTATATATGAATCTTTATTTCAGTTATGTGGGTCCTTCCCTGATGCTATTTGTAAGTGTGCTGAGTTGCTGCAAAATGAAGTTTCTATGGACTTTGTTGATGTCAACACAGGTTGTCCTATAGACCTTGTTTACACAAAGGTATTTTGTAATATTATTTACAGGAATGTAATATGCACTTATTTATTCATTCATTTATTTACTTATTTTATCTATCTGTTTGTTCATGTACCCATTCACCTTGTTTAGTCATTTATTGATTCGTTCATTGTGTCCATTCATGCATCTATTTATTCTTTCATTTGTGCCTACATGTATTTACTCATTATTCTTTCTAAAGATGTCAGAACACTACCAAAGTTACTAGACTGCTAGCTATAAATTTCGTAATCAGAACATAAACATTGATTGCATTGTTATTTTTGCTTCATCCACATGACCTTTTAGACTGTCTAAGTGATCACATGACTTCTTGTGTACATTGCGTATTTGTCACAAGAGGTCATGTAACCATTAAGAGCCTTTGAAAATGGTTATACATGTGTCTGAGTCACCTGGAATTAAAAATATGATCAATCAGGTTTTTTTCAGTGATAAAAGCTGAGTAATTTTTGTAGTAAAGTACATAATTCTCAGACTGTGCAATAGTTGGTGAAGGCATCAAACATTTCATAAATATTGGTATTTTTTCAGGGAGCAGGATGTGCATTGATGGAGAGAAAGGGAAAATATGAAGAAATTGTCCGTGGTTTAGTTGATGTAAGTCATCTAATTACTCTTCAATTCTTCTATATTTGTTATATATGCCATTGGTAGTTGTGTTATTTGTGTGATTGCTGTCATCTGATTGGTTGTGGTCTTTGTGTGATTGCTGTCATCTGATTGGTTGTGTTATTTGTGTGATTGCTGTCATCTGATTGGTTGTGGTCTTTGTGTGATTGCTGTCATCTGATTGGTTGTGGTCTTTGTGTGATTGCTGTCATCTGATTGGTTGTGGTCTTTGTGTGATTGCTGTCATCTGATTGGTTGTGGTCTTTGTGTGATTGCTGTCATCTGATTGGTTGTGTTATTTGTGTGATTGCTGTCATCTGATTGGTTGTGGTCTTTGTGTGATTGCTGTCATCTGATTGGTTGTGGTCTTTGTGTGATTGCTGTCATCTGATTGGTTGTGTTATTTGTGTGATTGCTGTCATCTGATTGGTTGTGGTCTTTGTGTGATTGCTGTCATCTGATTGGTTGTGGTCTTTGTGTGATTGCTGTCATCTGATTGGTTGTGTTATTTGTGTGATTGCTGTCATCTGATTGGTTGTGGTCTTTGCGTGATTGCTGTCATCTGATTGGTTGTGGTCTTTGTGTGATTGCTGTCATCTGCTTGGTTGTGTTTTAGGTTCTAGATATTCCTGTGACTGTAAAAATGAGAGTTGGTGTCCATGACAACAAGAAAACTTGGAATGCTCACAAACTTGTGGAAAGTGTCAGTGAATGGGGAGCATCATTAATCACTGTAAGTTCTTTTGTTTTGAATGGCTGACACTGGATATTCATCATCATATTCATTTGTCAGTAAATATTGGAATGATAATTATACGACGTGTATGCTGTGTTTTGTTAGGTGCATGGCAGATCAAGGGAACAGAGATACACCAAAAGTGCTGACTGGGAATATGTTCATGCTTGTGCTCAGGCTGCGGCACCAGTTCCATTGTTTGGTAAGATGTGCTAATACTTACACCAAACTTGCTCAGATACAATTATGATGTAAGGCAATCAAGTGAAATGAGTAAGATTATATGTAAACAGCTGTGTATTGATCAGGTGTCATTCAAATTTTACCTGCATAATATCTTGATGATTCTGTCATTATTCATATGGTCTAAATGCTGTATTTCCACAACAAAAAACCTAAAAACTGTTAAGAATATATTGGTAGTTTGCATGAGATAAAAAGTATTTTTATATAACATAAGAAATCTTGGCATATTATATTGGAATTGAAGGATAATATACAAAAACATTTCTTGAAACATTCCTTATGGTTTGAAGAAAGTTTTAGCTAATATGCTGGAACATTTACTTTAATTTAATGAAGCGTTCTTCTATTGAGCTATTACTGATTCATTGGCAAAGAGGTGAGCTTGTGTGTGAACTGAAAGAGTGTCTACATTGGCTGATAGCTTATTTTCTCTCCATGTGCAGTTGGGTGCAACAATGTTTCTCATTCTAGACTAGCTAATTGTCATGATCATAATGTATTGTAATGTATGTTATAACTATTTTCAGGTAATGGGGATATACTCTCATATGAGGATTATGAGTTAAGACGTCAACAAACTGGAGTAGATGGTGTTATGATTGCTAGGTAAGCCACTGACTGGCATGCATGTGTTATCTGTTATTTTTAATTCTTGGCTTAATTTACATTTTGCTAAATATATATGCCCTGATATCCACATGAAAAAATTGTGATTCCCATAATGGGTTTATTTTGGATTATGGTTGGGGAAGTGCTGCAAAATCCAACATTGGGTTCAAGTTTGGGATTCCCAAAATGGGTTCATTTTGGGTTATTGTTGGGAAAGTGCAACAAAAACTAAAATAAGTTCAAAAGCTAGCAAAGGACAATATATATTAATTTTATTATTGTTTTTGTTTACTATTTTTATAGAGGGGCTCTTATAAAGCCATGGATCTTCACTGAGATCAAAGAACAGAGGTACAAATTAAATGGGTTTTTTTCTTTGTGAGACTTTTTTACAAGAATGTTGTATCCACAACTAAATCCCTTTTATATGCAATGTTACTAAAATGATGAGAAAAATTGTTGAAAGATGAGAGCAAATTGTACTATTCACTATGTACTATTAGAACAAGAGTGTGCATGAAGCTGCTATAGTCAGTGCTTTCTGTAATCTCAACTAAGGCCCTGTTATATTTGGAATGAAAATACTAGAGAACAATATTGAATGCCCTTGGTGGGGCCCATGCCACCTGGTTTTCTAGTTTGGTGTTAGTCACCAGACCACAAGGACCAACTACACTGTGAACTCATTCTGATTTTCAGCATTGAAATATGAAGTATAACACCTTCAAGAGAAAAGCCTTACTCTAAAACACCCTAATTAATTAGAAAATGTCAAATTATTACTTGTTATCTTTGAAATAGGCATTGGGATATTTCATCTCATGAGAGATTAGAAATGTTGAGAGAATATGTCAACTGTGGCCTAGAACACTGGGGATCAGATACGCAGGTAAGGATCTAATTTAATCTTTTCTTGTTGTAATTCCTGTGGTTTTGTAATGCAGAAATAGTCCTTCAATACATGTTGAATTTTAACTCTGATTGTTCTAAGTCTTCAAAGATCAGATCTTACAAAAATGGCCTTCCCAAATGACTACATGTTATTAATTAATCATAATTCAATTGTAATTCAGTGTTTCTTTCAATACATTGTTGTTCATGTCTAACAGGGTGTAGAAAACACAAGACGATTCCTACTTGAATGGCTTTCATTCTTATGCAGGTCAGTCAACTGTAAAGATGTTGATATTGTTTTTTTTCTTCTCCAATATTTACAGTATGATTTAGCTGACACGTGTTGGCAAGTTATTTATTGGTCTACATGTTTAACTGTTTACCTGTTTGTTTCATTCTCTGATTATTTGCACCATTCGCTACTAACTTGCCCTAATATACATATTTCCTTGCTGTGATGTATGTGTGGAATGGCAGAGCCAGTGGAGCTGAGGGGGATAGAGTCCCCCCATTTTTTGAGATTGATTGATAATATTTGTTAATTTTTTGGAGAGGGGTGGGGAGGGTGAATAAGAAACTGCTTCGCTGTCCCTGCATGTTGCCAAGACCATTTTGTATAGCCAGTTTGGACTTGTGCTGATAGTTGCTGGTATGCTTTCTGCTTCAATTTATTTAATTCTGTTTTTTCTGATGGAACACCAGGTACATTCCAGTTGGGTTGTTAGAAAAGCCACCACAGCGCATCAACGAACGCCCACCCTATTATCAGGGAAGAGATGATTTGGAAACACTGATGGCAAGTCGCTACTGTGAAGATTGGATTAAGATCAGGTAGATCAAATTGATGGATTGGATCAAATACAATCAGTTTTTTCTAAGTTTCATAATAAACTTTTTGAAGAGTTTCTTTGTACATGGGAGACATTCTGTACATAACAATTTTGTGTTACATCCATCCATGTATTAAAAAGATAATTTACTAATCTAAGCTTTCAGGTTTCAAACCCATCCTCAGGGAAAACTCAGTAAATTATCTTTTAATACGTACACATATCTACAATAAACTTTTTGTTTGTTTGTTTGTTTCACAGTGAGATGTTACTAGGTCCAGTCCCAGACTCCTTTGTATTCTTACCAAAGCACAAAGCAAATTCTTATTCTGAATGATAAACATCCAATTTTTACTGCAGATTTAATAAATCAGTTATGTTAGTAAACTAGTGTGAGTTGTGATTCTTTAAAGCAAATGCGCGACTAGAGATAATGTAATGTAATGTAGTGCTTAAATAGCGCATTTCACCTAATGTCTTATGAGATTACACAATGAGACTTGAGATACTGTATACCAGGTTTTCTCTGCTTCGAAATACCCAGGAGCTCCCAGGAGCGGATCTAGACATTTTGGAAGGGGAGGGGTGGGTGCACTAATCAAAACATTTCTGATTATCAATCAAAAATTTGAAGTACTATCGATAAAAATAAATCAGATTGTGATTGCGTTCACAGTAATGAATTAAAAATGTTGGTGTAGGCTTCGTTTTTTCATTAGACATAGGCGGGTTTAGGGGAAGGGTTTTGGGGAAATAACCCCCTATGAGAGTCGACAGTGATTTCTCCTTAACCTTCTGTTATATCTTTCCACTATTTCCATCATTTGTACAACCCCCCCCCCCCCTTTAAAAAAACCTGGGTCGGCCCCTGTTCGACCACTGGCAAGAAAGGTACAGCTAATGGTTTGAATGTGGAATGAAGCTTTAGACAATTAGAGCTATATCAAAACAGCGCATCGCAGTCATCTTGACATCTCGATTTTCTATACAAATTTGATATCATTCCAAACCCAATCTTCAGTTTTTCTTTGCTTTCAAATATGTTATAGTGCATGCTTATGCCTTCATTTGCAAACCAACAATGGGCTAACGTGGGCTTCGTTTTTGAGATATTTTGCTCGAAACGTAGAAAAATTAACAACAAAACAAGCACAAATAAATTAGCGCACGCTCGTGTGAACTTAACGTTCAAACCGGAGCTAGCTTTTTGAGAAATGCCCGCCAAGTCTAACAACCCTAATTTTTTTTCAAAACCTTTGTGAGAGAGAATGCCGGTTTTTGAATGTTGATTATTTGCAGATGAAAGGAAAAGCAAAACACAACTTACGGCAATTAACCAGACCGTTTACAGGGGGTGCACGTTAAAAACGTTTAGTAGACTTTTATTAACTGTCATATCGTTTTCACAAAGTCGGCGTGAAAACCCGTATTACAATTTATTGCGCTTTACAGTCTTTCTGAATGACTTTATTCAGTTTTTATTTTCGGTGATTATTACACCTTACTACCCATTACACTTTGTCCTGGTCTTTTCACAGTGGTTTTTCACACGGATTTTATTTAAAAAAAAATAGTTTTGAGCGGGACTTTAGCTTTTCTTTTTTTTTAGGGGGGGGGGGGGGAGGTGGATGTGCACCCTGTCCCCTCTCCTTGGTTACGGCCCTAATATTAATCATTCAGTCAAGAGTACAAACACTAAAAGTGTGCAGCACAGTACCACTGATTTTTCTTTTATTCATTTCAGTATTTGAAGTACTTCTTGTAATTAGTTTGCCTAAATAGCGCAATAAAAGAAACTTGAACGAAACATGCTAAAAAGTGCTATTTTATGCTCATTTTATTGTTTGTTGTTTAAATAGTGCTGTTTTACACAATTGAATGGATATTTTGATCACATTTGAAATTTCAGATCGAATTTTCTCTGCTATTTGTCATGAGCATATCTCTTCCAACTAACTATACTTGCATTTCTTGTTTTTTCTTTCTTTTTTTTTCTTTCTTTCTTTCTTTCTTTCTTTCTTTCTTTTTTTCTTTCTTTTTTTCTTTCTTTCTTTTTTTCTTTTGTCTTTTCTTTTGTTATGTGCAAATTCGTGCGATATTTTGACTATTGGACAACATAAACTATAGACTTTCTCAAAGTCCTTCGTCTCATTCCCGCGCGCGCCTTTAAAAACGCAGGAGCCCCAATCAAATTTTCCCTCAGGACGAAGGACTTTCCAACTTGATTCCCGCCAAATTTACTGACCCAAAAATGGGTCAGCAAACGATTTTTATAGAAAAGTGAAATAAGTCAATCAGCGCGCTCCACAAACCTGTCAATCAAGAAAGTTTGTCACGCAAAGGAACAACGCGGTTCTTTTTTATTTAGTTTTGTCAGCCCAATTTTCACAAAAAAAGTTTTGAAAATGTCTAAAAAAAAGTTCCTGTGGGAAGTTGAAAGTTGTAACAAACCTTACTTTTCTGTCCGGACGAAACAAAACTTACCTATATAATATGTGTTAACGATCGCGACTTCTTGTAAACAATGAGAGCAAACTCGTTCTTGATACTGATCAAGATTTTTCGGAATTGTTGTCATATTTTGTAAAATGGAAGGGCGAAAAACTCAAAAATAAAGTGCCGATCGAGGGTAAAATGGCTAAAGACGTTGAAAAACGGACGCGCGCGCGATCGTTTTTGCGCCATCAATTCAGATCACGCATGTTTCAAAATAATCTGCGCGCTTATTTGGCGGGAAACGCAAATGGAAATCCTGCAAGTTGTACAAGTCGACCTCTTCTGCGGAGATTCTGTGCAATGTACGCCCGCTTGCTTGTTGGGCTTCCTGTGCTTTTAGCGCGCTGAATTTAACCATTTAATGACATTAAATAAATTCATTATGGACCATAAATCCTCTTCAAAATTCCCTGTGAATATCAGAGAGGTCGACTTGGGCAAGTCTACATAAACTATTGATTGAGTTCTAACCGAAGGTTCAAAAGTGTCAGGAATTATATAGTTTATACAGTTCGCTTATATTTGTATATTCTTGACATTATGTTATTTTACAGTCATCTTTAAAATATAAGAATTAGTGATTCGTTAAATACACATTTAATTTTTATTTAAAAATAAAATTATATAGTTTAATTGCTATAGACTCGTCTGTATACACCCGATGAACAATTAATATCATTTACTATTAAATACGGGTAGAGTCAAGTCAGTTAAGACGTAAAATTGCAGTTAGCCTTAATTTCCATTGTTTCATTTTGTCTCTTTATTTGACTATGGTATGTTAACAAGCTATTTATTTCACGGGTTAACTGACTTCACTCTAACTATAAATGGAAAACGATTGAATTTGAGTTTGCTACTGTTATTTTTAAAAATATCCCTAATGATAATAAATCGATTCTCGCAGTATTCTTTCGAAATAAATTTTTTGCGCATTTGTTGGGCATCAAAAAAGTTGGACCCAGTCTACTAGCAGTTGTCTTATGAATAATGCCAGAGGAGAGCTGGGGAAAAGTTGCATTTTAATTTATGGAAAAAAATATTATTTCATTTCTTAATCTTTCATTTCTCCCTTTCATTGTTTCGTCCCATGGATTGTTTTATTGTGTTATAAACTTATTGTACAATACCGGTTATAGCTTGGCTTGGCCGGAAGACGGAAATAAAGGGGATAGCAATGGAGCTTGTCAATACACCAATAGCGTGGGCACCCTTGTCCTAGGTAATGACGTGGCACATGTGACGCCCCTACTCCCTAACGATCTCTCTCTCCACAAAGACTACGGCAGCCATTTTGATTTTACCCAAAATACAATTTAGACAGACTCAGAAAGCCGGTAAAGTATAGCTCTTTCTCGACTTACTCTTAAACTAAGTTGTAATTCAACGATTCATTTATAGAATTAGATACTGTTTTATTTATTTGATTGCTTTCTAAATTAATTCCACGTAATTTTCTCTCTCGAACCAAAGGCAAAGAGCAACAAGCACATCATAAAATATGGGGAGCGCTTTCGGAAAATTATTCCAAAGTTTGTTTGGAAAGAAGGAGATGAGAATACTTATGGTTGGTTTAGATGCTGCTGGTAAAACTACAATTCTTTACAAGCTTAAACTTGGCGAAATTGTAACTACAATCCCAACGATAGGTAAGAATGTTGACGGTTCTCGTTGCTGCTATCAGTTCCATTTCCTTTCACAGCTATCGAACCAGAATCATAGCTGATACTGTTTTTACTCACCCATCTTTTTCGCTTGTTTTTATTGTAGGTTTTAACGTTGAAACTGTGGAGTACAAGAACATAAGTTTTACAGTTTGGGATGTCGGTGGTCAAGACAAGATTCGACCATTATGGCGGCACTACTTCCAGAACACTCAAGGTTTGTTTCTCTTGAATAAATTCCTTCTTTCTTCCTTAAATCACACTATCAACTTTTTTAATTTGTTATAGGTCTTATTTTCGTGGTGGACAGCAATGATCGTGAAAGAATTTCAGAAGCAAGAGAGGAATTGAATAGAATGTTAAATGAAGATGAGCTCAGAGATGCCGTGTTACTAGTATTCGCCAATAAGCAGGTAAAAGGTTGATCTTTTAATAGCTAAACCATATACTTTTAATCTTGTGTTGTAGCGTCTTGGTGATTTTAATTGCAAAGTCTTCTTCCTATGAAGGGGAATATTGAAAAGAGTTCTACCCATAGCACAAAAATTGTTTGACATTCATCAACGACTTCATTGTGTCGACTGAAATTGCGAAACATTCAATTATAATTCTTAAACTGTTATGTTAAATCATTCAGTATTTAAAAGATTTCTTTGCTAACTTTAGTAAGTACAAAGGTTTTCGTCGATTCGTATCAAGTGGAATTTTGTTGCAAATGCATTTGAAGAATGTGTGGAATTTGGCGTCTTTTGATATAGCTGCTTTATTTTTAGTTTCCCGCTTGATTAACTTCAACCACTATCCACCAAGAAGCTTTTATAAGAAGCTTTTTGTTCTTTTCTTTCTTTTCTTTCTTGATGATTTGTGTAACTTCGCATATAAAAGTATAAAAAAGTAATAAACTTTGGTGTGATGTTGTAACTGATCCATTTGATTGGATGTGACATGATAAAAGTATTCAAGTTGTCAGCAAAGAACAAGATCTTCATTTTTTGGAAGGAAACATTTTGCTCCTGAAAGCCTATCCTTAAAACTGTTTGTATTCTGATAAAATACAGAAGAAATCTTGGAGGAAACGTTATGTAAAGGAGTGATGCAATGTTCAAGGTATGTCAAATTTAAGTACTACTTGTTACACTGTCTTATTTGATTCAATGACTGCTAAATACACTAGTAGCAAATATAACCAACCATACGAGTGATATGTATTTTTTGAATTTATAATGATTAATGATTGTTTATATTAAATTAGTTTCAACCATTATCAACTTTTTTGTGTTATATTTTCAAGGTACTGTGCTGCACTTGCCATAAACTCAAATGGACAACTGTGAACAAACAGGTCTGGCTGCCTCCAATAAGTGGTGTTCATTTATGTTCACAGCTATCAGAATCTTTCAATTTTGATTCCTGACAAGAAAATGGTTGTTGTTCTCACTGCCATCTCGATATGCTTTCTTTGTCCAATGTGCATGTAATAATAAAAGGAACTGTTCTGAAACCTTTTTTCCAAAAATTATGAGTCAAAAAATAAATGTTGACAGAGTAAACTTACGAGTGTTACTACAATGAGCAATTCATGCAAAGTGGCAACTATGAATCAATGATAAAGCATCTATCTCCTGTGGTCATACTGGTCATAGTACCATTCCTGGACAATTTTGATGTCATTTGAAATGTCCTCAAGTTTTGATGGCTCCATAAGGTATGTTAGGATATACACTGATCACTTTTACTTGTTTACTGTTTCCAGTAATCTTATCTTTCTTGATAATTCTCTGATGCTTAAAGGGATTTTCTAGTAGTATTGCACATTTTCTACTAATGTACTCCCCTGGAGTATTATAAACTAGATTTGTAAGCATGTGAAAACATTTCCAAACTTGTAAACTGTCTTTGTGCATATCGATAACCAATGATATGATGTGAAACAACTCCAAATGCACTTGTAACTGACTTTACTAATGTTAATTATTAGAATAAAACTGATAAAACTATTATGGTCTTGACTTTTCTCTCATTCACGTCATTGTTTGTGTATTGTCCTCATGTTGAAATACTGATACTTGTTATCAACACTCTGGTCTTCTTTCACTATGTTGCACTAGTCTGATCACGACCTTCTTGACTGACATACTGCTCTATTAATCAAAATACAACTTGTTAAAAATGAATAAACGTGATTCACGCTTACTATATTTTGTACACTTCAATTTCTTGTAATACTCAAACTGTGGAATGGCTGCAAAATGGTATTATTAATTGTAAAGATGTTGAGTTAGAAGGATTGCTAATCGTAATGAAAGGTTTGCACTGCATGTTGTCAGAGACACATAGTGTAGAGGCAAAGGCAGATCACGTAACACACAACACAGTCCTGCTATGTTATCTTTTTTTTGCATTTTGTGCCTTGAAAGAAGTAGTAGGCACACAGATGATTTCTGTAAAAATAAAATATATTTTCTATAGATATAATTCAAGTATTACATTGTGTGTCTTGCAGGATCTACCCAATGCGATGAATGCTGCTGAAATTACAGATAAGTGTGGTTTACATTCACTAAGAGGACGTACATGGTATGTACAAGCTACGTGTGCCACCAGTGGTGATGGTCTATATGAAGGCTTGGACTGGCTTTCTAACCAACTCAAGAATGCACGATAATAACAAAAACATGTAAAATATTAATAAATAGAATTGATTATAAGTATTTTGGGTAGTTTTCAACTTGTATCAATTTATTTAATATACCTCGTACCACAAGGTGGAATATGAAACAATGAGTATATTTGATGTAACTAATATTCAGTGGAGTATTATCAAAAAGCACTGTTGTAAATTAAACACAATGATTCCAGTAATATTTTAGCAATGTAATTGAGCTATTTAGTTAATTGTATTGATTTTTCTGTTGATTAGTTATATATTTTACATGTAATAGTAGTATTCAGGCTCAAATACAGCAACATTTTCAGTCCAGCCAGAAGAACTACATGTAGTCTTTTTTCCAAGTAACATTGACACCAAAGATGTCTTGCTGCCAACGTGCATGTAATTGGCCCCTTAGTTGAATATGTTTGCCACACATTTAATAAAGCTTTCTAAACACACTGTTTCATGTTCATTATTTCCTTAAAATCATCAAACCTAACATATTGGGGACATTAAACATCACTTATAACAATTCAGTAATGTAACAAATGTCAACTGAAATTCTCTCTTAATAGTTGTCTGAAAGAAACTTAAATGCTTGCTCACTTAAATTGGTTATGAGAGATATATGGGTCTAAATATTTATAAAAGAGACATTGAAATCTTCATGAAAATATTCAAATTGAGATGTTTGAGTTTTTATTAATGTGGATTTATGGCATTTATTGACGCATACAGGTTTTTGTGAAAATATAGAATGTAATGTGTTTTTGACAATTTTTGAAAAACATGGTTTTCAAAGACCATTTCTGAAATAGCAAATATGGTGCATTGTTGTCTAGCTTCACTACAAACATCTTTTGTTCATTATGCCATATATATGGTGGTGTTTGTACTGAAGCTAGACCACAATGCATCTTTTTTATAAATCTCAGAAAAGGCCTATTAGAACTTGAAATAAAGCACAACAGCTATAACTGTCATAGTGACTTTGAACGCAGACATCCAACATTTCTCAGTCAAGATAATACTTAAATGTTATATATCTGCATTAAATATTTAGATATGTATAAATCTACATTGGCAGTCCTTTGGAAGAATAACATGACGTAAAAAACAATGTTTTCATTGCAATTCCTCTTCATTTTAAAACATCCTTTGTAGTTTTATTGCCAGTGTGAATGTCAAACAATGGTTATGTGTGATTGTTTAAATCGATTTTAGCGAGTACTAGTTGCAAATTCCATATTGCTGGAAATTACAGTAGAACTCTGCTATTTCAAGACATGGTTGTTTTTTTCACTAATGGAGGTGGATGCATTGGATATAATTGGTGTTAATTCCCCTGCTATCTATTACTATATCACGTTTGCTGTTATGTTCATTTCTGAGATGGCAGGGTTCTACTGTAGCCAGGTATGTATTACAAAATAGACCAACATCAACTTCATCACTATTTCAGTACTAAACACACTAATAGGTCTACACAATTAAATGTCATTAATAGTAGGACTGGTATAATATGTCATCCTAAATTTGTATAACATGTCAATAAGCAAATAAGTTTTTAACAAATTAATCATTGATAATTTCATCAACTGCTACTATCTAAACTTGATCTATAATAGTATCTAGTTTATTAAAACCTATTAGTATTTAGTACAAAACAAGTGTTTTTTCATAAACCTATAGAGTATTTGTGAATACATTTCACTACCAATTCTAGACTGCATTGATCATTTTCTTTCATTTTAAATTTTGTTCTCTGTTGAGAAAACATAAGTCAATATATGCATTCCGAATCAATGTTATGGAATCTGCAGTGTGATGTTATGTTACAAACATCCTTAAGAATGAAATGTTTGTGTTTTTCTTCTAGGATCTGCCCAATGCCATGAATGCAGCTGAAGTCACTGATAAGCTAGGTTTACACAGCATGCGCAACAGAACATGGTACATCCAAGCCACATGTGCTACTAGTGGTGATGGCTTGTACGAGGGCCTGGACTGGCTATCTTCCTCTTTAAAGAAAAAGACTTAAATGGCTTCTATTACTAGAATATCACCAACTGCAAAACCATTGCTTTGCAATGCCACCACTAGTCAGACTACAAGCACATTCTTTCTTTTTCATTTTGGTGATGGTTTTGTAATTGGTTTCAAGTATCTGTCAAATGCCATGTGCTTTAAATAAACTTTAAAAATTCCTTTAGTTTTGAAGAAAAGGTAAAACTATGTAAAATGATGTCCACGGTAACATTCCTAAAATAACATTTCTGTTGAAAATACTTCTTTAAAACTATCATATTTTGTACTAAAACATTGATTGACATTCCAATGTACGTGTTGTAGGACTATCTTTATTTTGTAAGTGTATCAATTTTGTATTCAAAGCAAAATATTAAAAACTTCAAGTATTGGTGTTCTGGTTTGTCCTTTGTTCTATTGACTAAATGTAATATAAAAGTTTTCAAGTTATGAAAAACTTGTCCCAATATATATTATTGAGCTATTTCAATATTCATCAGAGAAAAATAGAATTGGTTAGTCTATAAACTACAGTGTGGTATCGAGTTTATTTTTATCATATTGTACTGGTAAAAAGGGATATTTTTTGCCTCTATCATGTCAGTAGAGTTAAAACACTAAATGTGTGCAATAGCTATCACTAGAATACAAACACTAAATGTGTGCAATAGCTATCACTAGAATACAAACACTAAATGTGTGCAATAGCTATCACTAGAATACAAACACTAAATGTGTGCAATAGCTATCACTAGAATACAAACACTAAATGTGTGCAATAGCTATCACTAGAAAACAAACACTAAATGTGTGCAATAGCTATCACTAGAATACAAACACTAAATGTGTGCAATAGCTATCACTAGAATACAAACACTAAATGTGTGCAATAGCTATCACTAGAATACAAACACTAAATGTGTGCAATAGCTATCACTAGAATACAAACACTAAATGTGTGCAATAGCTATCACTAGAACACAAACACTAAATGTGTGCAATAGCTATCACTAGAACACAAACACTAAATGTGTGCAATAGCTATCAATAGAGTACAAACACTAAATGTGTGCAACAGTTGTCACTATTTAGTAGTAAATTGCATTGTTTAAACTAAAGAACGAGATAGAATTAGCATAAAATAGCACTATTTAGTGGTATTTGTGTTGCCCACTTATAGTGTTTGCCTTCTACCATATTGGAATCATTCATGTTAAAAGACCTGATATAAACTCCGTTCAAACGTAGCCTGGCTACTGGGAAATTTAGGAGGAAAAATATTATGTGGGGACAAAATTAATGAAAAAAGTTATACAGTTGAATTTGCCCTGTCCCATCCTTCCAGAAACCACTTCGGGCTGGTTCAAACTATGAATGTTCAGAGACTAAACACGACTGAACGTTGTCCATCTGCTGAACATTTGACCATTGATTGACCATTCAGTTGAGTTTGAAAGCAACCAAACATCCAGATGTATCTTAATGGTAGGCAAAAGCCTTTGTTGTTGTTGCAAAAGGCCTATTACTTTGCAGAAGCAAACATTAGTAATCTGCACCCACACACAAAAGAAACCGATTGGTCGTATGCTGTGACAAGGTTGATTTTGATTAATTATCTCATTTAGTTATTTGAAAAGCCCAAAATATAGGTTTAAAAACCCCCGTGAGGGCTACCACTCGTCTGACAACGAAGAAATCCTTGTATCAACCCATCCACATCGGTACAATAACGTTTATTAATAACAGCTATGCCGAAGAACTCTGGTTAAATATGTAGTTATTATTCTTGTTTGACATTGTGTGTTCTCTTGTAGGATTTACCCAATGCCATGAATGCACCTGAAGTCACCGATAAACTTGGTCTGCATAGCCAAAGAAACAGAACATGGTACATCCAAGCTACATGTGCTACCAGTGGTGATGGTCTCTATGAAGGCTTGGACTGGCTCTCCAACCAACTCAAAAATGCTAAATCCTAGATAATAATAATTATAATAACGAACATCATTGTGAAATATTGGTTTTAAGAATTGTACGCAGACTGTTTATTTCACATTTGGTAGCAAATTATTCATTAGTTTACTTCATTAATAGTTGTTTTTTTTCTACTAAGACTAATTTTCACAATGAAATTTTACCAAGAATTTCACATTCACAAAACAATTCCGACTTTTCAGAAATTGTTAAAACTTGCCATGGGATTGGTCTCAAAAATCGTAAAGTTCGCGTTCCGTAATTTTATAATCTGAAATTTTTGACATTTTTCATCTCCCGTTTCTTGTAAAATTTTTCAATCGCACCAGTTTGTAAATTGCACTAGCATTTGCATCACATGATTCATTATTTTGCTTGGTTTTTATTTGTATTTGCCTCCTAAAAGTAACAAAAGCTGGCGGATGACCTGTGCCGATAACGAAGATGAGGGTTGGTAGTCTCGGCGATTTTTCTCTCACTCATTTTTTTACTCCCAATCATTCTACTGTATATGTCCAAATTCCAAAGGAATCCCAACTTATGGCGGAGGCAATATTGATGTGGTATGTGTCAGTATTTGAATGTTTTGTCGATAGAAGGTTGCTGTGCTGTGCTTTCTGAATTGCTTCGTAACTGTCATCTTGTTCATGTTTTCACGAGAAATAAATTGATTTGTGACGTAAGACTTGTTTTCTTGTGATTTTGAAATAAGTTGTGATCGTCTGGATGTCAGTGTGTGATGCTGAGAAAAACTGTTGAGATAACTTTTTACCTACAACCAGCAAAGATCACTTACGCAAAGATACATCGGCTGTGTTTATGAAAAAGGTTATCTGCCTCCAAATTGAGTGTTGAGATCATTTTTTAAGGAAAGTTCCTATAAATAATTTCTAGCGACGAGTGATTTTGAAATGTTAAACACAGCCCATAATGCCACTTGACCTGCAGCTCAACCTGGACGAGGACAAAACAATGGATTTCAGCTCCTAAGAGAGGAAAAATCTTTAGATTTGTCTTCCAGATGGAGCTGCTTTGACGTCACATGCAAGGGATCTATAATCAAACGAGTTTTCACCTTCTAGTATGGAGTGTATTTAAATTAACACATAAAAAATGTAAAGGAACCGTCTTAACCACGATGCCACGGGACTTTTGACTGCTGATAAAGGCGCTTAAGGTAATTTCGTAGAAATAAAACTAGACATGGAAATGCCCATAATAATATTTTTTTGAGCTGCTGATTTAAAAAAAAAAAAAAAAAAAAAAAAAAAAAGAAAAAATGGGGTCCCCGAACTCGTTTTCTCGTGAGAATGTTTTGTATTTTGGAAGTACGTAAAATTCAAAAATGATTAATTACTGCATGGTCGATAAATATTTCTAGACATACACAATTCTATTGATTTTGCTATTTTCCCATAAAGGTACAAGTGGATATAAGAATCATGATTATTTGATCAGAGAAACCTTTTTTCTAACAAAAAATGCTAAATTTCTAGCAAAGAGTATAGTGTTCGAGGAAAGTCGAAGTGCCTATTCAAGACATTTCTTAAAATATCTTAAAAACTAGATATGGACGTTTATTGACAATTAGATATGTGAGAGAAAACATAGTTCTTGAAAAAATAATAAAATAAAAAAGATAGGTGCCCGAGTTCGTTTTCGTGCTATCGCCGTCTAAAGACCTCAAATGTGTGAAAATCTACCGGGAGAGGACTGGGTCGAGTTACAGAAATATCGCGTTTTCTCGCTTGAAAATGTCTGAATTGCCCGTGTTTACTCTTTAAAGCACTTTTCAAACGTAATCTGACTAGAATCCACGATAAAATTCATAATAGCAAAAATTTT
This sequence comes from Diadumene lineata, assembly GCA_918843875.1. Taxonomy (NCBI): domain Eukaryota; kingdom Metazoa; phylum Cnidaria; class Anthozoa; order Actiniaria; family Diadumenidae; genus Diadumene; species Diadumene lineata. Next base: position 41,029,528 of record OU974069.1, read on the forward strand.
GAAACATGCGCAGAACTGATCGCAGTGCAAAACTACGGAATTACCTCAAAGCAGTTTACAAACATGAGTGATATTAGCAGGTTAGATTGTTAGCGGGATGGTGCCCCCAAGGTTAAGCGGCAAAAGTACATGCACTGAGGATGGTCGTACCTGCGTCCTCAGTGGTTTTTAACGCCCACAACTGGATTAGAGTATAGAGTAGACGGGACCTCCGATTTAACGTCGTTATCCGAGAGGACGTGAAGATCTTACCAAATTTGCTGATAGAGAAACAAAGACAGCAACTTCTCCTCAATTATATATTACCCGAGTGTTGGTCCGGCCAGGGCTCGGTCGGCTTGAAAGATTATGACGAGGACTCCGGGGATAAACGATCGGGTTTGCTCGGGTTTCTTTTTTTTTTTTTTTTTTTTGTGAAAAATTGCAACGAGCTTCCCCGATCGTTTATCCCCGGAGTCGCTCACCTTCCAACCCCATCCCCCCCCCCCTCATCCCCCACACCAGGCGATCCTCTCTCTCATTCTCTCATCTCGCGGCATTGGAGGGATCAATTGTCTATTTATTACCTCATGTACTTATAATGCAGTATCCATTATGAACATGGAGTACTTTTAAAATGGAAACTGACAGTGGATGTGCATGGGTCAGCTCTTATACAATAAGCTACTCTACCGTTTGTTTTCATCAAAATATGAATGTAGCTAAAACCTATGCGGAATTAATAGGGTAGTAGCAATATGTTTTATTTATCTAACCATTGTTTATATAAGGCATTTTGTGATATTACTAGAGTACACTTGTGAAATTATCGTTTTAGTTCAACAGAAAAATGCTTGCGATTGTGTATTAATTTCCCTCACTGAGAGTATGTTTGAGTTGTCAACAAAAGTTATGTCTATGTTTAACATCCAAAGTCCCTTCTGCATCTGTAAACCAACGCTGGTCTACCAGGGAGTGGAAGATATATATACTATGACTATATTTACTCTCAGCAAATTCCGGTACCCATATACACCTGGGTGGAGAGAGGCACTGAGAGAGTAAAGTATCTTGGTCAAAGCTGTCGTTGCATTGTTTCACAGCATGTCCTTTCCGTTTGTTTTTACCGAAATATTCCACCATGCAGTACTAGTGCTCATTTTTTTTTTGATAAACCAGCATGCCAACCAAAAGGACATAATGCTTCCAGTCCCCATACAGTTACAATTAAACAGAAATAAGTTCCTGAAATTATGACTCGTTCTCGTTGACTAACTTCTGAGTGTATATACTGCATTTGGGTGTCGAGTATAGCAAAATAACAACAACCTCATCCAATATCTTATTATTATTTAATGTTATCGAGGGAATTCAAAGAAACGCCAAGGTTCTTAGTCCCGATGTCCACCCCAGTGTCCGTAGTTGCGTATGAACCATGGTTAAACATGTGCACTGATCCACTGTGTGTAATTCTGTATGGTAAGGTCTCAGTGGAATACATACCCACAGACATCACATTGTTAGGTTGTTCGTGGCTGCATTTCGACAACAACTTCTTAAATAACGTCTTGAACGCCTTCTTGAACAGAGGATGTGTTAGACCGAAAAGGAAAGGATTCAGCGCGCTGTTAGCATAGCCCATAATCAGGAATATTGTGTTAACAATGGCTATTCCATCCACATAGAAACAGCTACGGCAAGCGGCGTTCACAAAGCTGAAAATAGTATAAGGCATCCAGCAGAATACAAACGTGCACACAATCACCAGTACTGTCTTGGCTGCACGAGTGTTCCTCAACAATATTTTTTCTTTCTTGATATTGCTGGCCTTTTTCACATTTCTGGAGTTTTTGATGTGCATACTTGGAGAAGTGACTGGTGATGTTACCTTGGCAACTGGTGCTGCACTGGTTCTCATTGCAATGCGATAAATCTTAAGATACAGCACACACATCGTTACCAGGGGAACGAAGAAGTTGATTACCGAGCTCAGCATGCTGTACTCGGGTGAAATGTTGAACATACAAACACCGTGGATGATCACAGTGGGGTACATTTTCCATCCCATCTCTGGTATCAGAGCAAACAGTAAAGAATACAACCACACTAGTGCGATAATGATCAAAGCCTTGTTTTTTGTCATAAATGGAGACTCTTTAAAGCGGTTTAAAGGGTCGCTAAGCGTCTTATATCGATCGACTGTTAACGCAAGTAGGTTAAGTATTGACGTCGGCACCATCAGTAAGTAGAGGGTTGTCCAGATTCTGCACATTAGACTACCGTGTTTCCATGATAAATAGTTGGTAACAAGCTGATCGAGATCGAAAGGTATTACAACAGAAGCAGTAAACATATCAGATACAGCCAGACTTACAATAAAATACGAGGCCAGTGATTGACGTATCTTGTGATTGACAGTGAAGGCGTAAACGACCAGCATATTACCAAACAAGGCCACTACTATGATAATCACATACAAAACGAAACTTGTTATACATAATGCAGTACACGAGAATGGTACAGGCTGGTTCGATGACGTCGGGATATTGTCAGTGCAGTTTATACATGTTAAATTGTTGGCTACATTGCCGGCTTGCATGCTGTCGTTGTACATTGTACAATCTCTAGACTTGCTAGACGATACCTGTAAATGAGCATAAAGTAGTACAGTTTAGCGTACAAGTCATCAAAATGTACATCATTGTTATATTGAAACGTGTTTGCTAACAGTTGTTAACAGTTTAGCGTACAAGTCATCAAAATGTAGATCACTGTTATATTGAAACGTGTTTGTTAAGGGAGCTAGGGCTAATTTCGAGTTAACGCTTTGTCTAAATTATCAATGTAATGGAAGGGTGTATGATCTTATCTCTTGCCAATATATCTTCTCGATTTCGTCATTTTGTTGAGTATCAGCAACCTTTCAGTTTAGCGAAACTAGTTGCATTTTTGAAATCAATCACAACATAATCGCATCATTGACTGGCAGTATCCAAACTATATAATGAAATCGTAGTAACAACCCATGCCCCACATAGATAGATGTATAAATCCAGTAGAAACATCTTGTTTGACTGTTAACTGCAAGTAAACACAATATATTCTGCGCAACAGGTCACGAGGGATAAAGAAAGCAAACCTAGACAATCTTGATTAAGCAAACAAAATCAGAAGACAATCAGTACCTTGAAATGAAAGAAAGTCAGAACATGCACTTTACCAAAAACGCCGATCCATTAAGACTTCTTAGAAATCCATCGAGAACTTTTCAGTTCACTATGTACATCAAACGCTGATGTGTTGTTCGAGGTTGTTTTGCTCGATAGCGACTGAATGAATCGTGAGTCTGGACATACCGATAACAACTGACTGACTAGTGAGTTTTATAGTTACTGATTCCTGCCTGGACACATACTCTGCCGGCTTATTCCCTTTATACTTACTTTAATCGTTCCTGGTCAAGTACTAGACTATTGATGACTCATAGCCATACACTATCATGAGCTTTGAAGTGATAGACTCAAGAGCAATATTGGGCAATACACCTCAACAGATAGCCTCGGAATAGAGTGTTTGTTTAGTTACCAACGTGTTTGGAGTTGCCAACTTGTAAATGTATTCAGCTATTCCAAACCAACGTCAATACTGCACTGTTGAAACAGGTTTAAATTTTCTAAACCCTTCGCTACTTTGCATTGGTGCTTCCTAAATGCCTGTCAATTCTATTTAAACAAAAACTATTATTATTATAATCAGGATGTATTTTCGACGTTTTGTTTAATCTTGGAAAGCCGAAGAATCGCGCGGGTATTATATCGCGTGTTTTGACTAGTGGTTCAATAAAGCTGAAATGAGCTCTTTTTTCAAACTATACCCAGTATGAACCCTTTTGAAGATAAAGTACTATTGAAGACACGCGATAAAAAGAGAACACAATTTTTACGGTTGAATTGAAGACGAGCTTTTAGTCCTGTCTTTCAACCGCGGTTTTATTATTCTTAAGCGGTACGGCAAAGCGCTTATGTACAAATATTGTATGTTTGTTTTCGTTCCTAAAGACCATTAACAAACGAAGGGTTTTAGTTAGTACTATCAACAAATACTGATTTGATTTGCTGACACATTCTATGTTACCATAGTATGAGGGAAATGAGTACTGATTGCATGAAACAACTAAATTCAAACAACTAAATAAAACACATGAACTGATTTGAAATTTTGTACTAATTACATCTTTCTTGGATTGTTGTGTTTTGGCAGTAGTTTGCGTGCGTAAATTAAGACTGTGAGTAGTGTCTGTTGGTTGGAGGACGGCTATCTATTCGGTCTGGCAGTCTGGCCTAATATACCATATAGTATTAAATTATGATAGCATTCAAGTTGTAATCAGGATGAAAGACATGGCGGACATATTTATTTGTATACAAATGTATTCAGTAATTCGACGAATCGATCAGTACAAGCTGATGCACACTATGCTTGTCGGACTGGAACTCGGCCATAAATACAAATGATATCTGAGGTCATTTTAATAAGGGCGATGTCCTGCTGAATTTTAACCCCATCAATTTCTTAAAATCACCACGTACTAAAATTTCAAAATTGCTTAACATTATTGAGTTTCATTTCGCTAATTGCAAGAACTCGATCCATGCATGGCTTGGGTATTTTTGTCAAATTACCGATCCACCCCCCCCCCCCCCCCCGTTAAGCAAAATGCCATTATGCGATTAAACAAACCCAGTCCAACTGGAGTACTGATCGTTTTAAAAGGTTTACTAAAAAATTGTTTTGAAACGAGTTTGCAATTTTGACATAAAGATACGATATATAACAACTAGCTAATAACTGGTAAGCACGGAATCGTGCAATTTCAATTTTAAAATTTTGATTTTAATTTTAATTTTTGTGATTTTATGGCAAACTGAAAATTATAAACCGTTCGATTATTTTCTAATTTTCAATTATCTTCTGCATCATGAAAAATTAAAATCAAAATTAAAAAATCAATGTTCTATTTTTTATTCAACATGGCTGCATAAAATTAAAATTTTAATTTTTGATTTCAGATGAAAATGAAATGGACGGAAGACCCACCCACACTGCATGCTCGATAGATCTTTTTAAAAATCTCCACAAATGGAGGCATGCAACATATCAACATGTATTATGAATTCTACTCTGCGTTAAAACCAATTTGACGTTTTACAAAGCCCGATCTCGCCAAAAATTCATCAAACAAGACTTTGAATCCTTATGTCAGGGTCCTGAAGGGGGGGTCCCAATCCCGGTTCCCGGTCGTTTTTTTGGTCAACATCCCGGTCCCGGTATGCTAGTGCAGTATGAGACCGCTGAACGTAAATTCGCAGGTTCAAGGGACCAAAATGCCCTAAACTTACGGATTAGGGACCTCTTTGATTATGGGCCTTGTTATAACTGTCAACATGTTAAAAATAACATAAAGTACTTCAATTCTTTCATGACTTTTACTCTTTTTTATTATCACTTCTGATAAAGACACTTCAAACAGGAGAGATTTGAGACATGTTGAGAAAATCCCGTTCCCATTGAGGCATATTGAATCCCGTTCCCGGCGACCCAAATCCCGTTTTCCCGGGCTAAAATAGGGCCAATCCCGGCTCCCGTTTTACCCCTTCAGGACCCTGTTATGTAACTCTTGCGTACAAAACAAATTTTTTTATCCATTATAATGTGTTTTAGCACAAGCGTTTCAAACACGAAAGGTACAGGGTACGAGTCAGGGGGTCAATCACAAGATACGTCAATCATGATAGCGATCATAACAATTTTATTCAGAATAAAGAAAAGTTCCAATCATTGCTAATTGTCCAATCATTGCGAATCAACCCTCTGATAAGCCAAAGTGAAATCTAGGAGAAACATTAGTATTCGCTGTCTCCAACCAGTAGCAAATTGAAATTGTTTTGATTATTAGCAGTAAGAAAAGAAAAGAAAAGAAATTAAAAGAGAGAATATCTTATATTTCTCTTGATTCTCTACTTTTTGTTGTTGTAACCTTTCAATAAAATGGAAAACCTAAACTATATAAATAAATAGAGGATATTACAGAAGATACGAAATTTATCTTCGGGTGTTGAAAAAATATCTCACGAGTGAGATCAGCATTTTTAATTAACAAGAGAAGATAAGTTTCGTATCTCCAAGCGCCCATGTAATATTCTGTTTATCATATAATAATCCATAAAATCAACTTAAGATTTTTATGGCGTTACCATAGTAACGATATTTTCACATGTGAAAATCATGTGAAATCAGTTTTTCCAAAAGGAGAAATATTTGTATTTTATTTTTTTTATATAATAATAAAAAATATGCCTTTGGCGGGAATTGAACCCAACGTATTAACCACTAGTTTGCCAAGACCAACCATGCTTGCAATGCAGCCGGAATATGAAACACCGGGCAATCGTGAGGATCCCAGAGCGATATTAGCAATTGTAATTGTTTTCCAAAGCGCGTTTTTAAAATCAAGGTTAAGGTATATAGCACTATGCTGCGATATTTGTTCTTAAAACACATGTACTTCTAATTACAATCTTGAGCAAATACTAAACTGCTGCAATACTAATACTAATAGTACTAGATAATCAAATTTTACAATTTTCGTTTTCTATGCTGTACGCCGTTGGTTGTTTGTAACTAACTTAGTTAAAAGACGTCTAAGCTCGAACACAAAATGGAACTTTCGATGCAAAATTTAACAATTTTAGAATTTTTAATCGATAATTTTTTAGGTTTTTGACAAAATCGCCATACCGTTTGAAAAACGCGCACACTTTATATTGCTGTAAAATGGACTTATTTCATATGTTATGTGATGTTTGCAATAGGTATTTATTACTTGATATTTGTCATTATTAACAAAATTATTTCTTTCAGTCTTATTTCTTACACAAAAACATAAGGCCATTTTAAAACTAGATTTCCCTATCATCATAAATATTCCAATACAATAATGGCAACTAAAATTTGAGCTAAATATTATCTTTATAAACAATCCTCAGAATGAAATCAAAATGAAATGGAAGATAAATAACTGACAAATCTTACCTTAATTGGCTCTATCTTACGTTCGATTTTGTGTTGGAACTGCAATCAACAATGTTGAGATGTGTACATCAGTTGCTGTTCATTACTAATTGACACTGACGCCAGCCATACATACATGTATATATCAAGGTTGAATGTTATGATTTCATTGATTTTCAATTACTAAGGGATTATGTAATTCAGTGACAAATAACCAATCAATATCGACCAACAATAGATAATAGATACGGAAACACTTCGATGGAAATCAAAGAAATTTTTTCAAATTTATAAGTCGTTTTTAATTAAAATTTTTGTTTTCGCATCAAGATTAATATCCATTCAATACATAAACATTTATTGCCTTTTTAGCAGCTTTTACTTTAACACAAGAACGTTTTTATGGCGATTATAGTAATTATTTTAAATTAAAGGAATTCTTACATATAGTTCTAGAAAAAAATGTCTATTTTGGTATGATGCTTGTCACGACAGATATCGATACTTACGATAGCTAAGACCATAATGCAAATAATGCCATAATTACGATAACAATTTATAGACCGAACATTAGAAACGTGAGGGTCGGAATTGGCAGTAGTAACTTATAAAATATTACCTACTTTTTGCATATATCATATTACTTGTAAAGATCATCGAGACTGTTGTATGTGCTGTTTTCAATTAATGTGCTGGGAAAACATTGGTGAGAGAAGCCTCAAAGACCCGGGGGGGGGACTCCCTATTGAAAGAGGGTGGGGATGCTCGCCGAAAATCTTAAAAATGGACCCTAAAAGGGACCTGTGTTGTCAGTTTATGGGCGTGGCAGGGATAAAATTCTACCCCTAAGAGGGACCAAGCAAAAACGTATTCAAGGCTGGGTTTCTCGATTTAATTTATTAACATCAAACGCCTTCTTCTCGTATGTTTGAGTTTATGACGACGTCGTCATATAAAAATCGTTAACTGAACCCTTTTATACAGTCATTGTTGTCAAAAGTCAATGTAATTTCTTTTATTGACAAGTGTTAATTGACACAATCCAGGAAGGCATTGATATAGAATAAACATCGTTGAAAAGAAGCATTGTTGTTGCTGTTTATTTTAAAACCCCTAAAAGGGACCACAAAACTCAACTGGTAGGCAATCTCGTTCATAACACCCTAAGCGGGACCAAAACCTCGATTTCAACCCCTAAAAGGGACTGCGAGCATCCCCACCCTCTTTCAATAGGGAGTCCCCCCCCCGGGCTCAAAGAAAAAACGGTTGGTTAATTTCAACTTCGAAAAAATCCTGCTTCACCAGTAGAAAAAAAAAACACACACCTTTCTATCCCTACCCCATCACTTTTCTAATGGTACCTCAAAACACGTCAACAAAGACGGTAAATTGATGATAATTACAGTAGAAGATGCGTTCTGAACTGTCCAGCCAGTAATATACTTCTCCGCTGACGCAGTACATAATATACCGCAGATGAGCTGAAATTGTGTCTGAGATATGACGGGACACTGCCGTTGTCTAGCGATTTCACCGTAATGTCGCCAAGCAGTGAACATCAAAGGACGAACGGATCGGACAGAGAATAGAAAGGAAAGACGGAAAAGAATGAATGTTATGACGGGAAAAGAAATGAAAAGGAAAGAAATGAAGACCATCAAAAGTTATCATAATTATAAACCGTAAAATAACTGGTAAATTTAAAAAATGAACTAAAATTAGTTATTAATATATCGATAACTTGTACACCGTAGAGTGATTCAAGAAAACTGACGTTTCGGACGTTAGTCCTTCGTCGGAGTAACACCGACGCAGTCCTTGCTAGTTTTTTGTACTAGTTTTTACCTCTAAAATTAATTATTGGTTGTGCAAGGTTTTGTTGTATTGTGTCTAGATGGCATGAGGTAGCAAAAAAAAAAATCTTTTTCATCAAAAAAAGTGTGTACGATTTTCAGCAATCCTACAGAGATTCATCTTCATATATTTGGCTTCAATTTGACAAGTTGGTTTAGAGTACAATGCCATAAGAAATCATTTGCGGGGAAACCATTGTTCAATTTCCGCTAATTCACGGCTATTTAAAATTCTAACTAGCAAATTTGAAAAACATCCACCTTGACGATATAGAATATACGATATCTTGATCATATATCATAATCATGCAGGATAAATGCTGTGTGTTTTAAACTAGGCACTGTAGGGTTGCGGAATTCAGTTCCAATAACACGGAAAAACGTAAATGATATTTGATTTATGTTTCCTAGTTTCTCTAGTTTTGCTTTTTGTTATCGTAATCGCTGTGCTGGAGTGCGTGCAACGGCTTTTTGCCAAATAAATATTAGCAAACATAGATTCTTTGGATTTTCCATGCAAGTTGATAAAGATGACGCAAAGTGCATGGACAGCATCAGGGCTGGGGTGGGGGGAGGTCTTTTGGACTATACATGTATTTACTCTAATCACTCTTCTACTGTGAGAAAGAAACACCCACATTTGAAATCATTTTTTAGTCCTACTATAAACATGCGTGCTGTGTGAAATGTAGTATACACAAGTAATAATTCTATAATTCTATGCATTAAAGCACACATTCCCAGACAGATAAGATCATATCATGTACGCATTAATGGCTAGCTATTTCCTGGTATTTGATCTAAACCGTTCTCTGATGTAAATAGGAAAATAAAAGCTATTCACATCCTCGGGAAGGCCTGAAGGTATTGTAATATAAAAATAATATGGCATTGTCTTCTATAAAAACTAATCTGTCCCTATACTACTACGCATATTGAATACATGATACCCATGGTAGTTTTCAGGCTTGTATGTGGTAAAAAAGCCTCGGCATAAATAATAACAACGAACAGTCGTGAACATCTTTGTCGGCCTTTTGCGTCAGAACAGCATGCACTAGTGTACTGACGACAGCCTTCTATTTTTTAATAGCGGCAATTGCGCCAATTGCGCATGCTGTCAATTTACCACAGATTGATTGGCGCGAGCGGCTTATTGAAGTTAAGCTTGTTTCCTATATTGCCATAAGCAATTTTGTTTTTGTTTTTGTCAGTTTCATCTATATGTTTTCATTTCTGAATTTTCATTGTTTTTCTTAACTTTTCCATCACTGTTTCACATCTTTAACTTTTTACAGAAAATTCTTTCTTAATTCCATTTTCTTATGTTCCGTTTTCTTTTCTTTATTTTTTTAACTTGCAAATTTTTATCACAATCTCATTTAACCAATTGTCTTTAATACGCCTTCAGCCTGGTTTCCATACAATCGCAAACGATCGAAAAAAAATCGATTTTGGGTAAACCAAAGTTTTTCGATCCTACGACCGTTTTTGATCAGTTTCGATTGCGGTCTTGTATGGATCGAAAACGGTCCTAGGATCGATTATAGTTTTTTTTTTCGATCGCTTGCCACCGTTCTCGATCGTTCTCGATTCACTATGGAAACCAGGGTAATCATTTTTGCCTTCATTTGTACACGGTCATTTTTTCCAGTCCATCATTTTATTTTCACCTGCATCATATCACAGAAAATATCTGAATATCAGATGGCTAAAACTATAGCCAGAACCTATACACATGTCAACTAAGTCAATAGTGGTACCATCGGATAACATATAGGCAATGGCTTCATCAACCAGATTTAGACACGGTAGATATCTAAGTACTTTTAGCTTTCTCGGCTCGGTCACTTTCATGGAGTATGTTCAAAAAGAAGATGTTCAGTAGCCGGGAAATGTCAAACGAAATGGAAACAAACGATGATCAACAGAAAATCGCCAAAATACACTAAAATACCAAGAGGCAAATACTTCCTCAAAATCAATAACTTACTTCTTCGTAGAGTCGTTTTCGTATGAGTGGGAAACAGTACCGCACCTTATCTTTGACAGTAAACCGCCAATCTAGACGGTACAACTTTTGCCGACAACTTGTACACGCGAGAGTTTTAGAGCGCGTTGTAGCCGTTCTAGACACACACAACTTTGAACCAACAACACCAAAAAATTAAATGCAAGACTTGACCTTTTTCATATAACTAGAATGTTAAGCGATTTTTTTAGTTTTTCCATGAGTTTCACTTCATTACAGCCTTTTTCATTTATATTAAAAATACATTTTTTTTGAAAACACGTTTCTCAGGATTAATGTTTGTATATAATATTGAAGTGCGTCCTACTATTACTACTCTCCCTATTGCTACAACATGTTTTGATCCTAATTTTACGAAAATCGCAAATGAACAGCTCAAAGTTGTGCAACTTTTTCCCGTGTTGCGTCCGACAGTTGTAGGATGTCGTCAGCGTGTAGCGGTATCGTTTACCGTAACGCTTCCCATTGTGATTAACATTAACTCGCTACGTCAGCCACTGCGACTCTATTTGGCCAGCAGTCTACAATGGGCTGTGAACCGTACCGCCAACCATTACTTGTAAATATACACGATTAATGATCTCATCCTTATATAAATACGTCCATCTATTGCATAGCAAAATATGGGATGTCCCCTCCGGCGGCTCTTTATCGTATTTGAATGCCTGATCTTACAACTTAGTGCAACACCAGTCAGTGTAGTTGACTTCGCAAATGGAGAAGAAGAGTTGTTCTTTGCAAATGAAATGAAATTTGAAATGGATTATTGTCATTTAGATTATATAATGATTACTTACACTTTAGGACTTTTAACTGAACTAATCGTTGAGCACTTTAACCTTTGTTGAAAATCTTTTTTGTTTTCTGGCTACATGAAACAGTACTGTATATCCCGACCAATGCATTCGTTTTAAATGACGCACGTATTCAGATACCAAGCTGCGACGTTTCAGCTTTGACATTGTGAAAATGCGCACAATTGATTTAATCAAAATACTTACAATATCAAAGACAAGCATGCATTTTTCTGATACTAATTTCCATGCAGGTGGGTTTTTATATTTATGGCTTATCTTATATGAAACAAATAACCTATAGTATCAAGCAGTTTACTTTCCTACAACAGAATGGAAAACACATTCAAGTATTTTGATATCGATTGAAGAACATTTCAATTTAAACCATAGTCGCCTAGAACCATATATGAAACAAAACAAAATTCTGTGCGTATCATTTAGAGGTTTTAGAGGTCTTTATATATATTGTAGTTTGATAGTCAATGTCTGACGTTCTCTTATCGGGTCAAGATACTAAAACAGGCTATATTTATACCGATATCATATTCAACTGATCACAGATTTTTGATTGCTCTCCCGGTGAGTTTTAAAGAATTAGTTCAATATCGAAGTGTTGCGTGCTTAGTATTTCGATTGACTAGCAGTGCGTATTTTTGTACAAGGAGCGCGTCCGGTCCGGCGCAATAAGAGTATATCAAAATACAATGCGGTCACGTGACCTCTTGATGTAAGCTCCTTCAGTTTTTGTCTCAACGCCACGCAAAACCAAAGTCACAATAGTCTTGATGAACGAATCAAAGTCTTGATCATGAATAACGTCGTAATATCTAATCGATCGAATAACTGTGTTGTGAGTAGTTACGTGAGGTGAAAGTCAGTTTCCATCGTTGTAAAGTCATAACTAATTTGTAGATGATATGTAGTAATGTGACCTGCGTTGCTTTAATGCCTTTTCATTGTTTCATCGTTCATCAAACCTGGTGAGTTTGGACTATTTCACCTAAATCCATTGTGTTTTCAAATTGTGTTTCTATTATTGAAAGTCTTCCACAGCTAATCTTACGCGAGTCTCGATCCTTTTCTTTACCAGAAGATGAAAAAGCCGATACTTTCCTTTTGATTGACGTAACGACCCTAGTACGCAGAATCTCAAAGTCTGTCATATCGACTTCTTGATAAACGGAATCCCGTCGTCCTTCACCGGTGTAGCTTAAATTGTCGAACGATAGCTGTGTTGTGCTGCGAACTGTACGAACGTTGTTTCGTCTGAAACAAAAATATGTAAAAAGATGTTTTAAAGTAGTAATTTATGAATGCGTTCGGTGTGTAGTAATGAAAGAAATGATAAGAGAAAAATATCAAACGCCCTTGGCAGAGTTTGAACCCACGTCTTCGGTATTCTAGTCCGATGTGTTAGCCACTACACCACAAGGACAACCACGCTGGAAACGCAGCTGAATTGTGAAGTGTACGGCAACTGTAGGCATCCCAGAGCGACATTTTTCTCTATAGATAAGTTGAACACCGTAAATATCGCTCTGGGATGCCTACGGTTGCCGTACACTTCACAATTCAGCTGCGTTTCCAGCGTGGTTGTCCTTGTGGTGTAGTGGCTAACACATCGGACTAGAATACCGAAGACGTGGGTTCAAATCCTGCCAAGGGCGTTTGATATTTTTCTCTTAACATTTCTTTTAAAAAGATGTTTGTTTATCAGTACCATTATCATTATTTCCACTACTGCATGTATTACCACTAGTAACACCAGTATATATACCTTTTCCATTATCATTATTTCCACTACTGCATGTATTACCACTAGTAACACCAGTATATATACCTTTTCCATTATCATTATTTCCACTACTGCATGTATTACCACTAGTAACACCAGTATATATACCTTTTCCATTATCATTATTTCCACTACTGTATGTATTACCACTAGTAACACCAGTATATATACCTTTTCCATCTTGTCTTCCAAAACCTCACCAGTGCAAGTGCTATTAGTACAATGGCGACTGCACCAATAACTGCCACAATACTGCTTGTGATAATCACACCTTTTGATAAACCTGTCGGATATGTAGTTATACAGTTAGATTCCCTTGATTTTAACTTCCACGGAATATATATATATCCGGTATTGCAGTATCGTAGCAGTAATTTTTGAAGCTATAGAAGCAGAATACTGCATCGAAGAGAAAATCGTAGCGGTATTAGGCGCATGTGAAAGGAAAGCCGTGTTGCAATATGATCCAATTCTGGGTTATATGTCTGAGTTTCTTGGTGACAAAGTTAGTTCTTTTCAGGAGTTTATGCAACAAAAGGCAGAACATTGAAGTTATCCTATTATCCCGGGGACTATTATACGCGATTCGGCCTGCTCATATGTCTCTTAGCAGCTTTGTAAAAGACGTTTCGGGTGAAAAGTTTTTAATTTTATTTTTGTGAATGTGATCTTCCCGTTAATTGTTAGTTAGTTGCTTTGAGCCTCAAGTCTAGGATCCTAGAAATGGAAATGTTTGTGCATTGATATTATCATGCACCTAGAACAATAAACAACATATTAAATACACAGCTAGTGCCACATTGCAAGTAGAAACTGAAAAACTGTCGCTGAAAAGTATATCCCGGCCCCAAAACATTTCTGTTACATATATTCATATAAGATATTTTACTTATGATCAAATAACGCAAACTCCGACGGAGCTTGGGATCACGTCAAACAGTTCATATAATCATCATATTTTAAGAGACTGTTTACCTTGCTTAGACAAACTATCTTTGATTCTTGGTGAGACTTTTGCAGTGGACGTTTCTGTCTCATGTGTAGTTGGTCGTTCTGTAGTTGTTCTTGCCGGTAAGGAAGTAATAAGGTGTGCGGTCTGGCTGGTGGCTGCCTCTGTCATTGGAGAGAAAGTAGGCTCTGTAGGCTCAACCGTGGAATGACCGTGATCCATGATTGCTATACATTCAAATAATCTCAGTTATTTGCTTTAATTGACATTCAATCCCAAATTATCCAGATTGATGGCGTTTATAACAATCGAGAGATCAGGTACTGCGCAACGGATCGGGGCGGTTTGATCAATGTTCGTCACGGTATTCTTTCGTAGAGTTCAGCGTTCCAAATGGTTGTTGAACCTAATAGTTTGTGATTAACGAAGTCAGTTGACTTTAGGTTTAACAAAGTCAATACATTCGGCCATCCTTCACAAAGGGAAAAAGTCAATTGCAATTCAGTCCTATATTCAATGCGGCGTTAAGTCTATAGAATGTCCTTCAAAATTGTCGCTCGCAAATTATCATTCAACCCAGCCACTCAAATTAGCGTCTAGAATCACGGCTTTGTAAGAAATTGTTTGATTTGTTTTTATCATGATTTAATCTGGCTGAGTTCAGTTTTGTGTAAATAGCCAGCCAGTGTCATATCAAAATTAGCCAAACAAAATACACTGATAGACAACAAGCAATAAAACAAATACACCCAGCTTAGATTAGTTGAGCGATAACGTTTTGCTGAACATAATATATGGGAGTACACTATTGTATGCAGTGAAATACTCGCAAAATACAATGAGAATAATACTGATAATAGTAATAATAACTGAAGTAAAAATAATTTCATTTATTTCATCATAAATATTTCATACTCTTCAGTCATTTTGACATTCAGGGTTCTACTAGCCTGCGTCACATCCGGATGTGACGCAGCTAGGTTCTACCTCTTTATAAACTCGATCAGGATGCCTTTGTGTTCTTTGACCGTGCTCCAACCAAGGTACTAGGTTTGTTCAGAAGAAGAAAATATGCGAGGCTACCAAGCAGATAATGGCCGCCGTCATTCGAATTTGAGTTTCTTGTGTTTTTACAACGTTTTATTCGCTTCATTTCCTCACATTTTTACCTAAAACTGTATTAATGGGATCCTCCAAGAAGCATAAAGATAAGGAAAAGGAAAGAGACAGGGATAGAAAGCGTGATAAAGACAGAAGACATCGAAAAAGATCACGGTCTCGAGATCGAGATGACAAAGATCATGAGAGAAGAAGAGAGCATCGAGACAGCGATGGTGACAGAAAGAAAACTAGAGGTGGTGATGATGATGACCTGTTTGAATATGCTTTACAAGAAATACAGAATGACCAATCAGGAGGTATGATGTACTTGTCAGAAACTATAACTTTTACTTAAATCAGGCAGACAAACCAGACAATGAAATCTTTATTAAAGAACGTGGGTTTAATATTGTACTATAAAGCAACCTCTGTGTCGGCGTTTCTTATTTAATTTCAAATTATCATAGTTTTAAATTGTAAGCTATTGCAACGTAAATATGAAAACTTATCTGACATTTCGTTTGCAGTGTTACACCGTACAATTTGGATGTCGCTGGTTTAATATTTTACATTTTACGAGCTTGCAAATTTGAATGTCAACTTTAGAAAATATGAATCACATTTTACTATTTATTTGGTCATTTTTTGTACTGAATCTTCTGTACATTAATATACTTAAAAAACAATTGCATATTAAGAGTGCAATCTGTACTGTAATCCCACTTTTCAGTAATAGATCATACAATGTTGGTGTTATTGCAGGCCCAGTACAGTCTCATAATGAAGGAAGCAGTGGTGGAGGTGGTTCTGGTGATTCATTAAGTATAGAAGAAACAAAGTAAGCTATTGTCTCCCCCCTCCCCCCAAAAATAAACAACATAAAAAACATCAGTAACCACAACACATAATTCAAGGGAACAGGGGTTATACTTCCATAGTGGGTCCTTATAAAATAAATGGCAAGGTCCAATTTTGTTCTGGTGTCTTTAGTTTAGGGTGTATTATCCATGCATGGATGTGGTTGTATATAGAATGCATTATACATTTAGCAGACTCTCTTTCTATAAATTCATGATAACAAAATAAAACAAAATTGCTTCTATTCTTATTTGTTTTGTTCATCATGTAAGTAACTGCCACCATGACTATGTGGCGGCAATGTTCACTTTGTATCAAGATTAATCATGATTGGTTAATTTTAATTTTGGTGTAAATGGAGTTTTAATTGGCGGGAGCAAACACACAACAAATGGTATTGAGTGTTCAAATATCTTCAGTTTGCAGAAAACTTAAAACAACAGTAGTCAAAGTTATACATTTATTTCTGACCATAGCAAACTGAGGGCAAAACTTGGCTTAAAACCTCTCCAAGTTGGCGATGACAAAGACAAACCAGAAGGTCAGTAAATTAAAATCCCTGCAGTATTCCTCTCTAATGAGAGTGTCAATTTTTAAATTGTACAAATTTTACATTGCAGTAGAAGTCTTCAATCAATTTTTTGTTTTTATTTTTATTTTTAGAGAAGAAAACAGCTTTATTGGATGATGTACATGTTCCTGCAAAGAACATGGCTGAAAAAACCATGGAAGAAAATGTACTTGCCTAGAATACATGCATTGAAATGTCCATTCAATTACCATAGTTTGTAAATCAACTATTGATCCAACCACGCATCTGTTCATTTACCCATTTATTCATTCATCCATTCATCTATTCATTGATATTGATTTGTTTTATTTGATTTTATTATTATAATTGTAGATGAGAAGAAAACTAGAAGAAATCAGAGAAAAGAGAAAAATACACCAAAAGCTTCTGTATGTATTTATTGTTTTTGTTTTAGAATATGCATCTATCATAAGTGAACACTTGCTAGTCCCTCAACCATCTTCTGAGGTCTTACTATGGTGGACTTCCAAATATTATTATTAATATTATTAGTACTATGAGTATAATTGATTGTATTGATATGTCTGTCATGTCAATAGCAGTCTTCACTGTACTGTCTCTCTCACATGTCTGTGAATTAACAAACTTTGAATTGATATGATATTATAATACTGTGATGTTCTGTGTACAGCAAAGTAAAAACCCTAGGTGATGAAGATAGTGATGATGACAGTGCTGCATCATGGGTAAAGAAAAGTAGGAAGAAAGAAAAGGAAAGAGAAATGGCAGAAAAAAGGGTAAGTCAGTGTTAGTAGCAGCTTTACAGGGAAGCTAATTCAACCATGACCACCTCACATTTATTAGTCAATCACACCTTTGTAATTCAATTGGTTGATACAAATACAAAGTGGATGTCTTGTTTTAAGCCACAAATAAGATTGGCTCATAAATACAATGTTGTCCTGGTTGAATAACCATTTGTGCGTGCATGTGTGAGTGTAGAAGGAGGGACATACATATAAGTGTATTTTGTTGAAAAGAAGAGGCTCATCATCTGTTATATGAAATATCCAATGGCCCAAATGTTCATAGAAGGATTGTATCTAAAGGTGAATAAGTTCTTCTCAATCCATGTATGTTATTTTATTGTAGGCAAAAATGTTAGAAGAAATGGATGCAGAGTTTGGAGTTGGTGATCTGATCAAAGAAGAATTTGGAGCCATAAAACAAAAGGTTCAGGGTTTTTTTATGTCTGATAAATCAAAGCCCTACTGACAACAACAACAACAACAAAAATTTGCACCATTATTATCACACATTTGACAACTTTTTTCATTGTAAGCTAGTGATGGCCATGTCTGTCAGAAAGCTTGGTCATTAAAAAGTACTATATTTGTTTTATGATTCCAGTTTTGCATTTAATTTTTTCACCTCACTAGTTATTTCCAGTAAATGTGATAAATGACAATTGTCCCATTGATAATGCCTTCAGGGTTTCAAGGATTTCATTTTTGTCAGTTAATAACACTTACATTGTATACCTTGAGAAACACACTATTAAATTATTGATATATTTCTAAATGAAAGGGTTGTATTGTTGTAGTCAACTGGTTTGGAAAGCTAAGTTTGGACTGCAAGCTTCTTGTGTCCTTCATCAGGCTAGTCTCCTGGTGTAGCTCAGCTGTATCTTGCAGTCAAAACATTGCATTCTACAACAGTGAACTATGTTCACAATCAAATAGTATCCTTTTATGTATTTTATATCCAGTGAATAATTATAACTTTTTTGTTTTATTTTCAGTCTTATACATCAAGAGATCTCAGAGGACTAACAGTTCAACATGATCAAACTACCTTCAAGGTAGTGTTTTTGGCACTAACAAAACCTAATATGCCACATAAATATTAGCCTCCCCTCTACTGTTCAATATCCATTTAAAAGTTTGAACATGTTTGTCATTTATATGACAAACAAAGTGGTAGTTTGACCCTTTGACCACTAGAAGGGCATAAACCAGCCATTACAAAATCTTTTGTAAAATATATTAGTAATTTTGACACTGTAAAGGGGTGAGGGCAGTACTGATGCTTCAGACCTTAGTCCCTCGTCAGAGATTTTCCTGAGCTGACCTAAACAACCAATGTATACTCTGGACAATGTGGAAGTGCAACGCTATTGCTTACATGTTGTTGAAATTCTTGAGATGTTAGCCAATCAAAATGCAGAAATTGGGCATACAATCATGCATATCAGAGGGCTCAACTCTCTGATTGAAACCATATAAAGATCAACTATATGTCAGTCATTGAGATTTGACCCCAGTAATCAAAGAGTACTTAAGATTAGGAATGCACTGATAAAATACTTTTACACGGCTTATATAATAATGATGAGTGATTTCTGATGATTTCTTTCTCTAAATTAGGATGGAATGACAACAGTCTTGACCTTAAAGGACCAAGGTATGATTTATATTAATTATTTTACATTGCATGTTTGATGCATTAGCCACAAGTGCAGTTAACACCCACATGTGAGAACTGGGGTTTTAAAAACCTTTTCATTTGAAGACCCCTGCACATCAGTCACCTCAAGCATACCCACCAATAGCTCATTATTGATTTCATTATTTGATTACAATCTTCAATATTGAAAATGAAGTTTCCAATTTTCAAGTCAAGAATAGTTTAAAAATTTTATTTTCTATTGGATTACTCAAAACAAAAGGACCCCAAATATGGAAAATGCATAACACAGGAAACCCTATTGAATTACTCTGGTATTATTGTTTTCAAATGAATACAACCTTGGTGACCTAAATGTAATTGTTATTAAGGATCTGTTTATGCTAACCTAAAAACCTAGGTTCTTTCACATAGTTGTTTATGAATGCTTGCCAGCCTCTTCCCACTCCATTGTCATTATCACAAATGTCTGGTTACCCATGCCAAGTAGTTAATAACGCTCTGTCATTGTATCAATTTGTTGAAATGTTGGGCATGTTTTTCTGATGTCATTTGTAGGTATTCTAGATGATGATGGAGATACTTTAGTCAATGTTAATATAGAGGACTTTGAAAAGGTTTGTTTTACTGTGAACATCATGATTAAAATTATTGTAGTCTATGAGTATTAATAAGGGACAAGGAATTAGTTGATCTGCTTACATTTGACTAAGTTGTAATCCACCATTTGTTTGACTAATGTTCCTTCATTAGACTATTTGTTCATATCCAGTCATTCTTTAACTCATGTCTACTCATTTATTCATCTATTCCACCATTTCTTCAACCATTCATTCATTTGTTTGTTCATTTGTTCATACTTTCTTTTTTGTCCATTCATTCATATTCGTTCATTCTTTCATTGTGTTCTCAACTGATGCAAGTCTATATCTATTCTAACACTAGGCCAACAAGAACCAAGAACTAAAAAAGAAAAAACCAACTTATCAAGCCTATGATGATGTGGATGAAAATGACATGGTTTGTAAAACATAGAACCTCCCTTGTAACAGTCCATGCATTGTGTGAAGCTTCTACTTTTTGTTTTTCTGTGGGTGTTACAGTGATTCTTTGGGAAAAGAAGAAACATTTTTACTTATGTGTACATTAATTTGCAGAACTAGTTCTAACTTAGACCAACTATTTTTTTTCCAAATTCTAGTTCAAAGTGAAGGGTGTTTTGGATAAATATGACGAAGAAATTGATGGAGAGAAGAAAAAGACATTTGCTCTGGGTAAAATGTTTTTGTGCACTTTCTAAGAAATTGTAATATTTTGATAGTAGTAAAAACTGTAATATGTTCCTTTTTGCAGGTGCTGGGGGACAGTTTGACGCAAGTCAGGAGGATGATTTACAAAAGGTATGGTTTATTACTATGCAGCTATTTCAACCTGGACCATGTCTTGTTTATCAGCCAATTGACACCTTTGTAATTTGATTGGCTGATAAGGACACACAGTGCATGACTTTTGTTCTAAAGTGAAAACCTGATTTGCTTTTAAAGGTGATGTAGCCGTGGTTGAATTAGCAGTGCTGTAATCTGTTAATCTTTTTCTTAGCTCTAGCATTCAATCTGTACATGATCATTTGCATGTGAAAGTTCATGTGTTATACTTGTACTAATTTCTTGACATTATTTGTTCACAGATAAAAGAAAGATTAAGAAATGAAATGGTACATAGGAAATCACACTGTTCTGCATTGAAATAAGACATCCTGTGTGTTTTATGAAAAGAGCTTACATGATATTCTTTTTTGACTTAATTGCAGGTTTCTCTAGAGATGGCCAAACCAAAGATAGCTTCAGAATACTACACAGAGGAAGAAATGGTAAGCATTGCTACAAATTAAATGTGAATTATTATATTCATATTGTCCCCAATCCACCTCACCAAATCAAATACACAGGAAGCCCACATCAGTGGTACTATCCAAGGAGGCAACATTTGAGATGTACAAATGTTACTGACCATTTTGATTTCATTCTAGCTCAAGTTCAAAAAGCCAAAAAAGAAACGAAAAATCAGAAAGAGAGAGCCGCTCAAGGTAAGACAGTCTTTGTACAACGTTTTCACATAAATTCCCAATAAAACAGAGTGAAAATTACATCTAATGCTTCAGTGGTTTGAAACCCCAGCCCCATAGGCCTCCAGAGATCTCAAACTCTCAAACCAAACCAGGAGGGAATGAATAAATGCTGCTAGCAGACAAAACTAAATCAGACAATTTTTGTTCCTTGAGCATGGGGAAAAGCAGCTTTTCCCAGTGGTCAATAGCCAGTGTTTGAATTGACTGCTGCACAATGTGCATTTCTTACAAGTAAGCAAAGCATTCCACAAAACACTATTAGAAAAATAAAAAAATAAAAATCAGGATGTTATTCCTTAACAGGCAGATGATTTAGAGACTATTGCTGGCTCATCAGCTATGACAAGTGACCACGGATCAAGGTTAGTTTGAAGTGCAATATTAGATATACGTTTACACAAGATTGATTTGAAAATTGTAACGTTAATTTGTTTCACTTGAGTTCACAAAAAGACTGTGGATGGTTTATTTTGTATATCTTGTATTAACAGATCTAACAAGTCAAGAGTTCAAGCTCCTCAGCAAACTAATTATGGTGAAGAGGCAATGGAAATAGCCCCACTAGAACATGAGGAACAAGGTAAAAATGTTGACATTCTGTAACATCTGTCATCTTCATCTACCTGAGTATAGAAATGAGTTCTCCAGGCTTGGAAGGAGAAGATATTACAGCAATAGTTGCATATCGTATTTTGGTTTTGTTGCCACCCATGGTGAATGAGTTAAACTTTTCTCAAACTGACAGAGCTTTGTGGACTGTCATGAAATTTAACTGCTTACATTTCAGGGTAAACAGCAAAAGTTTCATATAAAGCAAAAAAAAATCTAAAGTTAAATTGAGATCAAATCAATGGCTAGGAATCAAACTCGAATACACAAACCAAGTAACGAAATAGTGTCTTAAAAGGACATAATTGATTCTAATATATTCTTTGTTTGATTTAAGGAAATCACTTCCACCCTGTACCCCAAGAAAATGACAACTTTGTTCTTGAAGATGATCAAGCTCAGCTTGAACTTGAGGTGGCCTTACAGCGGTAGGTTTGTTTGATTCAATCGATCAATCAGTCAGTCAGTCAGTCAATCAAATCATTTATTCAATCAATCAATCTACCCATCAATCAATCAATTTATCCACATTAAACTAAAACAAATGAGTGACTTCTTCGTTCTGATTTTCTGTTTGTAGATCTCGGCTAGCAAAGAAGAAGAAGGATAAAGTTGGTGCAGAAAAAGTAAGTATCTATTTTTTTTAATTGAAGTATTATTTATTTCCATTCTACTAAAACTTTGCATTGCCTTTATCCGCCAGTGGCAAGCGCATATGTCAAATATCAAATATAAATGATATAAATGCTGCATGCGTCTGCCAGCGAAAAAGGGTGGTAAAATGCATTGAATAAGATGCGTCTGGCATTAAAAAACGGCGGGAAAGTATTGACTCATCTGTCAACTAAAAAGGTGGAGAAAATGTTACTCACCCTGCTACTAATAAGGACAGAAAATAGATGATAAACGCGTTTGCCAACCAAACTACAATGCACACGTTGCTTTCTTAGGTTATACAAGATCTTGCAGCTGTAACCAAACAAGAACAATCTACCGACAAAGAAGGTTAGTATTATTTGTTTCCTCATTTGTTCTTTCTCCATTCGCGGTTTTTTTCCAATACTTGTTCATTTTAAAACTCTCTTTTCTTGAAGGAGCGTCTATAGTTATAGATTCGACATCAGAGTTTTGCAGAGCCCTTGGTGAAATTCCAACTTATGGTAAGCTTATAGCGAAACAGAGTCACCAGCAAGACTCTATTGAAGGAATAGAAAACTAGGCAGCGGCCGTGCTTCTCCTAACGCTTGTCTCGTCCTTTTAAAATCCCCAAATGCTCTATAACTCCATAAAACACTGCTGCCGAGTTTTCTTTTCCTTTTATAAAATACAATCACGGTTTGCGATAAATTTTCTTGATATTATGTGTGGCAAGAAATGTGTGTGCGCGTTAAATCAGAGCGTTCGTTGTATCTCAAATATTTTTAAAAACTACTGCTGCGCCCTCGGGACTTCAACTAAATTTCCCTCGCCATTCGGGGAAATTTAATCACTAATTTCCCTCGTGTCATGGTATAGCATCGCTAATAGCATCGCTAATAGTATGAACTCTTATTTCTCCTCCGTATTTACTGTTGAGAATTATGACAACTTTCCGACGCTTGACTGCTCTACTGATTCAAAACTTCAATACATCAATTGTTCAACCTCAGAAGTGTTAAAACTACTCAATGGTCTCGATGGAAACAAATCCCCTGGACCTGATGGCATTTCGCCGAAAATTTTAAAGACCTGTGCGTCAGAACTTGCACCATCAATCACGAAAATACTGAATATGTCCTTATCCACTGGAACACTACCCTTAGAGTGGAAAATGGCCAATATAACACCTTTGTTTAAGAAAGGGTCTAAAAATTTGAGAGGAAACTATCGCCCGATCTCACTGACTAGTATTGTATGTAAGATCTGCGAGAAAATTGTTCGCAACAGAATTCTACACTTCTGGCACGACCTCAATCTCTTCAACAAAAATCAATTCGGTTTCCTAGAGGGAAGATCCACAGTCACGCAGCTCCTGAGCTCTGTTAATGACTGGGCCAGCTCCAGGGACCGGCGCATACCAACTGATATTGTGTTCCTCGACTTTGCAAAAGCTTTTGATAACGTTGCACACGAAAGATTACTACTAAAGCTATACGCAAATGGTATTGATGGCGGTCTCCTTGACTGGTTTAGACAATTTCTAACAGGGCGCATTCAAAGAGTCAATATCCGCGGTACATATTCTGATTGGTCTCCAGTGTTGTCTGGAACACCACAAGGAACAATACTGGGAGCCATTCTTTTTTTATTGTATATCAATGATATCACCGATGATATCACATCTACCACCAAACTTTACGCAGACGACACCAAGATTTATAGAGCAATCATCGATGAGATTTCTGACATACCAGCATTACAGTCTGATTTAAACAGTCTTAACCGATGGGCCAATGATTGGCAATTGAGATTCAACGCCGATAAGTGTGAATGCATGCGAATTACTCACTCCAGAGATAAATCCACAACTAACTACACTTTAGGATCTAATCAGCTGAAGGATGTTGATCACTTTAAAGACCTTGGGGTTATCATTACACGTGACCTTTCCTGGGGGACACATATCAACTCCATAGTCAGAAAGGCTAATCAAGTATTGGGAGTCATCAAGCGCTCAATTGGTACAGCCAACAGGGACATTTTCAAAATGTTGTATACATCCTTAGTCAGGCCGATCTTGGAGTATGCTGCACCCGTATGGAACCCTCACCTCGTAAAAGACATTCATGCATTGGAAAAAGTCCAGCGTAGAGCATCTAGACTTGCCTTAAATCAAAAACAGGGAGAAATGTCTTACGAAGAACGTTGTGAAATTCTGGACTGGCCTACACTCGCCATTAGAAGAGACTACTTATCCTTAATCGAATGTTACAAAATTGTCTTCGGCCTAAACCATCTTGATTTTGATAACTATTTTAGCTTTTCTAAATATAAATCAACGAGAGCCAATCACCCATATAAACTGTATTTGAATGCCGCTAAAGTAAACAGTTACAAATTCTCCTTTTTTATCAGAATAATTAAACACTGGAACTCACTACCGGCTCATATTGTACAAGCAAATAGCCTTTCAGACTTTAAGAAGAAATTGAAAGATCATTTAGGCATTTAACTTATTTTATTTCATCACTATTACTATTTATTTATCTTTTGTTATTAAGCTATTACACCTAGCTTTTATATATTTACACAATTTTTCAATTAGTCGTTTTATGTCGCCTAGCTTTAAGTCGTTTATCTGTTAGTAGTTTTTTAGGGAGTTTTCACATAGGGCTAACCTCTTAACTTCCTTTTCATGATGCCACTTTTGTTATTAATGTTCTGTATTGCTTTGCTACGCTTAATTTATCTTGTAACTGTCACCTTTAATTTGCATCTTGAATAAACCTTTATTGTATTGTATTGTATTGTACTTATAATATCATATGCGACTTGCATGATGACGTAATATACTACCAATACCAGAATGCTTTGCCGACTTTCTTTTCTATCGCAACTACTGCAAATTGTTTTATTAATCTAAATTAGGGATTAAAAATTTGAATATGAAAGAGAATTTGCAAAAAATGCTGGTCTTGGTAGTAAAATGGCGCCATAATGCAAATCTCCTATTCAATATTTCCTTTAAATATATAAATACTGTGAACTCAAAGTAGTCGGAAACCCTTTGAGTACATCATTTGTGCTTACTTTCAGGGACTTCTGGGAATCGCGAAGAGGAAGAAGACGATGATGATGATGATGAGGTATTTGTTTTATCTGTCAATTTGCTGGTTATTCTACTTATACTGCTAAGTGTAGGGACGGTTTGCTCTTCCTGTCAATTTGCTGGTTATTCTACTTAGACTGCTAAGTGTAGGGACAGTTTGCTCTTCCTGTCAATTTGCTGGTTATTCTACTTAGACTGCTAAGTGTAGGGACGGTTTGCTCTTCCTGTCAATTTGCTGGTTATTCTACTTAGACTGCTAAGTGTAGGGACAGTTTGCTCTTCCTGTCAATTTGCTGGTTATTCTACTTAGACTGCTAAGTGTAGGGACAGTTTGCTCTTCCTGTCATGATAAACGCTGTTGGTCGTTTGTATACGTAAAATGTAAAGGAGGCTTTTTGGAGAAAACTCACCGTTTTTTTTTTGTTTTGTTTCAAGACAGGGGCTATTGCATAACACCCTGATTGTTTTTCTAATTTCTTGATGTTTTTTTCAGTGGAGAATGGATATCGACCATCAAAGCAAAGAAACTCAGGGAGGTTGGGAACTAGTCGAAACACAAGATGAAAAGAAAAAGATTGATGTCCAAAAACTGGTAAGAACGTTTAGTTCGTATTTCTAGCTGCTATTTGAAATGTTCTCTTTGTATGGTGCTTACCTACTTGCAGGAATCTTAGCCCTTCCAGCATATTTAGGCAGTGCTTGTGCTTCGACACAAAACAGCGTTTGACAAGGTTCATCTTGGAATAATTGAAAACTTGCATATTATTATAAAAATTATGTGGACAGTTTGGCGATGTCCAGTTGTTTGACAGAACGTTCTATTGTTGATCACTTATTCCTCTGTTTCGCTAACTGTTCGATTGTATATTTCTATTCGTAGGAGGAAGAAAGTCGTGTTCTTGACGAAGAACCTATCGTTGGATCAGGAATGGCCGCAGCTTTGTTACTTGCATCAAAAAAAGGTTACTTTACGATCAGATACAAATATTTAGATTCCAGGAGGTGGTTTTCAACCGTTCCCTGGAGGCAATTTAAACAAAAGACGTGGCAGCCATGCTGGTGGACTTTTCAAAAGAAAACCACCACCGTGACTGGTGGACCCTTTTGTTCCACTCACTCTCCTGGGAATGGTTGAACCCTGGACATTTGCCTTTTCCTTGAAGGGGTGCATGATAGTAAAGGAATTAGGGATAGTTAAGCATGAAATGGTGATGCCATGTCCCGAATCATTAGTGCACACTGTCGACGTCGCTAGAGTCCATTTAGAGTATCAGTGGGAAGCAGTACCGTATCCTATTAATAGACTCGTTTTCGCATAAGAAGAAAACGGTACGGTTACGATGCGCCTACGATACGGAAGATGATTCAAATGTTTTCTTAGAAACTACGGTTACGTTACGGTACAGTACTGTTTCCCACTCATACGAAAACGACTCTAAGCGATTTGATTGCCGTTGTGTGGTTTAGCTGTACCGTTTACAAGTCATTTTTGTACAGCGAAGTAATCGTTTTGACATCGTAGGTCTACTTAATGCTGCGAGCAAAAAGAAACAAGAAGATAAATTTGTAGCTGAACTACCGTCGGTTGGAATTATCGACGAAGAGAAAATGAGGTACGACTTGCTGGACATAAGACCAGTGTTGATATCAATGATGCTTTGTCGTCGTTATTCTTGTTGTTATTGTTGTTGTTGTGTTTACTAAGTTGTAGTTGTTGCTGTTTAGAGATGTAAATATAGCTTTTTTGTATTAATTTTTGTCGTTATTTTTGACTGTTTTTTTTTTGTTGTTGTATTATGTTTTTTTGTTGTTGTTGTGTGTTTGAAGTTTGTAATTCTCTTCTCTGTTTTATGATGTAGCGGAGAAGGCAAAGACAGAGGGCGAAGGTATGTTTCTTTGGGATAAACGGAAGCACGAATGAAGGAATGAACTAATAAATGAATCAAGAATGAATAAATGACTGAATGAGCACAAGAATGAACGAACAATCGAATGAATGAATGAATTGCATGTAATTTATAAGAATAAATGAGAAACCACCATGGACCATCAAACGATCAAATCAGGTAAACGTAACTAACGAATGGATGACACTGAACAAACAATCGAATGAGTGATTGGATTAATAAGGCTGATAAGTAATGAGAACGTGAACCTCTATACTGCATAACTACATAAACTATACAAGTAGAAAAGAACATGTTTTCTGTTTATGATTATGCTTTCTTTCCTTCCCTGACAGGGAACGTGATTACGACCGAGATAAAGATCGATACCGAGTAGAAAAAGAAGGCTATGTGCCAAAAGTCAAAATAGACTATGTCGATGAACATGGTCGACAAATGACCCCCAAAGAGGTAACTTTTATTCTATTTTCTCTCCCTGTGTGTCCTGTTTGTCTTCGTTCTTTTGTACCTAAAGGCCAATTTCCACGCTGTGATTTACCATTCGTGTGTGTCGTGCGTCCTACAACTGCAGTCCCACATGCCGTACAAACAAGTCTTAGAAATAGTTGTTGAAGCTATGGAACAACCCGACAAATTGTGTGCAATGTAAATCACCCTTGATACTTGGTAAAATCTTTTACGATTTTAGGGTGTTAATGTTGTTTGGTGATTTCTTGTGTAGGCATTCCGGTACTTATCTCATCGGTTCCACGGTAAAATGCCAGCAAAACTGAAAACAGAAAAACGAAACAAGAAAGTTATGGAAGATATGGTAAGTCTTGAACACTTTTACACCATTGCTTTGTGTATTTTATCTTTTCCAAATTGTTTATAAATGTTTGATTTTGTTGGTTCAATACTGCTATGCCTTACAAATGGCATGGTTTCATTAAAAAACTGAAAACGAGCAAAATCCTTTTCGGTCAAGTTGCTAAGTTTGTTTGATTTTGAAGGATATGCTACATGATTGTGTGGTTAAAATGTAAGTCATACACCGTACAAAGTATTTACTGACGTTTCGGACGTAAAGAGAGGATATGTTACATGGTTACACGACCAAGTGTAATGATATCTACTGACTGACATAAAATATCGAATCATTTGTCATTTAGCTATACATTGATCATTTCTTTAGGCAATGCAGAAAATGAGTTCCGTCGACACACCTCTCAACACTGCTGCGCTACTTAAAGACAAACAGAAAGAATCCCAGTCACCGTATCTTATTCTTAGTGGTGGAGGAAACACACTCTCTGTAGGGTAAGTACTAGATAAAACACTGAACACTCTCTGCAGAGTAACTACTGACAACAACTTGATAAAGTATAGTGTATTTATCATCTCAAATTATTTTAATACTCACGGTCGGGTGAGTAGGGTGTGTAGAGTTAAGAGCCAGGGGAGGCTGAGGATCAAATCCGAATGATTACATTATCTAATGTTTTCTCCTCTAAATGTTCAGGACTACAATTTCAAAGAAAAAGTAGCCGTGTGGTTGGTTGTCCATTGAACACAAGAATACCATGGTGATCACCAGACGCATCAAGACGACTTACACAATGTGCTTCTCATCACAATATTCATGGCCTCTTTGTAAAATAGATCAATAAAAGTGCTTTTGTTTCGTGTTCTAATTATTGCTGTATATCTATTATGGTAGAACATTGTAGCACCTTGGTTCAATAGTACAATACGGTCAGATTATGTCCATACAATTGTATTAATCCCTAGTGACGATGTTGTTGGTAGTGTTCTAAGACATTTTAAAGACGTTTTGTATGTAGGACACAGCCTCCTCCACAGACATCACTGTTATGTGCACGGACGGTCTTCGGGCTTTGCCTTTGCTTGGGTTTCGTGTGTAAATGAGAGAGGCGAGAAGAGGAGGGGGTCCCTCACAGGAAAAAAAAAAACTTTGCAAAGGAAGCCCAATTTTTTTTTCTTAAAGAGAGCAAAGAGAATGATAAAATCGGTACATTTTAATATATTTACCAAGATATTTTAAGGAAGCACTTTGCTTTTGGCATCCGGCGTTGTATCCGACAACGTGATTTTTTCAAATGAGTGTCATACGGGGAACTTTGTCTATGTTGAAATCATTCTGACGTCATTGGGTCGCTGATTTATGCGATTGAGGAAGAAGAAAAATTTTTAGTTTTAAATCTCTGATATTTGATTGTTTGTGCACTAAGCTCTTTTCCATTTCAATCTGCTCCACCGAATAAAAATAATTCGCAACAAAGACAAAGTATCTCCAACTGAACTACAGTGTACATGTCCAACGAGTCAAAAGGAACACATTTTTCTATCGCTTACAACATCGGGTATTGATCACAAACGGCACCGACTAAAAGGTCTTTGTTAGAACATCCTATCTATCCGGACCGGTTGCCTTTACTGACTTGAGATTAAAATGTAAAGCAATAAAGAGACGTGCAGTGGATAGATGCCGAATATCCCTTACACAGCCGTCATGCATTGAAAAATTAATAAAAATGTACGTAACCAAAATGTGTGCAACAATTGTCACTATTTAACAGTCAATAGCAATGAGTAAACGAAAGAAAACAATAGAATAAGCATAAAAGATAAGGACACAAAGTGCAAGTACTTTGTTATAAAGCGCAAACATGATTGGCTTATAAACGCGAGTGGACTCGGGTGACGTAGAAGCACTCTAGTTCTTATTATCGTGCAGCAGTGTATATGATTATCACAGCACCCCATCATATGTCCATCATCTGGCACTCGTAATTAACGTCGCCATAACCCTGCTTGTCCAGTTACTGATATAGACTTTCTACCTACCTTTAAGTTGTTTTTGACAATTTCTTTTCTTTGTCAATCTTTTCATGATCTATGACCATGTCTCGATTTTATCGCAGATTGTTGGCAGTCGTATTCAGCATAGTCGATAACTGGCTGTCTTCATTATCATCTTTGTTATCCATCTAGAGTCCCGATTATCACTCGATATATGATCATGATTGTGTCACCTGTCTAGATTCGTTGGCACCTCAGTCATTCACTATCATGATTTATTTTTTTGCTTTTGTCGACATATGTGTCCAGTCTATCAGAAATTACATTTAATTCATTATTCAAGGTGTACGGCTCCCAACTGAAATTCCATCGTTGGTAACTTTGTTGTTAAAAAACAAGTCCTCTGAATATCAACTAGATGAGGCGTGGCGCGCAATCTTGGTCACTCGATAACTTACCGTCCTCGAGCACAAGGTCTTTAAGGTGATGGAAACATGAAACGACATCGTGAAAATCCTGTATGATGTGAATAAGCAACATCATCTATTTTATTTATTTTATTTTTCTTCCGCGGTGATGTTTTTTTTTATTGTCAAAGAAGATTTACTCCTCATTCTGGTATGGCTTAAAGGCTATATATTCAATTTTCCAGTCATTCAATACTACTCGTCAATTATAGCTTATAAAATCATATCAGAAAAGCAAAACAGGAAAGATGAAAATGAAATAGCGGCTTCTTTGAAAGCACACTTCTCCTTGCGAAACATTGGTCGCCCTTTTTTTAAGACGTTGATTTGAATTTTTCCTCAGATGCGAACACACTTTTAAGTGTTAATTTTAAAAAGGTTTTTGCAATTTAATTTGTCGTTAAGGTTGATTATCATCGTTAGTGATAAGCGACAGATTCTTCTAAAGTAAAGATGAGTGAATGGTACTGACAAAACCCATGCGACAAGTCGACAGACAGAAATCACAGCAATTCCAGCAACATCAATTGGATAATAACGTATGTTTATCATAAAAGTCACTAGATGAGAGAACTGCCATGACCTGGGGCTTTATTGTCGCTTAAAAACTGCATTAGTTGAAATGTTGGCACGTTTACAATGTCAAAAACGTGGGTTACAATGAGTACGATACTAGATCCACGTCGATTGTTTAATACGGTGTAACAACTATAATTGTGCTCTATCTATTCAGGAAAAACAAGTGTATATAACTATATACTACATTGAGATGGGATGTTCGTCTTCTGTTGTCAGTAAGAACAAAAAGCCTCTTAGACCAGAAAGCATACCACTTACCAAAGCACAAAAGTACTTGCTGCGAGAGACTTGGGAGACAATCGAACTGCACAAAACAACTGTTGGCAAAAACACATTTTTAAGGTAAGAACCAAATGTGTTTTACACACTCTAAACGACTATAATTAATTTATCTCACTAGTTTAAATAATCATTTCACCAATCAAGTTCTTTTTTTTTACTTCAGGCCAATGCTAACTTTGTCTTTTTTAAGTAGTACGTCATTTTATGAGTAAAATGCGTCTCATTACTGTGAAGAATGTGTCATTAAAAGGTCATCTAACATAAATGTCCAATATATTCATTTGAAAATTAACATCTATACAAATAAAATACGTTTTTTACAAAAAAGAAAGAAGTTAAATTAAATCAACATCTTAAACTTAAATTTTAAAGTATTTTGAGTTGTGTTTTTAATTACTTTATTTTTAAGTTTATGCTCCTTAAAAGTAAATAAAAGTGGCGGAGTTCTGATAGTATGATTACGTTTTAGAATCTGACATCGTAGGGAATTAATTCCACTTTTTTAGCAGTCACATCAATTATAGTATTCATAGTACATAGATTGTCTTCAATTTGGCTACCCACCAATCGCTCATTCATATATAGTATTCATAGTACATAGATTATCTTCAATTTGGCTACCCACCAATCGCTCATTCATATATAGTATTCATAGTACATAGATTATCTTCAATTTGGCTACCCACCAATCGCTCATTCATATATATTCATTTTTTCATGTATTGATTCCGGTATTTGTTCTTTCGTTTGTTCATTCATCCGCTTATTGAGACATTTAAAATTCAGATCGTTTGTTCCTTATCAAATAAAGTAAAATTTAAACTCCTAAAAATAATTAGGATAGTATTATAAAAATTGAAACCTCCATTCGTTCGTTCGTCCGTACGCGTCCGTCCGTCCGTTTGTTCGTTCGATCAGTCCTTCATTCAAAATCTGATCATGATCGTATCAATGAGCCAAAGAAACTGCATGAGTTGTATAAAATGTTGTAAGATCGAAGCCACTTAGAACATCATTATAATCATGAAAGACATGCAGGATAATATCTAATTCCAAAGATATTTGAGAATTAACTTCCTCGTAGCTTAACAGATATATCCGAAAGATATTGACTCTTCAGTCAAAATAGTAAAAGCCTTGTCAATTACATGACTTTCAACGAAAGGTTCGGTGCCATTCGCTGATATTTTTTTGTTTTCCAAAATATTATTGCGCTTAATCATAGTTATCAAGTATCCTTCTCAAGTCTTCTCTACTCTCATTTTGTTGATCCCATCGGTGCCGTCCTTTAAATATGTAGCAAAGAATTTCGGAGGAATCTCTTGAAAAGTGAATAGTAGGGTTCGATCGGGCGTACACTGTAATTTCTTTTTATGTCCCCATTAGATTTAAAACCCTCCACAGGCCAGATAAATAATACACAGTCCTTTATTTTTTCAGTCCTCCTTCCTTTCCATTTAGTTTTATTCCCGCAGTCATTTTTTCTAGCTCCATTAAAATGCCTTTTTCGCGCGGAGGCTAATTTGAGCTTTTACAGGTCGTCGCTGGGTTAAGAGTAGTCTGCAGGCTGCTTTATTTGATAAGACCTTTAGATAGCAATAATCAGTACTTAGTTTGACTACGAGATATCATGAGGAAATTGGATTTTGAATGAGAACGAAAGGAATCATGGGAACGCCGCTATTATATTTATAGTACTGATGTTCCTAACTGCTAAAACCTAACTGATAAAAGTGATTGCACACTGGCCTCACAAGCAAACGAGTCGATGCAATTTAACTGGTATTGAGCTACAGAATATAGTATGCATTTTTGACATTTTCTGCATGTCACATTATGACGTCTTGGAACAATGTTCGACAACGCACAACAACATTCGATTACTCGCTTAAACGTTGTCCAACTTGCCAATACGCATTGACTTCACCGCAAATTCTCTTTTTATTGCAGTTTCTTTGAGAAAAATCCAGAATATCAAAAACTGTTTCCTGAATTCAAAGAGCTGACATACGAAGAGTTACAAAATGCAAAAACAATTTATGGACATGGTAAGCGAGTTATGAAAGCCATAGAAAACGCCATATCGGCTTTGGATGACTCTGTAAGCTTTAGTGCGTATTTGGAAGAGCTGGGCCGACGACATAAGGCTCGCTCACTGAAACCTTATCTACTGGATGTAAGTACGTAACGTAAGAACGTAACGTAATTAAGTTTTGATCTTAAGTATGTAACGTAAGGACATAACGTAAAAACGTAAATACGTAATGTAAGTTTCAAGCACATGTTTTTAACGTAACTGCGCAAGGTAAGTTTCTAACGTAAGTACGTAAATTAGCCCCAATAATCAGAATGTATTATGGGTATGCGAGAGATGAATTATGAGGTATAGGGGCTTACTGTGGCGAAAATTTCTGTCTAGCGATTGTTTTTGCTTTACAAAGGTTGTTTAGGACTTCGATTTTTGATTTGTTTCTTTCTTCGTCTTAGTGATATCATTGTTTAAAAATAAACTTTGAACTTCCTAATTATTTTATTTTGCCGCGGGTTAGGTTAATCTTTGTAAAGCAAATTCAATCCGGCTTGACCGACATTTTCACCACAGGAAGCCCCTATAACTCATGAATTCACCATTCACATACCCCAATTTCCCGAAATAACTTCAGTTAAAAAATAGCATACCCATAATACATTCTGATTATTGGGGGGGGGGGGGGGGGGGGGTTTTGTCATTGAAATCATTTGCATTTGAATAACAATTGATTTTCTTTGCATCACAAAAACTTACTCCTCATGGTTATCGTGAAAGTGATGAATAGATAGATGAAACTCACCGTACCAAATGGTCTAAATGAGACGGTGGTCAGTTACATGAAATGCTGCTATTATTTTCTCATACTTTTTACGATCAGGCAGCAAATCGTTTTAATAGTTGACCAACATATTTCATAAATTGCACTGTGGCAATCAAATTTTCAAAGGGATACTTTCAAGTGCACAATGAGCAATGCTAAAAACTCTGTTTAGGAACATTTTATCGTTTATCGTACACATATTTACCTGTAGTTGTTTTATCGGGCTGTTACTAAATAAAAGGATATCTTAAACGCCTCCTTGACTATGTTACATGATAAAAGAGAATTTCAAACTGCACTATTCAAGTTAGTTAGGATGTGCTGAGTTTGTTCTGTGTGAGTTTTTCTTGTAGTCACATACACAGGAAATCACAGAGAAAATTTAGGTTCAAATTGCGAGTGGCGGGCGATGACCATATGTGATCCTCAAGCTGGACCGCGAATAGTTGCCTGGAAATGAAGAAAATAAATATAGACTATCCCATCAATTTTTAGTAATTCAAAACAAATGGATCAATAGTTGTGATAAAACCTGTCTCTCACCATATGAGCGAGTGCATGCTTTTCGTTATAAATCATTGTTTTGCCAATCAATTGCAGGCAATGCAAACAGCATTAATGCAGAATATCAAAGAAGTGCTACAGAACGAATGGACAGAAGAAGTGGCTATTGCTTGGAACAAACTGTTTCGTTTCATCGTTGATACCATGATATATGGGTTACAGAACGATTGATAATCAACCTAACAGAATACCTGAACCCACATGGACTTTGTGGACTTAACATATAGCTGTCATATATACAGATGCTCATGATGATAATGATGATGATGATGATAATAATGATGATGATAATGATGATGATGATGATGATGATGATGATGATGATGATAATGATGATGATAACCGATGGTGGCGATGATTCATGCATTATGATAAAAATGCGTTGGTAATTTGTCGATAATGATGATAACGATAATGATTAAGATATAATCAGTGATGATGGTGATGATGATGATAATGATGATTATGATGATAATAATGATGATGATGATGATGATGATATAATGATAGATGATTATGATGATCATAATGTAGGTTGTGGTGAAGAAATGAATAGTGATATTTATCATAGTGATGTGGTGAGAACAAGACATGCACCGATAGTGTCTCGTGCTGTTGTTAGGCCTGTTTATTTCACGGCAAAAAATGGCAAAGAAAGCTAATGAACGTTTATCTGTAAAAACATTTAACTAGACCAAAAGTAAATGTTCAAAATACATCAAAGTTGGTGCGAACTTCTTTGTTCTCGCCACGTTTTTCAATCTCAATTGCATTTACAAGATCATACGAACAGAAACATTTATTGCTCGATCTTGGTATTGGCAGGTTAAGTATTGCCAATTGAGCGTTTTTCGTATGGGTGATGGGCAATTAGATGCTTGCATGGTAAGGTATATTGATATTTATGTATTAGAAATACCTAGCCAGGCGCGCAGCGCAGTCACGCCTTTTTTCAGGTACGCACAAGTACATATGATCTAAAAAACCTTAAGTAAACTGAACAAAAAATACTGCGTTCTTGTTTTCGTGCTTAGATTCAATTTTACAATTTAATCGAAGTGTTTTTTTTTTTCAACATAAAAGTCTTGGTTGCATACAAATAAAATTTTGAAAATAGAAACAATTTCAAGTACGCACGTGCGTATATGCGTATAGGACGCTGCGCCTCTGCTAGCTTTTATATTGTGGATTGACAGACTGAAAAAGAGCAAATATCACTTCATTCGTTCTCTCTTACGGGTTTATAGACAATCTACAGGAATCCCACAACAACAACAAAAACTTGCTTATGAATGACCATATTTTGGGTTTAATGTGAATTTTCTTTTTAATCGCACGAGAAATTATACTTGAAACCACATGCGCGAGCAAAATGCGCAGTAGCAAGGGTACCCAACCGTGTTGTGTCTGACCGTGAGTTGCATGTGTTGGGGTTAATGGATATAAACCAAGGTGAGGCTGGTGTCGAGTGTCTCTAATGACGACCTTGTGAGTACTGAAAGAACTGATAGATAGTTTATAACTATTGATAAATGCGTGAAAGAATGTTGACAATGGAGACTGGTCGACTGGTTTTTGTTCCACTGTCATTCGCTTAGCGCAGTTTAGCGTAGTTCCAACTGACTTGAAATCCATTGACTTCTAAATTTCTTGACTTATAAACAATACAGTTGTCATATTGGTTGAGCCAATCTGTCAAAATTTCAACCGGCATTATGGATGATCAGACATCCTCTAATAGGGCACTCATAATATGAAAAACCTTAGTGGCATGAGAGAAAACAACAGTCTAGCCATAACAGTAGACACACCTTCCCTGTTGGCCTCATTCATACAAGGAACTAATCGGCCTTAGGGCGTGTCATGTACATAATTGTTTTTAATTCCAAACCGCATTTAAAGTGCGTTAATAATTAGTAAAACTTTCCTACGTTGCGCCTTGATTACAAACGAGAGAAATGAACTAGGTACGTCTTTTAAAAATGTATAGGTGTTGACCATTTTGGGCCGAATGAGATTTCATACATGTTAGTGTTTTTAGAATTGGTTCAAGAGATCTTACATACGAGATACAACGCAAATAGGTTGTCTGTTTATCAATCAAAAGAAAAACGGTAGCGATTTCATGGAAGGGTTGACAGGTTAGCTCAGTTGGGAGACCATTACCCTCAGCCCGACCATCACTCAGGGTCTTAAAATAATTAAGGAGAACGTTATTCGATTTATAGTTGTTAGACTTCGCCTCTTCTCGGATAAGGACCATAAACTGGAGGTCCTGTCTCGCCACACTTCACATTAACTAATAATGGGGGGATGTAAAAGAATGACTGAGGACGCAGGTCACTACCATCCTCGGCATACACTAATACATACTAACTACTCATGCTTGTAAAACCGGATTACATACTATAAATATTAAAGATTGTAAAGCGCCTTGAGACATTAAGGGAAATGTGCAATATAAGCACTACGTATACAGTACTTGACATTGAATCCCTCCATCAAAAATGCCTGTTACTCTATATCTCATCCCTTGACATGAGCTATGATTTCATGACCTTGACATCTTTTCAGAAGAATTATGCGTCAAACGTTTTGATTTTTGAATCTTTCCATCGAACACTTTCCAACTAAACATTTCATCTCCTTCAGATACCGTTTTCTCCAAAAACTATACCTGGATCCTGGTAATGACACTCGGCACAAAAAAAACACTTCCTGTTTGTTTGGGCTTCCTGTTTTGTTATTGACCGTTGGGGATTATGGGATTACATCACCTCTTGAAGGCCAGGGCTCTCAGTCGAGGAAGCAGCAAAGGAATCCTGAACAAGAAAAACAGGCAAAAAGGGCTGACAGCAAAGGAATCCCGAACAAGTAAAAAAGGCCAAAAGGCTGAAGAAGGGTTGCTTGCGGGGGAGGCTGGACTGTCTCCATGGCCTGCTGCAGCATTGTTCCCCTCCCCGATTAACATCCCACTACCACGGCCACTTTACGGTCACGATTAGCATTATGGCATCGTTTTACTATCGCTACTAGTGTTCGTTTCCCTTTCAGGTTCAAATTTTTTAATCCCTAATTTAGATTAATCAAACAATTTGCATTAACTACGATACAAAAGAAAGTCGGCAAAGCATTCTGGTAGTGGTAGTATTTACGTCATCGTGAAAATGCCTATTGTTCTTCTTTGTCAATTCAATTTTAGTCTTGTTATTTTGCTTTTCCTTCTAAAGTGCCAGGGTTGCTCGTCGGAACATGAGTGGTTCATAGTCGGGGTATCGAGCAATCCGCCGTGTTTATTTTAATCACAGATATACCAATGCTCATTTCATACGCAAAAAGCATTTGCATTAGTCAAAGTGCCAATGAGATTCATAGCAAGCATACACGAACATTACTATGAACTTTATCACTGTCGAACGCAATTCTGAGCAATTTTAAGCACACATCCATTATCTATTCATGCGAACGACCGACTGACTCACACAAGTGCAAATTGGATGAAATAATAGCGAAGCTTTTTGACAGACCCTTCCTGTTACATTCATAAATTTCCGAAACTCCTCTGACAGAGTGCTTTTCCGTATTTTCTAAAGAACATTTTTGCGATTACTGGTCGCCATGATAATCATTTGTTTTCACAATGCATGTAATCTGACATGAGAGCACGTTTATCTTTTGAGAGAAAAAATCGGCGATAAAGAATATTAGATGGAATTTTACTTTTTGTCTAATGAGTAACTTATTTCATTTTTTTACTACACTAAAGACTCACAAAATTCACAAAATTCACAAAAATACTGTAAAATGGCCATGATCATCGAAAAATATTAGGTTTTGACTGGTTTTGTGTGCGTACGTGTGTTTTTTTTATTTATTAATTAATTTGAAAAAGAATATGTTGATATGATAACAATACTACCTGAAAATGAAAAAAAATTAATTGGGAGAATGTTCAATTTTTGCCGAATATGAAGAGGATAGATTTCAAATGTATTTTTCTTTAGTTTTTTTTTTTATAACTGACACAGACATAGACAGAATACCACTCATGTAATTTGAATTCTTTTCTTTTTTTAAAAAAATATGATTTTGTAGCATTTTGATCGATGGCTGAGTGCTCGCACAATTCTTTATGTAAATGACAGTTACTGATTGCTATTCTCATTTGCATATCTGAGAGTTGTGACGTAATGTGATCAGAAAGGGTTTTATACTTCAGTTCCGAAAACTCAGTCGACACTCCAGATAAAAAGATTACTCCTTTGTGGGTCTTATACCATCAGTAAATACAACACTAGCTTACAGGAGACGTGTAGCGATCGGTGCTGGAATTTACGATTTCTTGGAGAGTATACTCGGTCAATGCATAGGTATTTATCGTCCACAACCACACGAAATTTATGAAGAAACTTCAACTAAGACTTGCTAAAAAAAGGTTGGTTTATATCGAAACGTGAACAGTTTTTTTTACATTTCTATCTATCTGATACTTTAAGAGTCCTTTTTGGATACGTATGTTTTACTGAGATCAAGGGAGCTACAAGATAGATTTAATTTTGTAATTTATATTTTCTTTCGTCGTCGAATTTCAAGCAAAAATATAATACTACTACAACGCCATATAAAACTAGATACATCGGTCTAACTGATGGATTTCACTAAAAAAGAAAAAAAAAGCAAATAACATGGCGGTGCGGAGGAGTAATATCTTTAGATGTGGCGGATTTTTGCC
The DNA here is from genome assembly GCA_918843875.1 of Diadumene lineata. Lineage (NCBI taxonomy): Eukaryota > Metazoa > Cnidaria > Anthozoa > Actiniaria > Diadumenidae > Diadumene > Diadumene lineata. Next base: position 41,069,631 of record OU974069.1, read on the forward strand.
CTATTTCTGTACATATTCTTACTAGCTGGGGTAGAATTGATTTCAAAGTGGATCTTGCTTGCTAAGTGTTTTTTCAAGGCACGTTTGAAGAGTTTTATGTGGATATATCTTTAGATCCAATCACTACATATGGTTTATCTTAATGAAAATCTTCTCGAATGTCGTTTACTTTGGAACGAATTATATACCAACTTTTAAAAAATGCTGCTTTCTAAGGAAATTCTGTTAAATAAGGCCATTTTCCCGAGACAATTTAGCTTAACATAACCTTAAAGTTAAAACATAACCTTAAAGCTTTGCGGACAAGTGCCATGTTTTCCCAAAATTTTCAAAAGCAATATGAAAAAGGAATTAAATTGAAATGTGTAAAGAAGAAAGAATTAGTCAAAGACAAATGAGATCTTTTTATTCTTGCTTGTTACTTCTTCCTGTAATTAGAGTTATTGCATCAAGAACTGCGGGGAAAAAAACCTTCACTTCAATATTTAATGTTTCTTACCCAATTCCTTGTCTCGTTTTTCGCATGATCTATACAAATAGATTTTTGCATGTACATTTTTGCTTTGACCAATTTCCATATTTTGCTGTGAAACATTGATGCATGTTGCACACTCTTGGGGACGTTCAGACACTAGTTAAAGTAGGATTTTGTATCAATTTGTAGTCCGTGTCAGTTTGGTGACTTGGGTATTCAGTTATTGTTCACTTCCCTTTAGATTTCTCACTTAGAGCTCTTTAGTATTTCATTATTTAGCATTTTTCGGTTTGTTTCTTTATTTGATTGTTTGTTGTGGTTTTAGATATTAGTTTTGTTTGTTTATTTTGTCTTTCGTTGTCCTGTGTTCAATTTTTGTCATTTATTCGTTTATTGGTCTTGTTAGGTTGTTTTTTGTTGTGTGTTTTTTTTCATTTTTTTTGCCCTTTAATCGGTTCTAAATGTACATGTTCCCATTGCTTTTGTTTTAAGTAGTTTTAATTCTATGATTTGATGTCCATTTGATTTCACATGAGAAATAATGATGAATCTTATTGTTTGATTTCTACGCTTTACTCATAACATGTAAAAGTGTGAGCACGCGATATGTTTCGTGACAACAATAATATTGGCATTTATCCTATAAAAAGGATCAGCGAAACACAGGACAAAAATCACATAGACTAGTCAACCGAAGCACGACATTCTTTTTATTCAAATCCGCTTTGAGCGGATTCAAATTTAAATAAAAATAAATCGTTTTAATGGTGAGCATAAATCTTTTGAATGGCGAGGTATAGATCTATTGGTAAGACGTAAATCTTTTGAAATAATAAGGAAGTATTAATTCTCACTTCAGTGAAATGATGGGAAATAACTCTATCAAAAATGGGCGACATAAACTAAAAAAATGACGTCGAGATCACTAAATTTGTTTGCAATTGAGAGTTTTAAGTATTGAGATGCAAAGCATTTTTCGGGAAAATGAAATTTTTATTGTGATGAATATGATATTTTAAGAGTTTGGTCTGACAGAGAAGAAAGTTCGTGACCGACGCTAACAATCATTCAAACTACCACCTTCCATTTATAAAGGAAATGATGTTTTTAGGTATTTTTCTGAGAATGTTTTGCAAGGCGCCTGAAGCAAAAGTATTAACACAAAGTATTATATAGAAAACTGTTTCTTCAGCAGATAACAAAGTTCCGTTCGACACTTGCTTCAATCAGTTTACAAGCATCAAAACCAAATGACACAAATGTTTCGACTACAATTGTGAATTGGTCTTTTATTCACATTTATGATTGTTTTTGGCAGTAATTTGACTGAAAAAGGATAAATGGCTAGTCTTTTTTCAGATTATTTGTTGCCTATGAAAACAGACAAACAAATGTATCACCATTGTCATGTCTGAAACAAATACAGTACAAAACTAAACATAGCTAGTTTTCCTCGAAGTTTGTCGTTTTTGTATTTTCTTAACAAAGAACAAACCTAATGAACAAATGTAAAAAGAAGTTATGTTCGCGTCTTTTGTTTTCATACAGGAGATGCTTTAGGGGTCTGTGTTTCGCCTACGCCATGCAGAATTCGTGACATTGTCAGAGGTGCTGTTGAAGTACGTTCTTAACTTGTGATACAAACAAAGTTTGTTTGTATCACCAAGAACATATACTTCAACTTTAGTATCGAAGCTTAGTGTGCACTTTTACGCTTTGACTGTATTTACATTCAAGTACGCAGAAACAAGAGTTCATTTAAAGGCAGTTTTTTATGTACACTGTTATTAATGTTGTAAGAATTTTTGAGAGCCAAGTGTTATACGATGAATGTCCGTTGTTTCTAACGTCTCATGGCGCCAACCAAAAATGATTTGTTTTGGACTTTGAAAGAGAAATTTCATTTGATTTTGTTGAAAACGAAATGTCCATAACTGGCCTATGGACTAGGATTGGATTCCGCACAAAATGTCAGAGCACGTATAACCTATCACAACAGGTGTTACTGTTGCCGAGGACCATGCAACGAAACTGAGCGCACTGAGCTGTGATCATAGAGCGTGCAAATAATGAAACTCTTCACTTTCAGTGAATGACACAAGAATAAACAACCAAACATATGTATTTCTTTTATTGCTGTCCTCACGTTTGCAAGCATAGCGATAGCATCATCCGTTCGTTTTGTGCTTTCAGCTCATAGTAGTGTTGTAAAGCAAGTTGTATGAACCAGTTAACTGCATGATACGCTCCACAAAGGCCGAAAAAGGCCGAGCCGAGTATGTTGCAGTTGTTAGCGTATATTGTTTTTTTTTTATACAGAGACAAGTTTTGCAAGACAGTTGCAACCTCTTGCCTTACATGTTTAATGTATAGAATTTAATCTTCGTATGATTAAATTTGCTCAAGGCCAACAGTTACTGTGACGAAAGTACGTCATTACTGGCTAAAAACTTCTCGCCGTGGGCCTTCCGCGCGCACGCGCAATTCAGTTTCTAAAGTACGCGCACCAAAAACTACGAACTATATTCGTTCATATTGTATATTGTGTTTAACTACAGATTTTTCTGTCTATGTAACGAGTAGAAAGCGTGTGTCATCGCGGCATGCGCACATGCGTTTAAAAAATGATCAACATGCATCGACTATCTCAAGCCATTCGGATTTTCATTGTTACTCAAGTTACTTAGAAACTAACAGAAACAAACTAACAGTTCAATTATTAACCAACAAAAAGATGTTGTTTTGTGTTTATGTGGGAAACACTTGAAATAGTCTCCTTGAGAATTTATGTTTATACCAACTTGCTGCTGTCGACAATTTCCGGAGAAAAATGAATGAAATGCCTAAAGATAGTAACACTAATCTCAGCATCGTTCCTACTTGCTACAAACAATGGCTTATAAGTACGGTTATTCGTTAAATGACAGTCATATAAGTTTGTTAAAATTAGAACTCATAAAGGACATGAAACTGCATGTTAATCGGCTGGCGCTCATCGCGTGGTGGCGACCGAAAGACCTGGAGGCATAGCATTATAGTTGAGACAACACAATTACTTCCCCATTGTGTTTGACTTTAATTTAGAATGATATAGAAATCAAAATGACAGAGAAAGATAACAAAATTAATTTTTGTTAGTCTATATTTTTTACTATCTATTGTTGCTGATCTTTTTTTTAAAATACAAAACAGCATAATTTATTACTTTTTTGCAACCTTTTTGAACAAGTCGTATAGTGATTTATATTGCGTTCTAAACACAGCAAATATATAAGTAAAAGATCGAAGGGAATGAATACAGAAACTAAAGAACTACTAATGAATGAGTAGATAAATACATGAATGGAGCGTGGATGAATGAATGAATGAATAAATGAGCAAAAATAGAGTTGAAGGGAGAGAAAACAGAAAAAAATAACCAGAATTGATTTCAGAGTAATGTTTATCACGCGTCTGATCTGACCACTGCTTCTGGAGTTTTGTTTGTAAAGATAGACATACTGATGGAAAATACACCATAATTTACAGATAGCTCAAATATAAGTGGCCATATCTCTCTTGACGTATACTTCTGTTCATTGACTCACGCACATTTCGCAGATAGATGCAAGACTAAAGGCCGGTACACACAAGGAAGCTTACTCCCGCAACACACTCCCGAAGAAAGCTCCCTTGTCTGTATCTACGATCTCACGAGAAAAATTTGTTGCGCATCCAACAAAATGCTTCAGGGTTTTGCTCCCTCATCACGAGAGAGCTTGCTCCTGAAACACGTTCATGCAGTAGTTTTGCTCCTGGAGCTTGCTCCCTCATATGAAATCAGTTTGATATTTTTTTTTTTCGCCTGAAATCATTGGTACACACGAGGGAGCGTGTTGCGGGAGGAAGCTCCCTCGTATGTGCCGGCTTTAAAGCCTGGTTCGCATTTGATACACATACCACAAGCAACATAAACTGACTTATCCCATCAATGTCTTTCTAACCTTTTCTTCGTGGGTTGTATGGTGCAGTCTGATCGTGATAAACATTCGATATATAAAATTGCCAGTCTTGATCTACGTAGCATAAGCTGATCGAGGAGTATCCATTGTTAAAATCTATTGATGTCTTGTTTCAGCATGGTATGACAGAATTGGCTAAAGCTTATTTTTGTTCTTAATTAACAGTCATTAATCGTGATTGCTGTTACAAACTCCTGGTCGAAATAATGAGTAGCCCAAAAGGGACGAGAAAAGACACTCCTGCACATGTGCAAATACCAAGTGAGTACAAAAATCAGTACAAAGACAGCCTGGCAAACGTCCCGACTGACATAGACAGACAGACACTAGACAGACAGACAAACGGACGTACGGACAGACAGACAAGAAGCACCCTCCTTTTTCTTCATCTTCCCCTGTGTACTTTGACTGTGACTTGTGGGACGCCTTGTGGACAATCGCTCTCCTATATCTAACTACACGTTTGTTGTCTCGCAAAATGTTTCACTCTCTGCTATGCACGATGAATTAACTTATCTCCTTAAAAAAACAATACGTTTACGGTGTAGTGAATAAATTTGCCCTCTACTGATTGCCCTGTATATTTTTATTGTGTCAGATAATTTACGGCTGCAAATGGAAAAGACATCATTAGGACCAAGCATTAAAGATGAAGACATAGAAGAGAGCAGTGCCGAGATTATTGAAAACCAGATACCTACCAAGGTATACAGTACACTGGTGTTAACGCGCATGCTCATATCCGGTGAAAGACATCACAGTTGAACCTCGATTATCCGGATTTTTCGATTATCCGGACTTATTTTTTTTGTCCCGATTTTTTAATGAATGTTAAAGATTCTTTATTCTCAAAACGTTTTTGAAAAAAACAACAACAACAACAAAAAAAAAAGAAAAAAAAAACAGAAGCAAGACTACAAATAGATAAAAATAGCTGTTAATACTTGAGATTATTGATGTTTTGAATCTTTCAAGAAGCACAGAACTTCTCATACATTTCTCATTGTAAAGAAATATCTGTCACATGACTTCGTTTCAATTGGTTAATGTAATATTTTACTGTTCCGGACTCATTAATATTCATATTTTGGATTATCCGGACTTTTTTGCTTGGACGTCCGGAGGAGTCCCGATAATCGAGGTTCGAAAGTATAATGTGATCATCAGTCCTGTAAAAGCCATTTATATTGAGAGTCAGAGATCCGGGCTACTGCGGAAGCAAATCCGAAAGGCGTCGAATAGTTTCTAAATTTAAACCTAAATGTTTCCGGGGTACTTATATTGAAGCCAAAGTCTATTTGTCGACAATACAACATGGTCAAACTCTCTAAGCTAATGAATAGTACGTGACTATCAAAATGGAAGAAGAGAAATGACAATTTATAGCTAACTTTTCTTGAATTTTTATCATGACTCACATCAAATTGTTGTAATAACAATTGTCATCTTGTTGATGGTGTCTATTGTTGCCGTGTTCCTGTGTTCTAAGCCAGCAGTCAATTAGCTCTAATCCAGGATTACTATTACAAGAGCACTTCCAACTCAATCTAGATTATAGTATTGGCTGAAATACCCTGCAAGGGGACGAGCTTTGATAGGGATTAGATGAAGGTTAATACGTCCTTACCTTCCTTTACCAACCAACTAACCAACCGACCGACCAACCAATCAATCAATCACCCAATCACAACCACTTTCACATGTTCAAAAATTTGTCATTATTCATTTTCCAATATTTTCAACATTATTGAAAATTTAGAATCTAAATCTAGAATCTTTTAAAATAATTTTTTCTGTCTCAAGGAATCCAAAATGACTACCAATCGATCAAGAAAACCGACTCCAGCTCACGTCCAGAACCTCAACTCTTCGAAGACAAAGAAAAGTAAGACAGCAATTTGCATCGTAACGCTCAACAGTGAGACAAGTGACTTCTTCTACCTTTCGACCAATCAGCGATGAAAATGTAATCGAAAACATTGAGCGCTGATTAGCTGAAATGCAGATAATGACGTCGACGGTCGCGTGCGCTGTAATCATTAACAGTGTGGGTGAAAAGTATCAAATCACGATTGCACCGAAGACTGAAGCTAGCTTATCGAACTGTTTTTTTATGTAATGTGCATTTATCGTGACAAATAATAACATCTAAATATCAACCCTTTATAAAATGCCTATTGAATCTCTTCGCCTTTTAATACGTCTGTTTCGATCGATCATTGTTGACTAATCTTGCAGTTGATATAGCCCCTATATTAAATATATGCCTGGGAACACTAACAAAAGACTACTTGGATTCCACCAAAAAATGCTAGTGGAATTTTTGGAATTTCTATTAATTCTTAGATAACGTACATCTTTTCCGAACTGTTTCTTCTTGTCTGGAGAATACACTGATGACGAACGATCAAATCATGAACATTATAATTATAATAGTGATTATTTTTGCATTTCCTTTGCATCAATTTAAAACAATAACGAAAACAAGTACATGAATATTGGATTATGATCATCAAATCATCAAAGTATAAGCTAGTTTGTACAAAGAATCAAAAACAATAAATGCAAATGCCGACAATATATCCAGAGGGCAAAACGTACCAAGATAGCATAGGGAAAGAGAAGGGAATAGCTTCATGGCAATGGGCTCATTTCTTTCATTAATTATATTCTTCGAACAAAAAAAAAAAAAAAAAAAAAATCGAAAAAACATTAAAAAAAAAAAAATGAAAAGCTGTAATATTTCAAGGGTGCTTTGTACTTGAAAATATGCGTTTCTGGCCGCACACGGGTATTTTGTCTGAGTTTATAAATTAATTCTGACGACCATTTTTATTGGTTTGACCCCGGTATTCACTTCCCCCTGGGTACTGCATTTCTTATCGACTGCCTTAACTGTATTATTTGATACTTTAAATATATCATCTTCAATAACATGATATTTGTTATTTTTAAGAAACTATATCATTTGATGAAGACATACTTGAGCAAGACGAAGAAGAAACAGTTGAGAACATATGTACAGACACTACAGAGGTATACTGATCATCTTTACCTAGTGGACAGAACGCGCGTGCGCAAAATGCCTTGTTAAGGGTCCTGATAACTTTAACAAAAAGTCATCACGATTTTTTCTTAGAGAGATATTTTATAGAGAATTTATCGATTAATCGAAAAATGGATAGAAAGCTGTACGGTCCCGTGCCCGTTTTCGAGATAAAAGTTTTTGAATGGAACCATGTTTTTACATTTTTGAAGAACAAATTGCGAAAAATGCATTTTTCACAAAAAAATTAATTACTCAAAAACTAATAAAGCCATTGACGTAATTGTCACAAGCAATTTCAACTAGACATTATTTTACACAAATATGGGAAAATAATTTATGTATGTTTTAAAATTTTGTAAAAATTTACAATTTTGTTTTCGTCTTTGAATCGAAATCATTCGAAAAGTGAAACACTAAACCACTTACAATCGCTTCTGCAAAGTCATCAGGATTTTCTCAAATCTTGTCCAAAAAAAATAAAATAAAATAAATGAAGAAAAATGTAGAGTCCCGCACAAAAAAATGGGTTTTTTGTCTATTTGAAGCATAGTTTCAAAGACTCCTTGTGTTTATTCTTGTGTTGTCTTTTGGCGGGTTTTGGCGCGCGCCATGTTCAAAACAGTTCCTAGCTACTTTTTGCCAATCGTTTGAACGACCGGATGCAACTGTATCTTGATACAGGATAGAGCTATCGATAAAGCTATCTTGCAAACAATGAAGTGAGACTTATTCTTGTGTCTACACACCGGACAATATCTATTCTGTACAGTAACAACGCAATTTACGTAGTGTTTTAGATGCGATCAAAATATATTACTGCACATGTATTAATACCAGCGTGATTTCTCTGTCATGCTGACACATATTTTTGCAGTCAAAATAAAGTTATTGTTATATTCATGCTGAAATATTTCTTTCCGGTTGACCCAGATTAAATGCGTCGAGAAATCACCCAAAGCTCACCGTAAAGACACCCCTGCAGCTATCAGGATGACTCACAAATCACCCACCAAAGGTAAGCTCTACATCCCTTCAATATTCCTACATACAGTCCCTCTTTTCCATTTGCCGGAACTTTATTACTCTATTTCTTCAGCTCACTCGGTCAAATATCACCAATGATTATTATTATTATTAACAAAAATCTGTCGAGACAATCTCTCAATTTTCAGCTTTTTCAAACTAATTTGCAACGAGGTTTTTCTTCATTATTTGCATTGAAAGCTGCATGATTCTCAGTAAATCACTGTGCCAATGATCATTCAAGAGATAAATACTTGGGATTCCTGGCAACATAAAACCTACTAAAAAACAAAAAAGCATTATGGTTGTTGTGAAAGTGGTGAATTCCACGAGTTACGTGACTTGATTGGTTCTACTCTTAATCGATTGGTATTGCCCATTGTTTAGCTCGTTCACTATGTAGCAAGGACAGTATTACAGAGGAAGACGAGAACGAGGGCGACACGGACGACACAATGACGGTACGTACAGCATGATATTCTTACATACCACAGGGAGCCCGGTGTATTATACCGTACATGACAACAATATTCAAAATCATAGATACCCAATGCACTTAGTTTTAAAACTGAGGCCTGGATCTTGAAGTCGAAAGGGGTAGGGGACTAAGTTATGGAGTCTATCAGAAATGGAACACGCGGCTATAACGTTATTTCTATTGTGTTAGTCCATTTTCGTTATCCTTACCGCACACAACTCTCGAGAGTGACTCTTATGGGTGTGTGAGGGTGCTCCTTTTAAGGTAGAGCCCCATTGATTTGTCACCTGAAATAATAACAATCTGATATTAAGCTATCTTGTCTTTAACTGTTCAAATGCTTTAGCAAATGATAAATCGTCACAAGATAGATAGCTGTAGATGTTCTTGCCGTCAGGTGATGCCACGCCCATCTCCATAAGAAATCATTCCTCAAATTTCTCACCAGCACCTCGACCCTAGACGTCCTTGTTGTCGAATTACTAAAATGAGAACACACTTTGCATGGGCATGGTAATAAAAAACGCTTATACATGTGTGGACAGTTAAAAATAAATAAGATTAAATTAAATATAACACAGTAAATGCATGTGAATGAAATCCTTACTAAAGACTAATCCTAAACCCATAATAAACATTTTAGCTGTGACAATCAATCAAAATGAATCAAATCCAGGCTATAGAAATCAAATAAACAAATAAATAAATAAAAAATAAATCCTTGCCATGCTAGCGTTAAACCTATAATGCTATAAACTCCTCGATTTAATGTTATAGGTATCGTACATTATAAATCATGTTAAATATACACGTTTTTCGTTTTAAGAGTTACCGTATTCGCAAGCAGTCAATCCTACTTTGCAGTCACACTTCATTAGGTAACTTAAACAATTTAGTATAATAGAGGATTTAAGAAACTCAAACACACATAGGTGAATAACAAAAAAAGAGATTTTTAATAACTCAAATGATATTCATTTGTTCTATTTGGACGCCATCAAGTCCGACAATGAGGACTGGAGGGGATTATAAAGTCCTTGCAATCAGAGTTCCAGTCCTCGGCTGCGCCTTGAAATCCCAGTCCAGTCCGAATTGGAGACCTTGAAATGACTTCTCAAACTTAGTTGGTAAGACATTGCCTTACATAATGAGGAGTCTGCGGTTCAAGTCACATAGAAGTCGGGTGTTTTTCGTTTCCTTTCTCAGTAATTATTTAATTTACTTTAATTTTGTAAAAATGAATATTTCAATAGTAGTGTAGTAAGCGTTTATACGATTCAAGCAATTTTTCTCCAGAGCGGAGCTAGAAACATTTCAAACTTCACTACTCAATTTGTAGCGGAGCCAGAAATAATTTCTAACTCCGCTCTAGGTTTTAGTGCGGCCTTCCCGCGGTTTCAGAGCTACCAGGTGATCCCAATCAATCAAGCAATGGATTGGATAAATACCTCGTGAATAATTAAAGAGTTTGAGAATAAATAACGCACAATCAATTGTCGTGATGATAAGGACGATAACAAGTGTCGATAATGATCGTGATGAGACTGCTTTTGTTGCAAATGACGATGATGATTATGATGATGTACGAATTTGCCCACAATAAACATGATTATTAACCAGGCACGCCCCAATTCTATTGTTCTATGCGGGTTTTGAAAATCAATGGAAGACCGACATTATACAAGTCGGGGGCGGCATTGATCATCAGCAGGGGAGTGTGGGGCTGAGTTATAAACCCGGGATAGGTCTTGAATTCAAAATTCAAGACCTGCGTCCCAGGTCTATATTTCACAACTACACTTCTCTGCTGATAATCAAGGCTGCAAGAACTACAATGAAATTAATGACTAATACGATGGGAGAGAAAATATATGTTTTTGCGCTTGATTCTCTACAGGTTCCTCTTTTTCTTTGTTCTCTGACAGTCGTTGCAAGAACGTATAAAGTACATTTCCCAACTCGGGCAATTCTTGAGCAGAGCTATTTTGGGACATGTGTTCTTCTGCGTTGTCTTGCTCCAGCTCTAGCAAACCACAAATATCCTCACCAAAGCCAGGAAGTTGTTGGCTTGGATAATAACCACCATGTTGTGGAGTAATAAATCTATCACATGCAGACTCGGCTCATGCAAGTTCACTTTGCACAAACTGAACTGTTTCGTTGTGCATATATATCGTTTAACAAAAACACCGCCGTCCTAGCAAAACAAAGTACTCTTTGAACTTGTACTATAATTAGAAAAGATTTTGGTATACAACTGAACGACTTCAAATTGACTATAGAGTGTAAAGAATACATTATTGAAAACGTCATTAAGCTAGTACAAAAGTACTGTTGATATCCATTGTAAAATCCGTTCCATTTCAACAAACGCCTCACTGAATACCATGGACTTATAATGCCAATAACATTCCAAAGAACTGATTAAATCTTTCATAAAACAATAGAATTGGGGCGTGCCTGGTTTATAAACCGGTTCAAACGCACGGGCTCGGTTTTGCATTGGAATTCAAGACCTCGGGCCTGCGGCCCTCGGTCTTGAATTCCAATGCAAAACCTCGCCCTAGCGTTTGAACCCTTATATAAAGTGCAATAAAGAACCCTAAAAGTTTATAATTTTCACTAATCTTTCCATTAAACTTATACAAAGACGTAATAATTATAAATACAAAACGTTTCTAGATTCTGAAATTTAAATGTATTTAATATGTCATGAATTTATTAATGAAAACGTTTCTCCTTCGTACTTAAGTCTGGTTAAAACTTGTGTAATAAGCATTAAGCATTATGTACATGCGGCATAAGCACAATAAAAACAGCCATTTTCGTTCCTTTTTGCTTATGCTTATTTCACTTGCATTATATTTATTTCACAAGTGTGAACAAGCATGAAATAAGCACAAGCATAAGCATAAATCAATCGTGCGCCTTATGTTATAATCTTTTTGTCTCTTTCTTTGTTTTCTGCTTGCGCGAATTTCACAATTATGAGCCTGACTTTATTTTTTAATGCTTCTTTTTTACAGAGAAATAAAAACATATGAATCCAGAACATAGCAAGATCACTTTAATATGAATGCTGAGTCAAGTTGTACAAAGACTATTAACGACGTTAAAATCCAATCAAATTAGACTTGATCATAATAATATTTTTAGCAATTTTTAAAAGAGATAGTGAATATTACAGGAAAATAAGCGTCAGCGGGATATTTTACGAATAGCGCAGCAGCGATGTCTTTTCGCTGGATGTCAGTAGATTACACCTCTCAGAACAAAAAAATTATCAAAACTTAGAGAATTACGTACATTGTATATAACTGTGTTTGAACATGTGAAAAAAAGAAAGTAAAATGGTATATGGAATTGGAAACATTTAGTTGACCCTTAGTATCCACAATGAACAGCAGAAAAAGGATTACAATAGACGAATTGCATGATGACGTACGAATACTACCACTACCAGAATGCTTTACCAACTTTCTTTTGTATCGTAAGTAGTTCGAATTTTGAATATGAAAGAGAATTCGCAAAGGATGCTGGTATTGGCACTGAAATGACGCCATAATATAAATCGCCTATTAACATTAATAATCCTTATAACAACTTAAGTTTCTGTTTAGAAAATCCATTATTCCAGTTATTTCCTATAAAATAACAGCAGAGGAAGGTAAGGGAGCTTTTCTTGAGCAGCATACATTAAACAATTAATGAAATCAGTAGTACAAAGCTGTTTCATTTTCAAGAGTGCACTCACATTTTGCTATAGGTGAGCAATTAGTTCTATACAGATAGCATTTAGAGCACAAGTGCCTAGTCTTAGACGATCGAGCATGCCATATGGAGGCAGTCATAGAATTTGAATGATTGAATACTTTGTATTTACTGGGACAAAACTTACCACAAATCAATGTTTTGAAAGACTGTAAAGATATCGAATTTCTCCTTTTAAACTGTAAAGAATTCTATTGACTTATCATGAACATGTTAAAAGGCTTAGATTTTGGCAAGAGGTTGACTTACTGTTAAAGATAAGCAGAGCTCAAATATATCTTGAACTCGATTAACTCGGCATGCTCTAGTTAATCTTTTTCTGTAATTGTACAACAATTGAAACACGGTTTTGGTTTGGTTAGGTATAGTTACAAGTTGTGTGGCCTTGATTCATTCTATTCTACTATATATATCATGTCGCTTAATTGTAATAAAATCTTTTCAAAAATATACCAAGTGTGACACGTTGACTTCTTGGAAAACCTCTGTATATCAGACAACTAGATATGATATACCACTACATCTCAGTTGTATTTATGATATACAAAGCCCGGGGGAACTCCCATATATCGGAGGGCGGGGATGCTCGTCGTACCTTTTAGGGATCAAAAGCAGATATCTGGTACCTTTCAGGGTCTCTTAAGGTCGATTTACACGGTACGATTCGTAGCATAGGACTAGTTGTAGTATACGACTAGTTGTAGGCTACTACAACTCCATTTACACGCTACGACTTGTCGTGTACTACAAGAAAAAATCCCAAGCGACTTCCTCTGTTTGCCCAAATCAGGACTGTGGCGAGTATTGTTGACAGCAAAATTGATATAAGCTTACTCGGCAAAAATTCATTCATGATTACTGCCTGTCTTTGTACTAACCAAACGAAGGAAACAACATTCAATAACTCCACTGTGTTCCGTAATTGAACAAATCGCGGAGCTGGAATGGATAAATATAGTGAACTTTTCTTTCAATGAATTCGAGGATAGTTGAGTAATAATCAACAAAATATTTCATGTAATTGACATTGTACTAAAAAAAAGAATGTGTCTCCGGTTGAGAGTAGTCTGGGTGCTAGTTTCAGTCCTAAACACGGACAAAATACGTCATTTTTAACTAGTGGAAATTTGCGAAGCAAATTCCACGAGTTTTACGTGTGATGGGGCTTTTCATCTGATATGCTATACATACCGTAAACATTTTTGCCTCGGGAAACCGCTGGACTGAGTTAATGACTTTATTTAAAGTTGTTTTTGTCTTGCATATGCACAGCTTTTTATTCATTGAACATTACTTCTAGTGAAAATGATATCAATAATTATACAAATAAGTTTGTTTGGACAACAACGAACACGTTTATTGGAATATTAATAATAATAATAATAATAATAATAATAATAATAATAATAACACATGATGAAGAGGACTTCCTCACCGAGGAAAATCAAAGAGGCTCCCCTACTAAAGAGACGTCCAAGATAAACATAGCTAAAAGACAAAGATCGACACGTGGATAATACAAAGCAGTGATGAAAGCTCACTACCAAGCAATTAAGCATCCAACTGAAACATCTAACACAAAGGAAACGTATAGACTATGGAGAGCGGAGAACCCAGCAGCAAGACCATACATGGATGAAAATAAACTAGCAAACGTGACAAGGGATATTGCTATACATGGATGATATCAAACTTTATAGTCGTAATGATGATCAACCTGAAACGCTACTTCACACAGTTGCTAAGTTCAGTAAGGACATTAAAATGAACTTTGGACTTGACAAATGTGCAAAGGCTACATTTGTTAGAGGTCAACTCAAGAAATCAACTAACATCAAACTAGATGATGAAACCTCAATACAAGATCTCGATCAAGACGAATTTTATAAGTACCTTGGTGTGAGAGAGAAAAACGGAATCGAACACGCAACGATGAAAGAAAATATTCGTAAAGAATATTACAGGAGAGTCAGGCTAGTCTTGAAAAGCGAACTGAATGCACAAAACAAGATCACTGCTATAAACACCTTAGCAGTACCAATTGTTAGTTATAGTTTTAACATCATTAACTGGACTCTTAGCGAACTATTGAAGATTGACAGGAAAACAAGGAAGTTGCTTACAGTACACAGAATGCACCACCCAAAGGCAGATACAGAAATATTATATCTAGCAAGTGATGAAGGAGGAAGAGGATTGATACAGATTGAAATGAGTTACAAAGTGGCAACAGTGGGATTAGAAAACTACTTGAAACAAAAGAAAGACATATACATTACAGCAGTTTACCAACATGAATGCTCAAACAAAAATATTCCATAGTAAAAGAGGCAAGAAGATTTAAAAAGAGGAGAAGTTACCAACAATGAGATGACGGATTATGAAAACTTAACTAACAACATCAGAAAGATCAAGAAGCAGATAAAGAAACAATACACGGAGGAGATGAAGACGAAGTGGGAAGAAAAGCCTTTGCATGGAGACTACCCAAGAAAGTTGAGAAAAGCAGATACAGATACACAATACACCAACAAATGGCTTAAGAGCAGCGGACTGAAAGCGGAAACGGAGGGATTTATAGTTGCAGCTCAAGATCAAAGCTTATCCACCAGAGCGTACCACAGCCATATCATCAAAGACGGCACAGACCCCAAATGCAGATTGTGTAACAGCTACGATGAATCAGTAGGTCATTTAGTATCTGGATGTAGTGTCTTGGCAAACAATGAATATACGGAGAGACATAACAAACTCGCAAGCTATATACACTGGAACATTTGTAAACACTATGATGTAACTGTATCAAACAAATGGTACGAGCATATACCACCAACAGTATTAGAGAAAGAACAGACTACTATTTTGTGGGATATGCCTATAACTACTGATAAAATGGTCAACGCAAATAGACCGGACATTGTTGTTAAAGACAAAAAAGCTAATGCATGCTACTTAATTGATGTATCAGTACCGAACAATAACAATGTAGGACTGAAGGAAGTGGAAAAGAAAAGCAAGTACAAAGATCTGGAAATCGAAATTGCAAAGATGTGGAATTTGAAAGTTGTAAACATTCCTATAATCATAGGATCGTTAGGACTAGTAATAAAAGGAATGGAACAAAATTGTAATAAGGTACCGGGTTCAATTAGACTAGATACATGTCAGAAAATAGTATTGTTACGAACGGCTCATATTCTGCGCAGAGCATTATCATTGTAATTTTATTTTTGAAACCTCAGGTTTAAGGTTTAAGCCCGGTTAACTGAATTGTTGTACACAGTTTTTTAAGTATGAATAAAATACGTACTTTAAGTGGTATCCGATTCCATAATCCTGGAGCACATACACTAAAAGCCCTGCCACCATAGCTGTCAGTTCTAAAACTTCGTTCTTTCAAGCGTACATGATCGGCTGATGAGCGAAGTGATCGACCTGGTCTGTATGCTTGAAGAAGATCTGTCAGATACTTGGGAGCCATTAGGTTGACAGATTTGAAGGTTATTAGCATAAGTTTGAAAATTATAAGCTTAGACACTGGCAGCCAGTGAAGATTGCGTAGAACAGGGGTGATGTGCTCGGACTTCGTAGTTTTTGTAACTATACGAGCAGCAGAATTCTGGATTCGTTGCAGCTTTCCAAGGTATTTCTCTGGAAGACCATACAATAAACTATTACAGTAATCAATTTTAGATGTCACAAAAGTATGGATCAGTCTTTCTTTTTACAGGTTATTTTACACAAATATAGTAAAATTAATTATATATGTTTTAAACGTTTGTCAAAATTTACAGTTTTGTTGTCGTCTTTGGCTTAAAATCGCTTTGAAAAGTGAAATCCTAAACTACTTACCATCGCGTGAAATGTTGAAAAGTCATCAGGATTTTTTCAAATGTTGCCAAAAGAAAGATTTTTACAAAATCTTTCAGAAAAAATGAAGAAAAATATAGAGTCCCGCGCAAAAAAATGAGGGTTTTGGCTGGTTGAAGTATAATTTTTCGAAGGCTCCTTGTGTTATTCTTATGTTGGCTTTTGGCGGAATTTGGCGCGCGCGCGGCGTTCTCAGCGGTAAATTGCTCGCGGGTACAGGTTTCAAGCATCGTTGTTGTTCTAAAGTAGTCAGGACCCTTAACTACAATATCTGGGCGGTTTCCTGTGATCTCTCTGTCAGTTTGTATCGGCATATCCCATAGGATTGTTACTTGATCGTTCTCAGTGACTGTTGTTGGTTCGTGTTTGTAGTATCTTTCTGTAACGTCTATGTCATAATATTTACAAAGTTTCCAATGAATATACATCGCTGCTTTGTTATGTCTATGTATATATTCTGTTTTAGCAAGTTTTGGACATCCCGATACAACATGATCGATTGTTTCTTGATGTTGACTGCAGATTCTGCACATCGGGTTACAGCCATCTTTAAGAATCTTGTTTCTGTAGTAGTTTGTTTTGATACACTGGTCTTGAGCTGCAATGATGAATCCTTCTGTTTCAGATTTCAGGCCAGATGTTTTTAGCCATTTGTTCGTTTGTGCTTGATCCACATCGTTGTCATTAAGGCGTCGCGGGTATTTTCCATGTAGCGGTTTTTCCTCCCAGTTGTTTTTTAGTTGTTCTTGAGCTTGTTGTTTCGCTTTCACTTTTGTTCTTCGAGCATAATTGGTAGATGGTTCGTTTGCTGACGTTTTCTCTACGGCTGGTAGATTTATTATTATTATTATTATTATTATTATTATTATTATTATTATTATTATTATTATTATTATTATTATTATTATTATTTATTTATTTATTTCTCAGCATAAATAACACATTACCTTTACATATATGTTTGCTGGTTTACATTTTCAACTCGAGTATTCATCCTGCACCTGAGAGTTGAAGTACCTTTCTTAAAATGTTTGCCGTTCCTAAAATTACAGATTTTTGTATTTCTATTAGACTGATGTTGTTAAGTTCAAGTATTTCGATGTGATGTTTTAGTTGTTTAGATATTGTTCCTAACGATCCTATTACTGTTGGTATAACCATCGTCTTCATTTCCCAAAGTCTTTCAAGTTCCCTTCGTAACTTCTGATACTTGTCTATTTTCTCTGCTTCCTTGTCATCAATTCTACAATCCTTCGGTACAGCAATGTCAATCAGTTTAACAATCTTTTCTTTCAAGTCAATCACTACTATATCAGGACGTCTTGCTTCAATCTTCTGGTCTGTATAAATGTTGAAATCCCATAGTATTTTAATGTGCTCATTTTTCATCACTTTCTGTGGTTGATGCATGGTCCCACCAGTTTTCGGCGTCACATGGTATTTCATGTTTTTTACACAGGCTCCAATGAATTGCTGCTGCGACCTTATTATGTCTTTCCATGTATTCTTTACCTGCCAGTAATTTACATCCAGCTACAATGTGGTCAACAGTTTCAACTTTCTCCTTACATAGTCGACATAATGGTGACTCGCTTGTCTTGTATTTATTTTTCAGATAATTAGCTAGTAAAGCTTGATCTTGTGCAGCAATTATCATTCCTTCTGTCTCAATTTTGATGTCACCTTTATTCAGCCATAACCAAGTACTTTCCTGGTCCATCTTGTCTATGCAAGCTCTACTATAACTTCCATGCAGAGGTTTACTTTGATATCGCTCAAATTTCTCTTTACGTGTACGTTGTTGGTATTCTTTCTTTGTTTCCTCTGGTTCTTTAATAACTTCTTTGACCATCTTCTTTCTCTCCTCATGATCGCTGACATATTCTTTCAGTGCTATCTCTTGCTCTTTCACAGTATCTTCTATAGCTTTAAGTCCTCTTCCACCTTCAGTTCTTGGAAGATACAATCTGCCTACATCATCACGGGGATGAAAGCCACGGTGCATAGTAAGTTGTTTACGTGTTTGGGTGTCAAGATGGTGCAGTTCTTCTTTTGTCCAATTCACTATTCCATGGAAACAGTGTGTCTCTATTGCCGATCAATCATCACCATATTTATATCTTAACGGGGCCATTCCCCAGGGAACCAAGTTAGGTCCAATTCTCTTTGCTATCATGGTTAACGACCTAGTGTCATCATGGGGTCCTCGGGTTAAGTTTGTTGACGATCTAACTATCCTTGAAATAATACCTAGGAATTGCCCCTCAGTGTTACAACATGTAGTTAATGATATTCAGTCCTTCGCTAAAACCAATAATATGCAATTGAATCCTAAGAAATGTAAGTCTATGTCGATTGATTTTCTTCAGTACAATAGTTATGAATGCCAGCCCATTGTTGTCAGTGACAAGGTCATTGAGTCTGTTAAGTCGTTCAAGTTTCTTGGTCTCAATATCTCTTGCGACTTAACCTGGACTGTGCATTGCGACTGTGTACTGAAGCGAGCCAACCGCAGATTATACGCCTTACGTCAACTTAAGCGTTCAGGGGTCCCACCTTCAGACTTAGTCCAAATCTACTGCGCGCTAATTAGATCTACTATTGAATACTCTTCCGCAATTTATTCCAGTTTACCATTGTATCTAGCTGAGCTTATTGAAAGTATTCAGAGGCGCGCTTTACGTATTATTTATCCACAACTCTCGTATAGGAAGGCACTTGAACAAGCTATGTTACCCACACTTTACGATAGACGCTCAGAAGCATGTAAACGCTTTATTAAATCCATCAACAGGAGTAATCCCCTTTTCCAGATGATCGAAAATGAGTTGATTATACCTAATCGTTACTCAACTAGGAAGGGCAGCCTCACCTTAAATCGTCGCAATGTAGCAACAAATAGGCTAGCTAACTTTGTTACTCACAAGTTCGCTAATGAATTAATCTTAAATTAATAATCAATATTATTATTATAACAATTATGAATTTATCTATTTATTTAATTATTTTGTATTTAGCATATGTTATTATTGTTCTGTTTATGACCGAGCCTGTAATTCAGTTATAACTGTACTGCAAAAGGTTTTCAATAAACAAATCTATCTATCTAAACAAATCTATCTATCTATCTATCTATCTTCTCTTATATTCTGTTTGAACTTTACTTTTGACTTTCTGATGGTAAAGGTCCTCTTTTTCCAGAATACCAAGATACTTATATTGTTCATTGACATTCAGACTTCTTATCTCCTTTCCGTTTGGTAATTTAATTTCTTCTTTTCTTACAATCTTTCCTCTTTTAAGCCCAACTCTAGCACACATTTCAATTTCAAACTCCATCTTTATATCTTTGCTAAAGACTCGTACAGTGTGCAGAAGAGACTCGATTTCTTTGTCATTCTTTCCATAAAGCTTTAGATCATCCATGTATAATAAGTGGTTAAGCATGATTTCATTGTTTAGTTTGTATCCTTTCAGTGTACTGTTCAATATAGTTGTTAGTGGTATAAGTGATATTACAAACAATAACGGTGATAATGAATCTCCTTGAAATATGCCACTATTTATCTCACAATGCCACACGATTCACTATCTGCATATAGCTCTGTCTTCCATTTTGGCATTACACTTTTCATGAATTGTATTATTCCAGGGTGGGTTTTCATACTCTTAGAATTAAAGTTCGTACCTTTTATGTAACTCACGGATATTCAAAAACAAGATCTCGATATTACGACCGTTATATCCAATTGTTCGTATTTTAGTAGGTACCTTTTAGCGATAAAAATAGTGTATTGCCATGCTCTTCTGGATAGAACTTTGGTACCATTTAGGGTCATTTTCGTAGAGTATCTCCCCCTATTCCGATCGGAGTCGTCCCCATTCCTCAGGGATACAAAGTTATGTTAGCAATATGACCAAGTTGATTCCCATCACACAGTTGGAATTGGAATTAAAATTACAATTATTACAATTACACTTTATTTGGAATCGATTTTCCGACCTCCCGATCAGTACACGGATGCTCTATCACTGAGCTACTGAAAAAGACTGTGATATTTTTCTTTGACTTATAAGTGCATATATAGTGTATGTATAGACGTTCATACACACTACTTGACATATTACGTAGTGCACGCCTTCAGTCTATTCGCACGTGCTGCGGTTTCTTGTATTACTTAAAAAACTTTGCATTTTCAGTTCTGATTTTGGAGTTCCGGTCATTACTGCGCACGCCCGTAATTCAAAATTTGGATAAGGCGATTACCTGCTCTAGAGAAGAGAAAAGTTGATTTTTGACTCAAAAATTAAAAAGAAACGAAGAAGTGTTGAGTCCGTGATCAATAGAAATTACATTATACACACTCGGCAAGAACTTTTTGCTCCATGGACAATGTAATTGACATAGGCATCTCATCGCCTGGTTCCCTGTGTTGGCCGTTGAGTTTGAAATCTCGAGATTCATTGGTCTCAAATATCGCTAAAAAATCATTCGAAAACTTTACTTTTGTGATTAAATGAGAGCACCAATCAGAATCCGCTAAAAATTCTGTTTCCCAAGAGTCTCGACGCTGGTCAAGGGGAACAAAGGCTCTAGATACGAGATTGGGGCGTCATTTCACAGAAGATAATTCGTGCGTAGCCCTTAGCTTAGGGAATGATCATTGATCATTATCTGACCTATCTTTCAGGCTCGATATCTAGTTAAAAGCTTTCTGCAGCACGTAGCTACTGCAGCCACAAATCACCATGTCGCTACACCAAACAGAAGAAGCGATTAAAAAAGTAGGCAGTTTTGGGTGGTTCCAACTGAAACTGTTTGGAGTAGTAGGTTATAGCTCAGTCATTGCTACTATGGTGGTACTAGTGATGACGTTCAGTACTGCAGAGCCGGCGTGGAAATGTCTCGAGAACTCCACTGTATGTACCCTAAATGGCACTTATAAGATAGGTGACAAACACTACAAAGACCGTTGCAAACTTCCGCGAAGTGAGTGGAAATTTGACGTAGAGGAAAGCTTTGATAGCATTGTAACTGAGGTAAGTTCATCTTGTGTTGTATAGTATTTGTACAGTATAGCTAGTAGGGTGGACTTGATTAGAGTGCACGCACTAAAAGTGTGCAAATTATAAATACCACTAAATAGTGCTATTTTATTCGAATTCTATTGTTGTCGTGTGTTTAATTAGTGCCATTTACTATTAAATAGTGACAACTGTTGCATACATTTAATGTTTGCACTCTTGTTTAGATGCAAGTATGTAGAACTGATGTATCCACAGGGTCACCATTTATCCAAAACGATTTACAATGATGCTCCTTTGTGGATCAATCATTAATATAAGAGTGCACGCACTTGAAGTGTGCAACATAAATACCACTAAATAGTGCTATTTTATGCTGGCTATTATCAGTCCAAGATCGAGATTTAAGCTATCAAAATCCACAAATTCAGCTTTGTGAAATCTAAAATGATATTTCTAGATGTCTGTTATCAAATTTACTCAAGCTTACCAAAGTGACTAGAGCGTGAAGAAAAAACAAAACATATACTCGCAATTAAGTTACTTTTTAGCAAAAATTACACGATACATCAAATCATTGTTTCAAATACGAGTTGAAGGGATGTACAACAGTGGTCACTTAGATAGGAGAGTAATAACAGAAACATTATATGCAAATGATTGAAACTAATCAACTAATACATCGTTAATCTACACTCTTTGCATAATTTCAGTTCCACAATCGCACCATCACTCATGCAACACTAAACGTTAATGGCTTGGCTCGGTTTCACAACCAGAAATATATTTAGTATAAAATATTTGTTAAAATCTTATATATGATTTTATTAATAAGTCAAGTTTTTCTTTTTTGAAATCCAATATGAGACGGAGGGGTAACGAACGGATTTCGATTTCTCAAAGGGATAGTAAGCACTGCTGATACTGAAGACTTAGTACATGTATATAAAATAATGCATTGATTGCCACCAGACCATATGATAAATACGGAATATAAATACGCATTATTTCATCCAATTTCACTCGTTCTCTTTCCAAAAGTGCCAATC